>JANIJI010000013.1:11887500-12147500 GCA_024500535.1 Leptonema lineaticorne
TATTTTGATCGATTAATATTTCTATAAATCGTTTCCCTTTGATTTCGCATTTTCACACGCATCAAGACATTCTGTTTGAATTTCATATTGCCGTCGAAATATTAAAAACATTATAATAAGCGGCGATAAAATATTTATTAAACGACTCGAATGACAAACGACCGAAGAAAATTCACGCCCTCCTCGTGAAAAGCGTCTTTTCCTTGAGACAACGCAATCAAATAAATGCCGGAAAATAATCGACGATATAAGCGAAAATTTATAATAATTATGTATTTTTATATATAACATATATATATATATAAGTATATTTATAATAATTTGCAAGGCATCGCATAAGAGGATATTTTTGGCCGGTCGAATAATAATGGCACCTGTCGTCGCACGTCGTTCTCTCGTCTCGAAACACAGTTTGAGCACCTTTAGATTATTGTATTTTGCTCGAAAAGAAAAATTAAAGTATTTAAATTTATTCGTAGAATTAAAAAATATATTATAAATCAAGAGAAAGTTTCAAAAGGTTTTCTTATGTGGACATATTTTGAATTAAAAGTGGATTAACTCTCTATATTTTTTTTTATTAATAGATAAGGCAATCGGTTAAAATAATATGTGAAGTTCTGAATAATATTAACTTTAGATATTAATGTTATTTTTGATATTTTTATAAAAAAATAAATAATATTTAGAATGACAGTAAATAAAAATATATATTAAAACAAACAAATTAATTATATAAATATAAATTAAAACATATGTAAAATGCAGTTAAGATTTATGAAAATGTTTTTACGATATAATAATAGATATAAAAATAAATGCGCGTTGTGGTTTATTTGCAAACGTTAACGTTTCGCAGAAGCAAATTTCAAGCATATGTATCGTTTGTGTTTTCGTTGTTCTACTTGTAACGAACATATAAACGTTCGAAATTTCAGATATTTCGACATTGCAACACTTTCACGATACATTCACTAATAAAATTTTCAGCACACGTCTCATTATGGTTCTCTGAACATAATTTATTATTACAATAAATTTATTTTTTGCATGGTATTTGGCGAAATTTTCAATTATAAGCTGAGCGAATTTTTTTTTGACGCTTAATCGAAAAATATCAGTTTCTCTTTTCAGCGATCAAAAAAAATCTACAAAATTATATATATATATATATATATATATATATATATATATATATATATATATATATATATATATAGTGAAAAATAAAAATGTATAATTCTAAGAGTTCTTATTCGACGGCCGTTAATCTATTTCATTCTATTCAGACAGATTGTCAAACAAAATTGCATAATAACGACGTAGCTTTGCCATCGTCTATTTCAGTTTCGCAGGCGTTTATTGACTTTTCAGAACCGTGTTGAATTTCCGTTCAATTCCCTTTATCGACGTTGAAATTTGAGAATATCCATATGAGCACAATCAACAAACACAATAATGGTTCGATTTACTCATGCATATGTAGTTTTATAAATATATCACAAATTTTAAGTATTAAAAAAAATATATATAAAATTATTGAATTTTTAATTTACATTTAAAAATTTAAGTTAATATCAGTATTTTAATTTTTATACGTGAAGAACGTTTACAAAAACAATAATAGAAATAAGTTGTTACACGAATTGATATTTGTATATTATGTACGTCAGCTTTGACAAATATACGAAAATGTTCTCCAGAAAATACGCTGAGGATTTTCAGGATTCAAGTCATCAAGAGCCAATGACCAGTCGGTGTGTGGGAATCACAGAAATAGAAATGTTTATTTGCACATGGGAAATGTAGGAAGAAGGTGTAGGTGTGTTCATGTTGATGAAAATTCTTGTGTAGAAATACTGTTGTTTTGATAATTGTAAAAGCTCTCGCTTCGAAGACAACGCTGAAGAGAGTACAATTGTTTATAATAAAATTGTGCTTGAATATAAAATAATAAATATTTTCGAAAATTTTTATAATTGTCAATTAACGAACGTACTGAAAAAAAAACAACAATGAAATATAAACAATTTATATGAAAATTAATCTTTCTTATAAAAAATAAAAATGTTACAAATCTTTAGATATAAAAAAATAAGACAAAGAATATGTTTTAAAATAGTTATGACTCATCGGTTATTATTAGTGTTTAATGTTAAAAAATTATTAAAGTTTATTCTCATGCAAAACGCAATCGCGTTTTCTATTTATTTTTCAAATTTAATGTGTAATAAATTTATGATTTAAAACGTGAGTAAGATAAATAGAGTCGTTTGAGCTTTCACGGCGCCCGTATAATAATTTTCCTTAAATCGAGATGAGCAGTTGGCAGTTTTATAAATAAAATCGGCCTCGCCGTGAAAACAAACAAAGACTATTTTAAAATAGTCAGCTGAATAAAACGGTATAATATACCTAAGGTCAAGTGAAATCAACCTTTAGATTCCAATATTTGATAAACTCTTTCATCACACTTCTCAATAAATGAAGTGGTCTAGGTGTAGTTTTGATGTAGATATGTCACAATCAGGATATTCACTATTCATAAGATAATGCCATAAAAGCGTTGTATATAATTTTATTTTTTTATGTAAAATATACAAAGGTCAATAATATAAAATTATTTAATAACTGTGTAAATAATGATTAATAATAATTTGTTCGAAATGCAGAAAATTAACACATTGTTGAAGTGTTTATTTTTTTAATTCATATAATATGAGAGCGATCAAACTTGCACTTGATAATATGAAACCACTCCTGAAAACGAAATTATTAATAAATTATATAATTAAAATATATTTTAATAAAAATATATAATAAAATAAAAGAGCGCAAATTTAATTAAAAATAAGAGAGATAATAAATAATTGATGAGATCATTTCTTAATAAGTCTCGAAATGAAAAATATTTTAAAAATCGAATTAAATTCAGTTAATTATGAAATTGGACATTTTATTGTTGTTTATTATGAAAACATTAAAAACATCGTAACAAAATGTTTCTGTTATGCTGTTTGCTTGTTTATCTGAATCTTGTGACCCATACTTTAATATGTTTGTTTTAAATTCTATTATATTTTATGTCATTGATTACGATGAAAACCATATTTACCATAATGCCATTCGTACAGTGGGAGAATGTTTAGAATATTTGAAATATGATATTTTGTATTCTTTACTATATTTATATTCCTCTAAAATTCTTTTTGTTCTGAAAAATACATATAATAATAATAATAATAAAATAATGAGTAGAACACTTTTGTATATTGAAATATTATATAAAATAATTTAGATATTTACGTAAAATAACCAGTGGTGGCAATCAATGCAGAATATTTTCCATATTTTTTAACGTCTACTGATCCAAATTTCACTAACATAACGGCAATCTGCATAATGTATGAAATATAAATATTAGAAAAAAGGTTATTTTAAGAAACAAAAATGTATATCCGAAAAAGATTTTTTTCTATTTTAAAATTATGTCATTGTCAAATGTACATATGTGCCATATTGCCAATTGCCAAGTCCACACAAAAAAATTATATAAGATTGGCGATTTTTTGCGTGCAGAGAGAGAATAAAAAAAAAAGACACTTATGCGTAACCAAAATAGCCATCTTAAAATAACTAGCAGCCTGTACGGATTATCATCTGTCTACCGTATGTACAATTAGTGACTCTTTCATCCAATATTCGTGAAAGCTTGGAGAACGGCCAGCAGTTTGAAACAATAAAATATAGTTCTCACTAATACAAATATATATATATATATATATATATATATATATATATATATATATATATATATATATATATATATATATATATAAATTAGCATAATTATTGTCTATTGTACATGTAATTATGATAACAGAAAAACGTTACAAAATTAATCAATAATAATATATTGTGTTTCTTTTAACGTAATACGACAGTTTTTATTTATATATCAAATAAGTAAAAAAAAACTTTTTTTAAACAAAAAAATCATAAAAGAACATATTGTATTTAATATTAATTTAAAAATGATATATTTTTTTTCTCACAATAGGTGTGAATTAATATGAAAAGAGATGAGATAGATACGCTATATAATAAATCATTAAATAAGTATACTAAATATGTCTTTTAAAAGATTATCGTGCATTTGTGCAGTTAACAGTAAGTCATTTTGTGGATAAGTGTAAAATCAGCTTCTGGCAGCAATGCAAAATTCTGAAGAATTTAAAAAATCATTTATTTTCAGCCCCACTACATATTTTTTAATATATTTTTCAGACCTTTTTCATTATTCAATGTCATAGTTTTCTTGATCACAATGACAATTCGTTAATGATATAATACATTATGATTTTTTTATTATAAAAATTACTCTTCAAATATCATGGAAAGTAATATTTATTATTTAAAGAAAAGTTGTAAAAATAAATGTTTATATTGTTTACAAGAAAAACAAACCAAAATTCATTAAAAATGTAATTTTCCATTGTTAATATTATTTAGATAATTTCATTTTTATAATCTTTTAGTTCCACACATACACAAACACGCACAAACACATTACATTATATATTACCTCAGATATATTAAGTGGTGTATTATTTAATGATTCTATATGTAAATGTGGTGGTCGATGTTTCGTTGGATCAGTAGTATTTAAGCACTAAAATTAATAAATATAATAATAATATAGGTTCAATTTGAATAATATAATACGCATATTATTTTTACATACTAAATATGGTTGGGATGCTCTGCTTAAATATATAATCTTATTAAATGGCTTAATAGCACTCAAATGTTCTGCACTAGTTAATTCTCTTGCAGAACCGATATTATTACAAGCTAAATAATGGCAAATTCGTATAAAACAAAATCCTGAAAAGAAAGTAATAAATAAATAAGCGGTAAAAATGAGTAATTATACTTATAATTAAATTGTTAACCTGTACAATAAGCATCCCATCCTGCATGGTGAAACCAAGGATTGGAATCAAAATCATCCTGCATTTTAATACGCGGAGAAAGTAATGTTATAAAACGTCCACTATCTTCATTGAAAAATTTGTAAACACTAAAAAAATAATAGCTTTATTTTAGAAAATATAAAATTATATTACATAGATTAAAGTCAACGGTATTTACTTTTGTAGTGAAGTATTTTCAAAAACTTGCTCTTTATTAATTAATTTTTTTAATTTAAAGAAAACATATTTATTATCATATATTGTAGGAAATATTTTATTTATATCATTTTTAAAAGTTTTATATTTCTTGGGTAAAGGTGCAATAAATTGATTATAAAACATTATAATATCTCCAAATGCATTATGAAAAACTAGAGGTTTTTTAGATTTTTCCAATACTTTTACAATGTGACTAAAGCCTAAAGCATAGTTAATTATTTTTTCTTTTAATGGTACGTTGCTAATAGTAATTTGCAATGCCTCAATATCCTTTTCAATAATTAACTAAAAATTCAAGATAAAATAATATTTGAAAATTATTAACAATTTAACAGAAAAAAGATATTCACTTCATTTTTATCCATTTTGATATTTAAATAGGGGAATGCTGCATTTAATTGATGCATAACATACAAATGGAAAAGTGGTGTTCCTCTGAATTTCAGAGTTTTTTCTTCAGATTTAGAAGTCAACCACCTAAAAGAACGTAATTGTTGATTATATGATTATAATGATTTGTTTTAATAATGTTAAATAATTACATGATACAAACTTAACAATATCAGCTTTCATCAACCAGTATCTCTCGATTTCTTCCTTTTTAAAATAATTTTCAATAGTATAATTTTCTAAAAAGGTACGCAAGGAGCATTCTTCTTCTTTATTTAAATATGGAATACCTTCATAAGCAAACTATAAATATATAATATAACAAAAAATGAAATATTTTTATGTGTTTTTTTAATATTATATAAAAAGTTTAATAAGAATATAGTGTTATGTTATATATTTAGTTAAATAAAATGTACTTTAGATTATGTTTTTTTATAGGTATACCTTGTTCATATCAAACTCATGAATAGATAAGAAATCGAAAACTGACGCTTCAAAGATACATGTTTGGTTAATATTACCAACTGATTGTGGACATAAGTGAAATGTGTAAGTTGATGACGTATATAAATTCATATCTCTATCATGGTGGAATATTGATAAGCCAATTTGGGTTATTACAATACCCTCAGTTCCTTTTCTAATTTTTTCATATCTGTCACTTGCAGAGTCAAATAAACTGTAAATACAGAATCATAATGTATAATATATATTTTTCTAGGTGTAATAGTTTTGAAAGTTTGTTTTAATCAAATTCAAAATTCGACGTTATGTATTTTTCTTTAATAAAAATATTTAAGATTAAAAATATTTTAGTTATAATAATAATAAAATGATTAATCGCGGTTAATAAATAGTAAACTATAGAATTATTGAAAGCAAAATAATCTTATTCAATTTTCATTGTCATTACAATTGAAAAATATTTTTGTTGATAACATTTGAGATATATTTATTTTTGTTGTAACATTAATATTTGTGATTACTTTTATTTAATTATATAATATTATAAAAAATGAATGTATTTTTTGGATATTAAAATCTATTAAGTAATAAATTTATAATTCTAAAGCGTTAATTGTAATGTAATAAGAAAATTATAAAAAAAATCAAATATTAATTTTAAGAAAAATTGATACTTAGAAGTACATACAAATTTAAATAAGAGTATTGAATTTCAATTATATGAAAGGTTCAATATATAAAGATTTCAATATATTCACATACCTGCCAGTATATCCAGTACAAGATCGAAGTCCTGAAAGTTCAACATCCATAGCTATAAAGGAACATGTTGATATATTTTGAACTATTTCTTTTTCCAACAAAGGAAAATTATATCTTGTGACTTCCATTATTTAATTCAAAATTGGTATATTCGTATATCTTTTTCAACTAATTTTCGATACAAAGTACGAAGTAAACTATAAGAGGACATAACCTATATGAATGACAGTTTTTGGTCTAAGCACTTTTTTATATTGTCATATAATTTAATTAAATACATATTTGTATATTTCATTTTAAATAATAAAAAAATAATTATTATAATATTAATTAACTTGAAACAATATTATATAGATATTTTATATAGTAAAAATTCATTAATTTGTATCAAACAAAGAAAAAATGTTGAAATTATTAAATATAAATGATTATATTTTAATTAATAAATTTAAAGTTAATAATGTGTAATAATAGAGTAAAATAATGACTGAATATTATTTTTTCTTTATTATAATTTTTAAATTGCCATCTTTTAAACATATTTTATAAAATTTTAAATTAGTTTTTTTGTTAATATAATAAATATCGTAAGAGGGCGCTATAAAATAAATATAAAAATATTTATTTTATATCTCTACATATATTAGATGAGTCTAAATTAATCAATAAGATTTAAAATATATACTATAACATGCTGTTATGTGATAAAAACTTTTTTGTTACAAATTTTATGAAAATTATTTTTTAATTATTAAAAAAATGGTAAGTAAAAATCGTTTCTAATATATTTTAGATTTTTATCGTTATATATGATTATTTTTTATCATTAATATTATAATTAACATATGTAGATGTTGTGATATTTTATTACCGTGTAAATAAAAATGTTATATTATATATATATTGTTAAAATATTACATTAAGTGCAAATTTTGAATATATAATTATTATATATTAAAAGACATTCGCATAAAAACGTGAAAGTAATTAAAACAATAATAATAATGGAAAATTCAATTGTTCTTTTCGTTTCGTAAGATTTCTTTGGAAAGTTCTGAAAAAAATATTATATCGTTATACGTTAATTTCATAAGAAAATTATCAGCAAAAATGTATCGCGAAATTTAATTTAAAATCAGTAAAAGTATTTTTTTTATTAAAATTTATCAGTATATATAATTATTATGCATTCTAATGTTTATGTAGAATATAAATTATTATTTTATTATATTTAGATATACTTTCGTTTTCGTTATTAATAAAAAAAATATTTCATATTAAATATATTAACATCGTTAATGAAATAGAAATATATATAAGTTTAATATTAATTTAAAAGAAAAATATAGTTAAAATATATTTAATTACAGATATTTTTTGAGTTAATGGAACATATAACGATTGAAATTATGGAATATTCAAGTATCGATTTGTTTATGAAATTCAAATTTATTTTATCATAACAATCAATTAAAATTAATGGATTTTTAAATATTAAAATTTATATAAAATAAATTTACTAGTAAAAGTAATGTTACGTAAAATATGTGATATTTTTATATAATTTATGTAAAATATATACGCAATTTTAATTGTATGTATTAAAATAAAAATCAGATGTGACTATATTTCGTAGGATTAATATCTCAAAATTATAAAGGTCTTATTTTTTTTTTATAAGTTTTAATTTTATGATTAACTTTTAAAATATTTTTTGTTTATAAATCTAGTATATTACTGAATAATTTTTAATAATAAGAAAATAAAAATTTATTTTCTTATTTTAATGAGAGCTTTATTTTAATTATTTAAATTTATCATTTCTTATTGCATTATTTAGAATTAACAGTGATGAAATATTTCATATGAAAACATAGAATATTTTAGGATAATTTATAAATGTACTTCAAAATAGAAGTGTATATATATATATATATATATATATATATATATATATATATATAATCATTTAATATACATATATTATGCAATAAATTATTTCCTTTTTTATTTTAAAATTATATTTATTCAGTTACGAACAATATTTATTACATATATGTGCACAATTTTCTAAAATGTTGTTACGTAATATTGTACCTCTACAAAATGTATCACTTTAGGTATAAGTACACAATAAAAGTCGACCATTTCCGAACTTTTTCCCTTATGTAAGCCATTCGGTGCGTGTTTTCTTTTTTACTCGACTGGTACTTTTTTTTATATAACGGTCGAATTTGTAAGGAAAACGATCGCATTATTATTTATTATTATAAAAAAAAATGGTGAACGTCTACAGGAGGCGTTTTATTCAAGAGTCAGGCATTATCGTACGATTACGAGACTAGACAGCCGAGCTGAGTTTTCGGCTGTCAGTTGTCGGCCGGTTGTTGTCGGGTTCGGTGCCTGGCGGAAAAAAACAACTGGCAACACCGCAGTGTTGCAATGTTTAAAAAATGAAATTCCATTTTAAATAATTGCCGTTACACAATGAACGTTACTATTGTGTAACACCCGTATAATTTTTACCATTATAATTGTGATTTTTATTTTAATTTTTTATCGGTTCGCTGTATTTTTTTCTTCAAAAACAAGTTTTAACAATACGTAAAATTTTAATAAAAGAAATAAACCATGATCGCCAAAATGGAAAAGCAAATACAGAATGTGGACGCTAAAAAATATATTCCACCCGTCGATTATAGGGCGGCATCATTGAAAAGGATCGGTGTTTTGATAGGATTGGTTTTATTTGTGGCAATGGTCATTTATTTTACTCCAATGCCTGGTTAGTATATTTAATATATAATAATTTTAGTGACATTGAATTGTCATAGCGTTCAGATTGAAATTTAGGTCATTGAACAAATTATATTTGCATATGTAATTGGGCTTATTACCACTCTTCATCGTCATTATTTATATATTGAGATAATTGCTCAACATGACGATTCTTTATCAAGTAAAAAGTATTCATTATTATATGTTTTGATTGCGACTATTTGAGGTGTCATTGTTATTTGTAGATGAGAAGTATAACGATTAGCATAAATAATGGGACGTCATAGACACAAAAAAAATAATAGAAATATCAAAAAGTATCGATATTCAACTATAGGATTCAAATTGTGGTCATATAACGGGTTGTATTGATTTAAGCAAATTTGTAAAAAAAATATTTGGAATAGAGATATGTAAATAATGCCCCCCTTTATATTTTAGAATATCAAAACTAGATGTTTTTTTTATTTGAATATAATAAAGAAGGAACATATAAATATTTATTATAAAGATTGTTAAAAATATTTTTTAAGAATTTAGATAATATAAATATAAAAAAAATATTTATGCAGTCTTTTCAATCAGAATACAATTTAGCTATATTTATATTATTAATACTCTATGGTTAAACATAGTATTATTGATTGGTTTATGTATAAAAAATATTTTAAAATCATTTTTATTATTAGAAAAATAATAATATAATATTTTTCAATATTTTAATATTTTTTTTTATTCTAAATTTAACGATTTATATGAAGTGGGTCGTTTTATTTTAATTAAAAAAACGGAAATTTTGAAATATTGATTCGCCATAAATATTTACATACAAACTCAATATTGAAATCGAATAAACACACGAAAAAAATTACGAAATACACATATTTGGAGGCTATTAAAGGCCGTATCAAAGAAGAGAAGGCGTTTCAGTTTTTTTTTAAATATGATATTACTTTATGTGAAAGAAATAAAAAACCGGTTATACGGATCGTGCTTTACAATGCAATCGTATTGCGGAAGTAATTTGAAAATGAAAAAAATAAATAAATAAAATGGCGACGATAAAAGGTTTCGATGGCATGGAAAGTGTTTATTGTGTCATGAAAATGAAAGGTGCTATGCGCAATTTAGAAATTAATATGAAGTTTAATTTAAATTGATATATATATATATATATATATATATATATATATATATATATATATACATACAATATTATTATTATATGGAACAACGGATACTGTTCAAATTTCGTCTTAATAAAACAGTGAGAGCGTTAAATTTGTAAACCAGTTTTGACCATATATTTGAATAAAAAAATGACGTGTGTATGTAAATCGATCTTAAGAAAATGTCTTTATCAATATGGTTCTCAATTTGTCGCGTGTTAAAATTTTAAATTGAAATTTTAAGACACGATTGAAATCAGAAAATATGATTGCAGTTAATAATTTAAAGTCAACAATATGAATTTTCCATATTTTATATCAGAAAATGAAATTAAAAATCTTTTTTTAAGTATGAAAAATTACATTAGTTGATGAAAAAATATTTTATTTAAGATTTTTGATATTAATTTTGTGAGTGATTTTATGATTTAATATAAAAAGTTTTTTTTTTGATGTATAAAAAAAATATTATACTGAAATGATTGTATTATTTAAATATTATAAATGGAAAGAATTTCTATATACGAATATAATATGTATGCAAAATAAACTAATTAGAATAAAAGATTTCTTGTATATATATAATATATATATGGTTCTAAAAAAAACTAACGGAAAATCAGGTTTGGCGACTTTTTTATCAGTGAAAATATCATTGGATCGTTTAAAAAATATTACGATGATACTGCATATTAAATAAAAGTCAGCGATGAATATTTTATTTATAATAATACATATTTTTAATATTTCATTACGAAAGTAATCGACGCACAGTTATGGCATTTTTGATTTATACGTGCGTTAAATTTGATGTTAAAAAAAAATCGTTACGTAAACGAAATTGCGTACGCAAACGAAGCAAGCGGTCATGCGATTGAGATGTTCCCTTTTTTTCCATTTAATACAATATATTATAATCATAAATTGTATTTCCGGCATTAACGAGAACGTTGTGTAATCCTGAAATTACATAATTCAATTCGTCGATGATGTAAATAAATTTAACGAGATGTGAATGTGATCATTATAATTCCACTTGGTTATTGTGCGATTCGTATCTTTCGCGTTGAATGAGTTGTGGTATATTTTTATTATTATTATTTATTTATTTATTTTATAAAAGCGATTTATGCAATGAAAAAACATATACGATGAATCTCTGAAGTAGATTTTGATGTTTAAAATTTGCACAAAAAATATTTAGTTATTATTGTTATGAAAGTCATACTAATTTATCAAGTATTTGATATTCAAAAAAAAAATATAATTTTCTTTATAACGTAATATAATGATAAAATATAACGAAATCGATAAAAAAGATTTTTTATAATTTAATAAAGTGCAATACAAATAATTTTATTATGATCGTTTATTTTATATTAAAATTGTGTGAGAAAAATATTATTATTTTAATTTAATTTTTTTTAATTAATTTGCAATTTAATTTTAATATAAATTTTATTACTTTTTTATTTTATTATAAAAGATGCATAAATATTAATGAGAGTTTTATATTTATGTTAAAAGCTACACTCAAAACGTTTTAACGGAACACGTAAATATAATTCAGATAACAGTGCATTTTTTCTTTAATTTAATTTACTCGTTTGATAACACGTTGTATTTAAAAAAAAAAACCACTTTCGGTTTTACAATAAACGAATGCCAATTTTACTACAAGGAAAGATAGAAAGAAAAAACCGGATAAAATCATTCGTCGGATTAACAAAAAAGTAAAAGTGGAACGAGCTGTCGCACTAAGTAAATCTGTGCGTAACTTGTCAAACGTGAAAATGTTTTTTTTTCTGTAAATGTCGATTGAAACAGAATAATTTCAACGTCAATGACCATTATAATTAATCGTTACGGTCGTTTTTATAGTTTTTTTTTGTATTCTGTTGCGAAAGTTTAAGGAATATTATTTTTTTGCGCGAATCGGACTTTTTGGTTCATAGGTCAGTCGATTCTTTTTTTGACCGAGAGAAACTCTGAAATGTTAAAACGATAGATTTCTATATTAAATATTTATTTTATGTTAATCTATGGACTTCTTAATCATTATTTACTTTCAATAATGTTATCATTTAGATATTTTATTAATCAAATTTTTATTTGAGTACCGATTATCAATTTTTTTCTAATATATCAATTTGTTTAAATATGAAATTTAATGAATATGAATTGAACCATTATATACATATAATTAGGTTTAAAAATTTATTGCATAAGTAAACAGTTAAGTGGTATAAAAAATCAAAAATTATTTTAATTATACAGAAAATTCATAAGTCGTGTAGTCAAAATATTTATAAATGATTTTAATCAAAGTGAAAAAAAGACAAATTTAATGCTTATAAATACTTGATGACATATGCTGTTACTTGAAATGTGCTGTATATTTTTTACATACAATATAAAATATTTTTACGAATTATATTTATATTAATGTTTTAATTTAAAAATAATAAATAAAATATTGATTTTGCATATTATCGTAAACTGATATTTATAATAAACAATATTTTTTTATTAAGTAGGTATATATATATATATATATATATATATATATATATTTAAAAATATTAAAAAAAAGTCGAATCGAAATCAATAAAAAAATAAGAGCTCATCGTGAAAGGTTAATTTCTATTTTTTACACACTTTTTTTTCTAGACAATGCAAATAACTATAATAGAAACCAACGATTTTTTTTTAGTAAACGTTTATTTTTTTAAAATATATAAAAAGCTTTCACTCTTGTTCGAAACATAATCGAGTTATAAATTTTACAAACTTATGGTTTTTTTCCTTTGATTTTCCATCGAAAATCGTAGAGATTCGAACGATAGGTTAAGCGTGAAACTTTCATAGATTATTAATCGTTAGTTTTTTTTTGTCAATATAAAATATGCAACACACACACACACACACACACACACACACACACACACACACACATATATATATATATATATATATATATATATCGTTTAACAGTCGAGCTGCGACCAAATTGTCTATGAAGACACCGTGACTCGGTCGACAATGAACAATCGGTATATATTATAGTATAAAAACAAATAACGAAGAGAAAAAAATAGTATAAAATAGAAATGCAAGCGTTTTTTTTTATACCGCAGAATAAAAGTCGTGAACGACATTTCGCAAAATAACAGTAATGATAATTGGAATAATGCACAAAACGCGGTCATCAGAACGGGGGAAAAGTGAAAATTGCCACCGTTCTTACGTAAAAACGAAAATAACAAGGCGTCTTCGGATGTTTGATAAAAAAAAATTTGCAATTATTATTATATTGTATATTGATGCAGAATAATCATAGATAATGTTCATTTTGCTTATAAATCAAAACGTGTATATACATATATTATTGTTTTATTATCGTATATATATATTTTTTTTTACAATTAGTCGATTTTTTTTTTGTTTTTAAATTTATTCTATCTTGATTCTTTAATATTATGTATATATGATGTGGCATTTCATATTTAAATCAACGAAATTCTTTTACTTTCAATTTTATTGTTTTTGAATATTCAGTTTCATGAATCTATTTAATTAATTTGACTTTAATATTTAGATTTTTTTTGTAAAAGAATATTATTATTTATAAATTCATAAAAAGTATGTAAATTTAATTACTTGTTGAATAAAAATGTGTAATGTTTAATTAAAATTTTATGAGTAATATGGTTTTAAACTAAAATTATGATTTCAATGTCGATTTTTATGATTCATATTTTATTTCATAAATTTTATTATTCTAAATATTAAACTACAAAATTATAATTGGAAAGTGTTAATTATATTGATAAAAAATAATTTGCATATGAAAATAGAAGTTGTAATATAAAAAACTATTGACAGTAAGATAATTTTTAATAATAATTTATTTTAATTTATATCGAATTTTTTAAAATAAATTAACATTGTTTGTAATTTAAATCTGACACACGAAGTTTAATATATTGTCAATATAAAATCTAATCAAAATTACAAATAAGATATTACTGCGTAAGGGAAGCTTTTAATGGGTAATAAAATTTATGACTTTAGAAAGTCACTTTTCGTTTTCTTCATTGTCTATTAGATATTTTACTAAACTATTACCTCCCTACATATAGACAATTAATTATTTTGAACATAAATATTTATCGCTACCTATAATTTGCATAAAATTTTATTTTCATATTTTTTATGGACAATCGTTAAAATGTAAAAAAGTTTCTCAAAAATCGAATCATAATTTTTGCAGTGTATGTATAATAATTACGACTATATTGCTAAATGACATGTTATGTCGCTTCTAATTATCATAAAAAAACTGACAATGAATAATGAATCTTTTGATGGAGAAAAATGCCAAAAGCAAAATGATGTTTTGAATAAAAAAAAACGTGAAAATTTTTCGTGTTTCCCTCAATTAAAATGTCACATTGGATATTGTTCAATTTTGACATGTTACTGATCTTAATTAATGCATAATTACTAGTCTAAATTTGATTAAAATAAAGATTTGTCATATATATATATATTTATCATATGTATTTAATTATATTTTTAGCTTTTAAAAGATTTTTTTATTCAAAAATAATTTTAAAACCATTTACAGAACTATTTAAATATGGCTTAAATTTTATAAAAAAATATACAATTTTTAGTTCTGTTAAAATTAAAAGAATCGAATAGAAATTGTGTTATAATAAAGAAAACTTTTTTGGTATTGCAATAATTCAATATTGGTCAATTATGAAAGATTAAAAAATCCCATTATGACATTAATGATATTAAGTCTAATTTGTATGTTGTTAAAAAATTCTATAATAAAAATTTATACACAAAACGAAATATCGAAATCAAAAATACGTTATAAATGAGAAAAAAATCATATTTTCTAATATAATATAAAAACTTTTTAAATGATATCACCAAAAATGAAAGTTTGAATTGAGAAACATTTTGAGATTCGATATCATCTATTCGACAATAAATTGATGTTCAAAGAACTCAAAATTTTATTTAATGATATCTTCAACACGCAAGTGTTATTGTCTTCTAAATTATATACATTAATGAAAAATATAATGAACGACGTAATTTATCGATTACGATCGGAGAAATACATAAATATTGTATTATTAATCGGTAGAAAAGGCTAATTACAAAAACAGGCTATTATTACGGCAGGCGTATAACGATAATCATTAAAAATAAATACTTTTTATAACAGGCGAGAAAAATAAGAAATTAAATTCATTTCCTTCCTTTTTTCTATAGAAAGATTGACGTGTGAATGTGAATTTATCATATAATCGATCGCACTTGAAATATACAATTGAATTCAAGACGTCTTACGTTTTTTTTTAAAGATTAATCATCCGAACTGTAATTACTAATCTAAATTACGTTTTGATAAAATCGAATACACAAAAATATAAAATTGTTTTCTTTTAATTCTGAAAAAAGCTCAATTCAAGAAAGTGAAAGTCATTGATTTTTTTGTTGAAAAATAATATATATTTTTAGTAAAAATATAATATATGCAATTTTTATATTAGAAAATTGATAAAAAGTTCATGAAAATTTATGCTAACAGAAAACTGTTACTTTTTTTTCGTCGCATAGTCTGAAGTTGAAAAAAAAAGAAATCGTCAATAAATAAGCACACGTCTACTTTTTATATACAACAATTCGAATAACAACAACAACAACAACGAAACATGCTCTTTGGCATATCTTTATATGGCGAAAGAGTGCCATATCGAAGAGTTCGGAGAAAGTGTCTAAAGAATATGATCGACGATGAAAATAAAAAAAAAAATAAAGAACATTAACAGCGAAAAATCTTTATGCAAAATCGATACTATTATTATTTCTATATTGAATACGATCAATTTTACACTAAAAACAATTTGCGGTCTTTTGTAGACTTGTTATGTACGCGTATTGTATGGTAATTTAAAATATAATATACTTATTTTTATTTTATTTTTTTTGCAGAGGAGTATTTTGAAAGTTGTGATAGGCCATGTCACGAACTCGACTGGCCCATGATATGCAGAGTTAAATTGACGTTGGAAGTATATAAATCACTCAGCAGGTACGAAATATTATTAAGCTGTCTTTTTGTTTGATTGAAAAGTAAATTTGCAAGACTCATTATTTTATTAATACCGTTTCGAAACTTTCGAAATATAATAATAATAATAATAATAATCGCTTTTTTCGTTATAGATCCTGTCGCGAATGTCCGGAAAATTCGACTGATTGCGATAAGAATTATTGCGTAAGTGCCGATGGTCATTCAAGGGGAATTTTAGCTGCCAATCGACAATTGCCGGGTCCAAGTATTCAAGTTTGCGAAAATGACATAATGGTTATCGATGTTGTAAATCGAGTTCCAGGGCAAGGTTTAACGTTGCATTGGAGAGGACAGCCTCAAGTTGAAACACCATTTATGGACGGTGTGCCGATGGTTACACAATGTCCAATACCCAGTTATACTACATTTCAATATAAATTCAGGGCATCGGCACCTGGAACTCATTTATATCACGCACATTCCGGCGCAGAATCGTCGGATGGTTTATTCGGTGCATTCATAGTTAGACAACCGGATAAAATCGAACCGCATAAACGATTGTACGACTATGATAAAAACGAACACGTTATGGTGATATCGGAATGGAGTCACGGTTTTGCCATTCAAAGTGTAATAGATACCATTCCATTATCAGTAGAATCGATATTGGTAAATGGAAAAGGTACGCATAGGGATACTAAAACGTTGAAAAGTGAAAATAATGTTCCTCTATCGGCATTTAGTGTTATTTCCGGTAAACGGTATAGATTTAGAGTGGCTCACGCCGGTGGTGTTAAAGGTTGTCCTGTAACGTTAGAAATTGAAAATCATATTTTACAATTGATAGCTTTAGACGGACATCCGGTCGTGCCTAAAGATGTGACATCGTTGATTTTGGGCCGAGGTGAAAGGGCGGATTTCGTGTTGAACGCCAACAATGAAATCAGATCGTATTGGATAAAAGTGTCGAGTGTTGAAAATTGCGCGTCGCCAATTTACAGTGCAGCCGTTCTAAAATACGAAGAAAAATTGTTAGAAAACGAAGAAAAGACCGCCGTCGAAGATACGCAAATTACGGAAAGTGCCGTCGAGGAATCTAAAAAGAACGACGAGACTAAAAGTTCCGAAAGTGAGCTGAACACTGTCGCCGGTGAAAAATGCGATGAAGAGAAGACACTTTGCGTTAGTGAAGTGCAATCTTTGAATAAAATACCAGAAGAATTGGCCAAAGAGAAAATGCAAACCACCATTTATTTACCGTTCAGACACAAGAAACAAGATTATCATCCCAATACAGGTGAGATAATATATCATGCTTTATTAATGATTCATTGTGCTGTCGCATATTTGCAACGCATTTGCAACTTCATGAATAGATAATAATCTTGACGTATTTTCCATCTATATTGTTCTTAATAACAATATGATAGTTACAATGAAGCAGCTTTTCAATATTTATGCTATTATAGAAAATATTTAGAAAATATATAATAGAATATCAGCATCAAGCTGGATTTAGTAGAAACTGTTGATAATTGCAAATTGACAATTCGAACGTGACATTGATTTAAATATATTAAATTTAGTTCATGGTTATATTAAGAGTCATATAATCAAAGCATAACTTTCATATTAATTTTTGTAAAAAAAAAAACGTTTTAAATATAAAAAAAATATTTTTTTTTAGTAAAGAATTAATATTTGATGATTAGACGAAAAAATAAGATCAATACTCATTACTATAATTAAACTTATTATTTGTAAAAAGGGCAGTTATATTATTAATTTAATTTCTATATATTGTGCACTGATTTAGATATTAGGTACTTTTTTTTTAAATATATTTCTAATTAATATGAAATTTAATGCACGTGCGGTACTTTTGATATTTATTTATATGAAAATCTGTCTAGTCATCATTAAAAATCAAAATTAATCGTGGGCTATTTTTTATATTAAATAGACGTCGTCTAAACGATTTCCAATTAGCGATAAATTCTAGTGAATCATTATTATACATACTATATACAATATATTAACGTCACTTAAGTACTAAATATATAATAGAAAGATTGACACCATTATTAGAACAGTATAAAAGATTTTGGATAGATTTATAAGGGCTAATTGTTATTCTAATATCCGTCAATTAATTAATGTCTGATGCTAAATTTCGATATCGTAATTAATTCTAGTGATCTAATATACGTTTAATACGTTAGAAGATTAAATATATATCTGTAAAAAATGAGAAATTGAAATTAATTTTTTATTATCAATAATAATTGATATATTGCTTATTTGAACAAATAAATAGTACGTGTGAAAAATGACGGTACGCATTTCGAAGCGGTTTTCTTTTGAAATAAAAAATGATGCACATTCAAGATATTGATTACTCTTTTTTTCCTATGCTTGTAGTATTAGATATGTATGGAAAATATAATTCTTAAAAAAAAAGCCCTCAGGTTATTAACTTTTTAATAATATATTACCCAGAATATGATTAATTGCTCGCGAAGGAAAGCAGATTCATCATCTGTCTTTTTTTTAACTTACGTGTGACATTTAGATATAAAGTCAATAAAAAATTACAAAAAAATTGTTTGTATTAAAAACATATATACAATATATATTAAAAGTAAAAATAAAAAAAAGGAGAGAGATTTTCTTATATAAAAAATAAACAAGTTTGTTTTTCATTTGGGAGAACCTTTGTTCAGTTATTATTTCATTAACATATATATTTTTTCAATACTATTTTAACAGATTATTTATTATTATATAAATAAGTTAAAATTTAAGGTTTAAATTTTATGATTTTCGTAATTTATATGATATTTTTAACGGGTAATAAATATTTTTACAATATAGCGATTTTTAATATAAGCAGCATTAATTATAAATTTCATAGTTAATTTTAAATTATGGTTAAATATTATATTGGATTTAAAAATTTAATATTTCTTTCTATATTCTGTGTTTCACTTACACATGACTTGCAAAATATGGGTTTGTGGAGAAATTGCTTTATAATGAGGGTTCATGTTTTAAAATGTATATTTATAAAATTGAAACGTTTATGCGAAAATGCGTAATTATATATAAGATTAAAGTGTGTTAAAAATATCGATGAGAGGTTGAAAATTTTTTAAATTATTTCTCCAACTACATAAATTTGATTTACGAGGTGCATCTTTATTAAAATAAAGATATATCAGTTTATTTTGTACATTTTTTGAAATATTTATTTAAAAAAAAAGACTTGAAAATTAATCATTAATAATTAAGACGCAATCCTTTCGAATATATAATATTTAGATATTTTTTTGTATATATATTTTTGGTGATTTTTTCAATTACACGAAGTAAGAGAGTTTTGATAAATTATATTAATGGTACAGAAGGGGCGAAGATTAGAAAGTTGCAATGAAATTATATATACTTTTTTTGTTTATAATTTTATGCAATTTATTAAAAATAATAAAATCAATAAAACCGCATAGAAAATAATTGATTTCGCGGTTATCTCGAAGTAAAATTTTGTAAAAAAAAAACAGATAGAAACGATCATTTTATTCGTGATGAATTATTAATATGAATAAAAAATTGAAGTAGAATTATGTTAAAATAAAAACTAAAGATGATGATTGCAAAAAAATTAGTAATGAATAAGAGATGATAAATATAAATTAAAAATATAGTCCTTTTTCAGTCAGTGAATAATATATTATATTTGAGAACGTATGAAATCAAAAATCAATCTGTAATATAAATAAATATTACATATTGTATGGAATTTATTCAATTTTATAAAGTCATTATCTTTTCGTTTTTTAAACAGTAGGCGTACTCCATAATGGATCTTGAATAGTCAAGCGGCTTTCAACCTTTTGACAATTATCACTCTTCTAAATAAATAAAGACCATTTTTCTATAGTATCCATGTCGCACAGAATAGATCCCAAGTGTCGCTTTCACTCATTCAAATCTCGTCTTAAATGATATACCATTATTTATCATGCATAATGAATAAGTACCGGTATATTTTCACGCAAGTACGAATCGTGCTCGAAAAGAAAGAATTTATATATGCGCGAATGTATATGTAAAAAAATACATATATATATATATATATATATATATATATATATATATTTATATGAGTAATACACAAAGGTACTATGTTCAATTATGAGATTTTCAATGGTTTTTCACTGACGAAAGATGTTAAGCCATTTCCATTGTACATCAATTAATTGTACGTAAAGAAAAGTTACAGCTCGTAAAGCAATTACCGTTGATACTTTGAAAAACTTTCGTTTGTGCACTTTTTTTTCTATATATCGATATTCAACGAGCTTTTATTATATATACCATATATATACTATATGTATATAATATAAATCGTAAATTTTGATTATGGATATATTCAATTAGTCGACTTTCATTTATTAATAATATCATCGTGCGTAATTGAAGTTCTAAAGAAATCGATCGTCTAAATATTGTAGGAAAAAAAAATGTGGTGCAGTTTTTGTGTTCAGCTTTCGAATCGCTTTTCCTTGAACGAAATCAATGATTAAATATTCAATATAATAATATATATTACAATATAACATTTGACGAATTATCATTTTAAATAAATTAATATTTTTTTTCTCAATCCGTTTTAGTAAATTGTAGTTTAAATACTGTGGTATTTAATTTTGCTTCTGTGATTCCAGTTTTTTATGTGACGTTTAATATTTTTTCTAAATTATCTATGTTTTCATTTTCATAATGTTAAATAATATTAAAAATTGAGTAATAATTGATTTAATTTTAATATATAACATATTATAAATATTTCAAAATTTTTATATTTTTATGACAAATTACTACACAAGAAAAATAGTTCTGATACATTGAATTTTATGTAATTGAATGATAGTAAAATTCAATAATTTTTTATTCATTTTTAATAGTATTTAGATCTCAAATCTTTGAAATATTTTGAAAAATAAATATTATATTATATTTTAAAGATATAATATAAATCACAAACGTGATTTTCAAAATTTTCAGTGATGAAATAAAAATAACTTCAGCTATCACAATAACATCGTTCTAATAAAGAAAAAATAAAATTTCAACAACACGTGTCGAATCACAGTGACATGACATTTTTAACTTTATAACAAACAATAAATTAAGAAAATTACTCGACCGATAATTGCGAAAATAGTAACCTTTTACGACGTTTATGAGAATAATTCGCGATCGTCGACACGAAGAAATCGCACAAATCACGTGTCGACATTATTTTTCGTTAATTAAATGCGTTTAAAAATAATTTGATCACAGAAAATACTTTGAGATGTTTTTTTTACGATAACTTTCTTAACTCAAAAAAAAGAAATAACATAAATATAAGAATAATTAAGTAATGTTCTCGCCTTCGAGAAACGATTTTCAAACGGAGAATTATCTTCTTCGTAATGACGGTCCTACATATCATTAAACTCACAATTCGAAATCATTTTTTTTTCTTTATAACGTACCACTTTCTTTTTTTTTCATTATCTCTAAAGCGTATTGTGAAGTCAAAATGTGCACACTGTCGATAATATAGATAGATAGTCAAATATGAGGCAATTTAGAACGAGCGATTGTCTGACATTATAAATATACAGGTATATATTGCTAAATGACCATTGATAATTTTGTTCGATACGTGTTTTTTTTTAAATAAGATTTCGTTTTAAAAATTAGTTCTGTAAAAATTGTGTTTAGTACATGTCAAATTATATGCTGTGTCGATGTGCTTAATTTATATGTTTATTTGAGAATGGAAAAAATAATAAAATTATGGCTTTGTTAGATCAATTTTTATGGAATATAAGCACGAAATATATTTTGTATAAAAATATGACGTATTTACGATGATATTATTTTTTTTATTTGATATTTTTAGATAAATAATATATATATATATATATATATATATATATATATATATATATATATATATATCTATTACAACAAATATATTGTCCGTTTTTTATATTAAAATTGAATAAACACAAGTAAAATTTGTTTGAATATTAGAACATTTTTATATATTAAATATCATAAAGAAAGCGTAATTTAATATCAATAGTTTAATAATATATTATATTTTAGTTTATAAGGAATTAAATTTAAAAACTTCAATTTATAAATACCAAATTCTTAATTTTACAATATTATATTAATAGAAAATATTTTTTCCATATATCTATATGTATCCAAATTTTACTCTCAATAATGTATTGACTTTATTGAGAGTAAAATGATTCAATTAAAAAATTTTCAATTTATACATTATATTGTATAATGTAATAATTAAAATAAAAATGTGATATATATATATATATATATATATATATATATATATATATATATTATAATATTAATTTATATATTTTTATTTGAAAAGTAGGTTCAGCGGAAATGGATGGAGTTACCTTCACATTTCCGCCATCTCCTCTGTTGACACAACCATTGGATGGAAATGCTGGTACTCTTTGTGCACGTTCAGCATGTCAGAGATCCTTGAAATGTGAATGTGTCCACGTCAAATCTGTCCCTTTGGGCAACACTGTCGAGATAATTCTGGTAGATCAAGGTACTTATTGCTCTCTTTCATTTAATATTTTAATTGAGTTATTCATATTGAAATTTTATAAGCGAGATAATCATCTGACTTTCTATGACATGTTCTTATATATTTTAGTGAGCTGTCAATTTTTTTTGATATATATATATATATATATATATATATATATATATATATAAACTGTGGTAAAAGTTGAAACAATCGATTAATAAATTAAAAATAAATCAATTAAGCACTCAGCGTAATTTTGATTTTAATTATTGTTTTGTCATTTGACATTGAGTATGTTTCAAATTAATATCAAACGAATAAATAAATATATATAGTTCACCAATTAGTTCATTATGTACTTTAATATACAGAACATATTAATCATTTATAATTAAATAATGATTTAATTGTAAAATTTTAATAAAATTCTATTAAAATATCTTGTTTATTCCGTAATATAAATATGGTATGTTTAATGTAAAATTGATTTCGAGTTTAAATTTCCGTACTTTCACTAGTATATATAACTTTTAATTTATGAAAAAAAGTAATTTTATTTAAAGTATATAATAATTGCATAGAAAAACTATTTTATTATAATGTTAAAATTTACAAAGTTTATAAATCTAGTGATTCATTATATTTGAAACGAATTATTCATATTTAAATTTTTATTGTTTTTTTTCTCTTAAATATTTTATATTTGTAAAAATATTGCTAATAAAATAATTATATCGTTGGTTTATCAATTTCAAAAAATCATTGTAAAATTAAAGGAAAAATATTTGTTTTATTGGTAAATTAATAATAGAGTGAAATTTTTAAAGATATTTAGTATATATAATTTATAACTATTAATCCAAAAAAAAAAAAAATAGAACATTTTTGTATCTACAAAAAAAACATAATAACTTTATTTAGATTACTTTGAAAAATAACATTTGTGGTTGATGAATCTATAAAGAGACTAGTGATAGAAATTTTATTATATATCATGAAAATACATATTGCTCACGTATAACACATAAAATTTGATTACCCTTTGACAATTAAGTTTATGAAACTTTCTACTGTATAAAAACATTTATTGAAAATCGAAATTGTAGTCTCATTTATACTGGAAATATGATAGCAAAATATTTTACGATAAATTTAATGTTACAGGAGGTGAAACCGACAACGTTTTCCATCTTCACGGATACAGCTTTTACGTGGTTGCAGCGAATCAATTCTCTGAACCGTTAGACACGGAAGCCATTAAGAAGATGGACGAAGAAAATACGTTATTTACCAAAAGAAATCTGATCGATCCAGTGGAAAAAGACACGGTTACTATACCGAAATTTGGTGCAGTAGCTCTTAGATTTAAAGCTGATAATCCTGGATTTTGGATATTAAGAGATGAAAGATCCAGTCATTGGACCAGAGGTCTGGACGTACTTCTTCAAGTTGGAGAAAGATCAGATTTCGTCCAGGCTCCATCCGATTTTCCCAAATGTGGCAGTTATGTTGGACCGCATTATTTTTTAATATGAACGTTCACGACGAGCTTTGAACGAGTATATATATATATATATATATATATATATATATATATATATATATATATATATATATATATATATATATATATATATATATATATATATAGTAGTTTGTGCCAAAAATATTTAACTATTCGAAAGTATGGATGAGAATGAAACGATAGTGAATCGTTTTTATTGCATCGTAAATGCAATGTGCAATCATGAGACTTGAATAATGGTTTTCAAACGTTTTCTTTCAATTGATACACTCATTCAAAAGTTTATTTTTTATTTATATTATAAATAATATATATAGAAAAATATATATACATTATTTCTAAATTATAAACGAATTTTGGAAAATATCGAATAATAAATTATGCACTTTATAGGTTGAGAATCGCTGGTATTGCAGAAATTGTCTTGCGTACGTTGTACCAATTTTCGTTTTGATTAATATCAATACGTGAAAGTCATCTCATAAAACGATAAATATACAATAAATTTTCATACACGGCAATGGTGATTTTTTTTTCTGACAATAATGGTTTAATTACCGCTCACAATATTTTATATAATTAATTCGTTTATTTTTAAATATGAAGAAAAAAAAAGGTATAAATGCAAATTTGCGATTGCTTAATAATCATATTTTCACGCATAACGCTTTAAATCGACGCGTAATGTTATGTTAATCGAGGTTTTATTACGTATTATGAAATATTTAAATTCGGAAAAAATAATATATATGTATATATATATATATATATATATATATATATATATATATATACGTAATATTGAAAATATTTTACGTATGCGTTATTTTCAGTTATGTCGTTATTTATATAATACTTAATTTTGATATAATAATTTCGCAATATGTTAACGATTTTTAACGAGTTTTCACCGCAGAAAATTTTCAACGAATACCTAATTTAAAAAATTGTATCATTCTATAAAATCTATGTTTTTATTAGAAAAATCACAAAAAATTGACTTGAAACTGTATAAAAAAACAAATAAATTTGATCTTTATATATAAATATATTGAATTTATCTCTTTTAAAAAATGCGATGAAAATTGATACCATATTCTATATTAATTAATACTAAAATTTTTTTTCGTAAATAAATTTAATAATTACTAATATTCGATGGCACCTAATAATTGATAAACGTCTCGGATTTCGGTTTTCCATGTTGTTTTAAATATTAAATATATCTATTTCAAAAAAAAGTCACATATGATAAAAAAATAAAATTGATATAAAATGAATAAAGTTTTCCAATTGATTTACTGTTATCAATTCAACAGTAAAAATCTCTACTTTCACTTGGTAACGATTGAACCGTTAATAACGATAAAAATAAAACTATATTTTTGAAATACTATAGAATTTCGTGTTTAATAACACTAATGAAATTTGAACTGTCGACGAAAAAATAGAACCTTTTCATGCAATAATACAACTATAATAACTGGTTACTGTTCATTTTCGATATTTGTACGGTATTTTGAAATGCGTCATTAGATCGGTCGAAAATTGTTGAAACGGTCCAAACACGCTTCTATCACGACCATGACCCAAACTAGTTCCTAACATCATCTTCTTTTTTTTTCTAATATAAAGCTTTCTATCTTTCTTATATAAAAAAAAGGAAAAAATTCGCTTTTATCTTCCTTTCTAGAGTCATCTTTCTCCTAAGATCCATCTGTTGGTTTTTAACCATCGTTCAATATTGCTTCGTGATATACACACATATATATATATATACATTTTCAGAAATAGAAATCGAAATCTAGAAACTGACTTGATATAAAAATATAGTATATTACCAAAACCTGTTTCTATTTTTTCGGCCAGTGTAAAAATCCAGTTTTGTCTAAAATTATCGAGTTAAATGTCGGTTAATCGCGTGCTTCCATCGTTGTGAAAGTTTTTTTTTCTATTTATTTCTCACGTTTTTTTTGTTAAATAATTAATATATATATATATATATATATATATATAATATATATATAATATATATAATTAATATATATATATATATATATATATATATATATATATATATATATATATATATTAAAAAATGTTACCATTTTATATATGATGCAATCGTTGAGAAAATATATATGCGTATGAACGTATGAAATTTATTTAGCTATATGATGAATTGTTGAAATATTTAAAAAATATATTAAAATGTGATAATATTGCACTATATTAAAAAGACTCAATATGTTAATAATATTATTATTTCTTGTACAGGTATTTTATTATATATATATATATATATATATATATATATATATATATATATATATATATATGTTTTTTTTGTATAATTTTATTTTTGATAAGTTTTATTATAAATATGTTATTTTTGTACGATATATTTATATTGACATTTTTTTTAATAAACAATAAGGTTAAAATTCGAAAGTGATTTATTATCCTACACAGTTTGAAGAAGAATGACGGAGCACGACTGGAAATTGGAGCAATGGATATCGAAATGGAGTCAGAGATTTGTTTAGCTGATCATTGATGTCGATAGGAATAAAAAAGAAGTGATAATAGCAAGTTATTCATTGTTTACAATAAGAATATAAGATATTCTTGTTGTATATATGAGATATAAATGTGTCACTTGTTAAACTATTAAAATGATATTATTTGTATAATGTTATCATAAATTTAATCCGTTTATTGTGTTGAAGGTTATTGTGAATTTTTTGTTATTTATTTTTTCGATTTTAAAAAGACGCGTTCATTAAATGTACATCAGTATAAAATATCTTGTGGCGTAACAAAGTCATCGTCAATATTTCAAAATTATATATATATTATCTCAATTTTTTTAAATTCGAAATTTAATTTCTGGGTGTCGTAAAAATATTTTAGAACTGTGCAATATTATTTCCGATTATTATATAACGATTTTTTTAATTAGCAATTATTAGTTACGTATTGTACATAATATACGTATACAAAAGAAGAGTTTTTTTTTATATACATATAACTAATTACTTTTATATAATAAAGTAAGAAAAACAGATGTTCGATTAATACATAAAGTGCGTGTAATGTAATAACTGCAGATTGTTCTGGTTGGTAATCATCATTTTAACAAATTGTTAAAATTTGGGTCAATGAGCGCTTTCGTATGAAATATTAAATAATGTTGCGAATAAATAACATCTTTTTATTATAATTGTTATATAAATAAGAAAAAATTGAAATATTTAAATATGGGACTGCAGTGTTGTAGTATATATATATATATGTATATATATATATATATATATATATATATATATATATATATATATAAAATCTGAATAATCTAAAGTTAAAATTAATAAATAATTTAATATTAGATAATTATTTGTAAAAATTTAAATTATTATCGTAGGAAGATTATACAAAACAAATATTATTACGTGAAAAACTTGAAAGACTCATCGAGTAAAATTTTCACGAAGGAAAAAGCTTTAAGTGGAAAACTTTCGTTTTCGTATAGATTTTTTTTGACTTTATAGATGAGACATAACATGATGAATATGCGCGTCGTATAGGCGTAAATGCACATTTATCAAGACGTATCTCCGAACGATTATTACGTAAAAAAAAAAGAGAAAAGTAAAAGGCGGTTCGCAGGAGAAACTTGCCGAAATTGCTGTTCGACTATCGTGAATGTCGTACCGTTTGTTTGGACAGTGGTCGTCAACCTTCTTATCTCGTAGACATCGCGGCATTAATTAATTATGTTAATTTATTATTTATTCAATTATTTTACTGCGACACACACATATATAATATTTAGATTGTATATCTTATATGATTTTTTTTATATTTAACTATTCGTGCTATATAAAAGGATTGTCTACTGTTCAACATTTATTAAAGACAAGTTTTAGAAATGAGATTAAAGAAAAAATATTTAGAACAGTCTTGTCAAACTCGTAGCATATTGCGGACCACATGAGTTTTTATGTACTTAGTAGTGGGCCGCATTTAAAAAAAATAAGATACAAGTTTGATAATAAAAATATCACTTTCAATTAATACAAACTAAATACAAATTAAAAAAAAAAACAAAATTTACTTTCGAATATTTATTATATATATATGCAATAAAAAAAATTCACGGCGAGACAATATTAAACATTCCTGCTTTACAGATTGACCGTACAGTTTGAATGTTTATTGTCGTAAAAGACACAATGAAATTTTGTATGAAAGAGTATTAAATGGCAAAATATTGCTATTAATTCGGGAGAAACAAAAAAAAACGATTCTATCTATCAAGAGCACATGTTTTCATATAATTTTCAAACGAAAACTCCGTGCAAATATGATTAATTTTGAAATTTTTTTTCACGCGCAAATTCAATTCAATCGACTAATATTTTGCAATTCAGCATTAAAAATTTTTGTTTTCATTTGAAAATTGCGATTTTTAAAATAAAAAGTCGTCATAATTTTGCTGAAAAAAATCCCATTTGCAAATGATTTTCAGCATTGAAATCGTCTTGTCGATTCGCATCCTACGATGAATGAATGTTTGAAAATTCATTCTCGTACATATTTTGTATGGAAGAGACGTTATAATCACAAAAAAATAGCGATTAGATCAAGAGAAACAAAAAAAATATCGTCACAATATGACTTTTCGTTATCAAGAGTGCATGTTATCAAGTAAATTGAAAAAAAATAAAGAGGAAAATCGGACTATTTTCTATTTTATTAGTTTTATATATTCACATTCAAATAGTTTATTTTCAATAAAATTACGAGTATAAAGGATAAAATTGATGGCATAATTAAAAATATGACCGTTAAAACCGGTGTTATTTAAATGGAATAAAAATAAATGTGACATTAACCGTCAAATTTGGCAAGTCGACAAGACAAGTGAAAGAAATATGAAAGTAATGTGAATATGCATTAAATTAATAAATTTTAAAACACTTTTGCTTGCACATTTAATATTATAGATATTTTTAAAGTCATGTAAATAGCTGCTATTTAAAATAGAAAGCAATATTAAAATTATAATATAGACAGTTTTGCACAAATGGAACGCCAATGCGAATTCAAAGTCAAAAGACGATGTTGTAATATTTTAATTTACAACTCATCGCTGTCATTAAAATGATGATTATTATCATCGTCGTCATCGTCGTCATTATCATTGAGATACTTCGGACTTCTCATTTATTCACCACGAGACGGACGAATGTAAAGAAAGTCAATTACATAAAGTCATTGAAGCGTAACTTCTTTTTTTTCGATTTTTGACCCACTTGTTTAAAAACCGTTCAATGTTCGTAATAAAATATAATGGTTCTGTATATAAAATGAAATATGAATAATTTTTATTTTAATTTTCGATTTTTAATAATCGACGCTTATTATTTAATAGCGGTTACTGACTTTTAATATTGTCTTAAAGTACAATTATGTATATATATATATATATATATATATATATATATATATATATATATATATATATATATAATTTGTATTATTATAGTATTATAAAAATCATATAATCTATTCAAAGTTTTATATATTAATTATTGTTTTTTCTGTAAAAACTATTTTTATATTCATTAACCAATTTCACGGTTTTCTAATAAAGTAAAATTTATAACCTTTTTCTAAAAAAATATATAATAAAAATTGTGTTGTGATTTTGATTTTTTAGAGATTATATATCATTTTACTTTTTGGGTCTACAACTTTATACATTATACTTATTATAATTATTGATAAAAGTGATTATCTCAACAAATGTATTTCGAGTTTCATGTATATGTAGTTTAATACTCATAAATTTATAAGTCAGACTTTTTGTATTTTTATTTCTTTAAAATCATAGTTGATATCCTTCAAATTAAGTTCATCTTAATGTAAAATATATTAGTTTTTGATATTATTGTTTTACATTATATATAATGCAATAATGTATAATAATTATATTTTTAATAAATAATTTAAAACTATTAATAATTTATAAAACACAATTATTATCAATTTCGCAGGAGACATCTCTATAATTTATTTATTACTAATATTTGAATATTCATAATATATTTATGAATGTTTTGAATAAAATTTTATTAAAGTAATATTATTTATTTATATTTCAGAATTAATGATTGGATCAATATAACCGCTAATTATATTAATAAATTTAGATAATAAAAATAAATTGTTATAATTAAATATATATCATAAATTTTCAAAACACAATAAAAACAATATTAAAAATTATATTATAATTATAAGTTTAGTGGATGGAATAAAATATTAATATTAGAAATTTTAAAAATTTATTAGCGATTTCACATTTAAATTATGAGACAAGTAGAAAAAAAATTGTTAAACGTAATGTTGAAAATTTATATACAAGAAATAGAAAATAACAGATTTATATAGAATATGTGAACATGACTTCAGTTCCAATGTTAGTTTACGTTTAGTAAAGATGGACAAATAGGTGTCTAGTACTCCGGTAAAATTAGACATTTTTGATGATTTTTTTATATCGTGAAATTTCTTTCTGGAAATATATTCTACATAACGAGTTGAACGAGGATCAGAAGAGTTCCCACCTCCAAAGAGGGAGCTTCCCTCCGAAAATCACGAAAAACCTCCAAAAATTCGACCGTTTTTGAGTTTTCCGGATTTATCTCAAAAACCATAATTCGGATTGAAAAAGTGTCAATGAATAAAATATTGCTCATAAAATTCTACATTTAAAATGTTATATTAATAATTTGCATAATTGCCACTGGTTTTCTGTAAATAGTGCTCGAAAATAGGCCTAAAATGGACCTCTCGGCCAAAAATTTTCGTTGCGCGGTTTTGGTAACGATTATCTCAAAACAGGTTGATTTTACGGGGGTATCGAAGAGGAAAAAAGTTGTAGAGCAAATCCTGCTCTATAATAATCACTTATTATATTTTAAGTTAATTGTTTGAGTTTTTTCAAAATTTGAGTTTTCCCGATTTTGATCCGACGTTTTTGCACGGTAGTCTGGCAGTTAAATGGATTTTTTAATGATAAAAATATCGATATCCTGAAATTTCTTTCTGAAAACGCATTTAAAATAACGAGCTGTAATTGAATACGAAAAGTTACACCCTCCAAAGAGGGAGCTTCCTCTTATATTTACCAAAAACCACCCAAAATTTGACTTTTTTTCAGTTTTTCGCTTACAGCTTAGAAACTATTACTCAAATTGAAAAGATGTTCAAAGACAAAATATTCCTTATAAAATTCTTCATCAAAAATGTTCTATTCATAATTTGCGTAATTGCGTTAATTTTCTCTAGAAAAGCCCTCAAAGTAGAGGATGCCGCGTTGACAACAGGGGTGTTTTTAGAGGTTTCGACAAATATCTCGAAACCTATCAACTAGCGCCCAATATTTCTTCATATATCGTAAAGAACAGGATTTTTTCTATTGGCTAATTATAATTTACTTTATTTTAACTTAGGATATTACATTTTTTTTGGCGCTTAAAGTTGAGCATTTTTTTCGCGATTGCACATTGTACGCGTAAAACTTCGTTCAATTTTGGACATTCTACACAGTACCCGCTCATTGTTATATTAGTCTATTCACATTAAAAGGCGTTTCCAAAAGATATCTTTACAACCAGAACAAAGACGAATATTGTAGGCAATAAAATCTTCTGTTGGTTTCTTTGTAACTTCCGAAAAAATCGAAAATATTTCACATAAAAAATAAATTATTTTAATTTAATTATTCAAAAGAAAGAATTGGTGATTTTTTAATAAACGTTATATTGCTATTTGGTTAAGTCAAATTATTATTTTGCTTAATTCTTTAATTTGAAGCTAATTGAAGGTTTTAATAAATAAAAAAAATATAAAATGTAATCTAAGCTATAATAATCCTATTGTAATAATTTTTATTCTATTTTTATATTTTTTATATCTTCGAGAAATATAAAAATTAATGCTATATATAAAGTTTTAATGTATAATATATTTCTTAAGTTTTTTAAATTTATAAGAATATGAAAGTAAATGATTTTATAAAAATCCTAGAGAAAAATTAGGTAATAATTATTATTATATTTGATTTTTTTCACCTAATATTTTTTACCAAAAATAATTTACCAAAAGCGGTTAAAAAATTACTCGTGAACATTTGTATCGTTAATGGTAAATCCAAGAATATTCACAATTCTTTTATAAATAAAAAAATATTTTGTCTGGGCGTGAATGAACATAAGTATTTACTTTATTCTACAAAAGGTTTCAATACAGTGGTTTCCGCATATTTTGTAAATAAAACAGTATGCAGTTTTTGTAAGTCATAAATAAAAATTTGAAAGACCTAAGGAAGAAGAAATAATTACGTTAACATTTTATTGTTTACGAATTCTTGAAAAGATTGTAAAACTATCTTTTCAAAAAAAATCCAAGTCTATTGTATGAAAAAGGCAACTAGTCCCTTAGCTCAGGGGTTTATAACTGTACGCGCGCAGGTATCATGGCATTCGACAAAAAGTTTAGGTCTCTCAGTTTCTATGCGAGAATTATAAATAATATTTAAAATTTCCAACATTTTTTAATCAAAATATATTTTTTTTACTAATTCATTATAAACTAAAGAAATTAATGTATATTAGTATGAAAATAAAAAAATATAACAAAATTATATTTTAGAAGTATTATATTTGAAATAAATATTATAAAAAAAATCTACCTAAATATATATTTCAAAAATTAATATTGAAAAAAAATATTATTTATCTTTCTAAAATTAGTTACGAATGCATTCTTAAATATAAAAGGATTACATATCCCTGAGCAGGTAGTAAGTCCAAAATTGAACGAAGTTTTACGCGTACAATGTGCAATCGCGAAAAAAATGCTCAACTTTAAGCGCCAAAAAAAATGTAATATCCTAAGTTAAAATAAAGTAAATTATAATTAGCCAATAGAAAAAATCCTGTTCTTTACGATATATGAAGAAATATTGGGCGCTAGTTGATAGGTTTCGAGATATTTGTCGAAACCTCTAAAAACACCCCTGTTGTCAACGCGGCATCCTCTACTTTGAAGGCTTTTCTAGAGAAAATTAACGCAATTACGCAAATTATGAATAGAACATTTTTGATGAAGAATTTTATAAGGAATATTTTGTCTTTGAACATCTTTTCAATTTGAGTAATAGTTTCTAAGCTGTAAGCGAAAAACTGAAAAAAAGTCAAATTTTGGGTGGTTTTTGGTAAATATAAGAGGAAGCTCCCTCTTTGGAGGGTGTAACTTTTCGTATTCAATTACAGCTCGTTATTTTAAATGCGTTTTCAGAAAGAAATTTCAGGATATCGATATTTTTATCATTAAAAAATCCATTTAACTGCCAGACTACCGTGCAAAAACGTCGGATCAAAATCGGGAAAACTCAAATTTTGAAAAAACTCAAACAATTAACTTAAAATATAATAAGTGATTATTATAGAGCAGGATTTGCTCTACAACTTTTTTCCTCTTCGATACCCCCGTAAAATCAACCTGTTTTGAGATAATCGTTACCAAAACCGCGCAACGAAAATTTTTGGCCGAGAGGTCCATTTTAGGCCTATTTTCGAGCACTATTTACAGAAAACCAGTGGCAATTATGCAAATTATTAATATAACATTTTAAATGTAGAATTTTATGAGCAATATTTTATTCATTGACACTTTTTCAATCCGAATTATGGTTTTTGAGATAAATCCGGAAAACTCAAAAACGGTCGAATTTTTGGAGGTTTTTCGTGATTTTCGGAGGGAAGCTCCCTCTTTGGAGGTGGGAACTCTTCTGATCCTCGTTCAACTCGTTATGTAGAATATATTTCCAGAAAGAAATTTCACGATATAAAAAAATCATCAAAAACGTCTAATTTTACCGGAGTATAGTTACAGATTGAGCAGTTTGAATAAATAATTCCTTTATTTTCTTGACAATTAGACCCGTTTTATTTTTATTAAAACGGGCAGAATCATATTCACATATCTAATTTTAGAATAAACAAAAAAAAAATGTAGAAAAAATATAGTAAAAACAATGGCGTAGCGAGCTTAATTCGCGCCCGGGGTACAATATCTAATTATCCAGCAATTTTTTGTTTTGCGGACCATTTGGCGCCCCTTTGTGAGTAGCGCCCGGGCATGATGTCCCTTTTGCCCCACCTCGCTACGCCACTGAGTGAAAAAATTGTTTATGATGGAATATAACTACATATTTAATGCAAGAAAATTGTGAAAGAAATCAATAGAAGAAAAAATAAAATATTTATTATTTTGTCATTTTGAAATAAATGCGTTTTGGGATTTGAGAAACAATGATCGACCACCATTTTAGTTCGTCCAGAATGGTTCGCGTATACAAGCAATAGTATTTCTGGCGCATGTTGCTAAGAACTCATGAGAGTGAGCGAGAAAATATTATATACAACTATGAATGTGAGAAAGAGATCAATAGATCTGCATTTATTTTCTTCAATAGGTATGACATATGGATTTTCTGTAGTGTAGTTAGATAACCTGTGTGATCAGGATGGATTCTTACGATTGTTTGGATTTGACCTATGAAGAAGTAATGAAATTGATAACGGCATATAAAAATCAAGGACTTTTGTGGAATCCTCATTCATATTTGTATCATAGTTCAAAACAAACCAAAGAAGAAGCATGGAAGTTGGTAGCTGCAGCATCAGGTATAGAAGTCATTAAATGTAAAAGAAAAATTAGGTCTTTGACTTCATCTTGTAGACGACAGAAAATGCTCATTATCAAAAGTATGTGTTCTGGTAATCCTGAAAAGGTTGTGAAACCAACTTGGAGATATTGGAATGCATTTAAATTTCTACGTGGATTAGAAGATGATGAAGTTGATCCACTGGGAACTGCTCCAGTTATGGTAAAATTTCAATAGTTTTGTTTTATAAATATATTTGCTATATAGTTCTTTCATATAAGTATTCTCTTATAGGATATTCTTGATCCTTCATTGGATTCTACAGCCATGAAAATAAAACTAAGAAGATTAAAGGAAGAACAAGAACCATCTACATCAGTTTTAAATATGTCAGTAGGACAAATGGTTGCATCGAAACTTAACAAAATGTATCCTGATCAGAGACTTTATGCTGAAAATTTGATAAAGCAAGCATTGAGTATGGGATCTAAAGAAAAATTGACATCTCATTCAAAAATAAGAACGCTCGATTTTGAAAATGGTCAAAAACGAAAATTGAAAAAGATTGATACAGATATATTAGATTCCCAACCTTCGTCTAGTAAATCGTTTAAAAAGTTAGATGTAAAATTTTCATCCCAAGATGTTAGTCAAGATGAATTTGATTCACATGAAAACTCTTCAATATCATCAGGTTTTGAATCTGAGGATGACTTAAAACCATTATCAATGTTGTAATTAAAAACTATGTGTCATATAAGTTTTGTGATATTTATTATATAGTTTTTTTTGTATAATTTCAGCTTTTATATGTTTTTATATTCATTTTGATGCAAATGAAAATTAAATTGTTTATGTTTCAAATTTGATTTTCATATATATCGATATCAAAAGAAAAACTTATGTAAATTATGTAAATAAAAAGAATGAAATTTAAAGGAAAAAAACTTTGATATAATAGTTGAATCAAATTTGAGATATTTAATAAAATTTTATAATAATATTTTTCGATAGATGTCACTATATTCATATTGAATTTAATGTTGACAGAAATTTTTAAAATTAACATTAAGTGTAACAATAAAAATCTATTCAAATTTTATAAATTTGAATTGATTTTTATTGTTACACTTTATCGAAATTGTAAACAGAATGCGATGAATATTTTGTTGCTATCGCAGATATTATTTATTGTTCAAGTATATACGTATACATATAAATGAAAATATTTCGATGTAAAATTTTCGAAATTAATTCCTAGATTATTATATTTTTGTTTTCAATTAATTGTTTATGATGAAAAGACTAAGTAATTCTGAATATAAAACTCATAATTTATCTTTTTTTTTACATATATCATGTAATATTAAAATTTCTCGAAGATGTTACAATATACATATTGGATTTAATCTAGTTGTAGACAGATATTTTTAAAATTAATATATTAAAAATACGTTTGATATATCGAAAAACGTGTTTTATTTATTATATAATAATAAATCAATATTCAACAATATTTATTATTAAAAGTTTTTAATAGATTCAATAGATGTACGATACATACTTATAATTTATATAAAAATTATTATTTAAATAGTTTTTTTAATTTAAGTATAATTTTTTTTTATAAAATTTATAAAAAAATAAATAAGGACGAATTTGAAGAAAAAACTTTCATATGATACTTGAAGCAAATTGAATTTCTTTTTAAATTATGTGATAATAAAAAATATATATTAATAGATGTCACTATATTAATATTAGATTTTTTTTAATTTAGACCGATGTCTTTAAAATTATATTTTATATTTCGATAAATGTTGATAGTAATATGTTTAATTTTATTTTAATTTTTAAAATGAAGTTTATTTAATATTAATGAATATGTTTATTCATATTTCATTTGTAGTTCATTTAACGTTGAATTTTTGTTGTTTTTTGGTTTTTAGACGAGTACTAATATAATTTTTTTGATGAATAAAAATTTAAACATTTTTTACATATGATTTCTTATATAAAATATATATATATATATATATATATATATATATATATATATGCATATTTGAAATAGAGTTTTTGATACTTGGAGTTGCCTGGATCCAGTGTATAGTTTGAGCTAACTCAATTTATTAAAATTATGGAACAACGGGGACTAAAACCTTTTACAAATTATACGAATTACGTATCAGGATAATGAGTGTTTCGAGTTTTTTTTTTTTGGAACTGGTTAAGTCAAAAAACTTATTATGTCGCAAGGTAAAGTTGTAATATTAAAGATATTATCAGTACTGAAAACTGTTTGTTTTATTATATTATATGAAAATTTTGTAAAGAGGGCATATTTTTAGTATAATATTCGTTTATTTATAATATATTATATTACAAAAGCTTTTTTTTATTTTTTTACTAGAAATACATGAAAATTGTGTCCGGTGTTCGTTGGAATAATTGAAATTCAGTTTTGACCCGGACAGTTCTACGGATTAAATTATTCACCTGACATACCTCCAGGGGTCAGAGCGTGTTCGACATATCACATTTCCTGACTGGGATAGAAAATTCTATCAAATTAGTGTGAAAACGATACATATATATATATATATATATATATATATATATATATATATATATATATATATGTACATAGAGTGATTCAAAAGTTTCAAATTTAAATATGATTTTTGGTTCAAATTATAAGAAAAGTTTAAGACCACCTGTGAATTATCATTCATTGCAGATCTTGCAATCAATTAATAATATTAAACTATTAGTTAAGGTATGTTTAAAAAGATTGAGTATTATTAATTCGTATTAATATTTACTAAAAATTAGGAAATTATAATGAAAATGTAAAACAATATACTTTTTTTAAGACTGCATATATAAAATGAAAATATTTTTTAATAACATTAACCATATTTTGTGCAATCAAGTATTTCAATTTTTATCTACGTACTATGTATTATGTATTAATAAAAATTTTAAATTGTGATGATGTTTCTATCATAATAAGATTTGATGAATATAAAAATTATTTTAAAAATTATCATCGGTTTAAGAAAGTTGATATTTTCGGGAAGCGGAAAAAGTGAAGAAAAACCCAAACATTTTAATATAATACAATTCCACTATAAAAGATGTTATTGTCGGATTCCAATATGTAGTAAACTTGTTTTTTTAGAGTTCAGCATTATATGGATCAATCGACGATTCGATTATCCGGAACCGTGAACTTCATAGTAGGCCCGGTAAATCGAAATTGGTGACCCGGCCAAAATATGAAAATGAAAATATTTTTGATTGGAATATCAGAACGTTGGATTATAATAGGTACATATCAGAGATAATTTTATCAAATTGAATTTTCATAAAAAAATATAGGCATATAATGTTCTGCAATTTACCGATTTAAATATTATAAATTAATACTATGAGCTTTCAATTTATTTAGCAATGGGCTATCATTAATTTTGAATTTATTTCCATAGATTTTCATTTTTCACATTTAAAATTAAAATTTAACTGCTAAAATTTTAATAATTTATTATATTATTTTAAACATATCAAATGTCTATTTACAATCAATACAATTCACAAGTGCAAATAAATATCTATACGAATATACAAAGCTGAACCTTGGCGAGATTCGGCGTCGTTAATCCTTTGTAATTGAAATTCGTCTGGGATTCTGGACGTTTTGCTATTGATTGATGTCGAATACCTGGGATTTTATCGGATATTGTGGCACTATTAATTTCCAACTGCCGATGTTTGATTCTTAATACGATTAACTTTTAAAGAAGCAAACCATGCGTTCGTTCAAGTCAAACCGAACAACGAAATCAAACATAAAAGCGAAAGTTTTCGCAAAGTTAATTAAGAGCGAAAAAACTTTTTTTATTAAAGAAAAAAAGGGAGACAGTTTGATTTTATTATACAGATGCTGATTCAGAATAATAAAAATTGAAGATTATTAATAGAATGTCGAAATGCTGTATGTATTTAAAATGAATAATGAAATTACGGCAAAATTAAAGAGCAAAAAAAAAATTTTGTTTAAACATTCCGACATAAGAATTCGTAATACGCAAACGGCTTTTCTCGAATTCATAATTCGTATTTATTTTGTTGAATCCATTTTCAGACGTTCAACAATACGCATGCGAGAGCACGCACGAGCACGCGTTATACACGCACGAGCGCATACATTATGTACGGTGAAGTACATGAATAAAGAATAATATGTGAAAGCGGAGGAAAATGCAGAAAACGTTATATATTCCGATGTGTCAACAACCTCGCACGTTGGAAAAACTAGCTGAAGTTTCGGAAAAGCGGACGCGGTTGTTTTTCTCGTTTCTAGCATTGTTCTCCGTCTACGTTTAACGATAACGTATATAAAATTATAAAAAAAATGTATTTTTAAAGTTTCATTTGTAATTTTTAATATTTTTAAGTGAAGAAAAATATAATAAAATTGTAAATTTAAGCAAATTATCATATTTTTCAATTTATGTAAAATATTTATGACTTTAATTTTATTGTAGATAGTACTTGAAACTATTATATTTGAAATATTAGCACTCATAATATATTTTTTAATTTAAATTCAATATTTATTTTATATTATAGTTGAATTTATAGTTTGAATTTTATGACTTACATGACTATACGTGGTCTGCGAGATAAGATTTAGTTATGTTTGATCTAGACAAAGACAATGTTTTAAATTGACCATATTTTCAAAGTTTAACAGTTCAATTCTCTAAGTGTTCTTTCTAAAACGAGTGTCTATTTTTATTTATTATAGAGGTTATAAAACAGTATATAATATATTTTCTACTTCAATTATTTAATGTTAGACAAACGAAATTTTATCAACACTAAAGCAAATACGACTAAAATGATTTATTATTTTTTTTATTCATTTTTATAATAAATTAATATTTTTTCTGGGCAAAAAAAAATACAAGACGAATATTTTAAAATAATGCGTTTAAATAAACAATCGTTATTTTTTTCGTGACGTATTGTACTTCACTTGTATGGAACTGCTTCCGATTGCCTCACGTATATTTGTTGGGAAAAAAAGCTCTTCGCGAAAAACGGTCGTAGGTCCTCGGAGATTTTCCGGGAAAAACGCGAATGAAAATTCGGCGGATTATCCGGCAAGAATAAGAGCTCACTCTATCAATCATCTCAACACAAAGGAAAATGAATCGGAGATTTTCTTGATTATCCTTGCTGGTAACCAACAAGTCATATATATATATATATATATATATATATATATATATATATATATATATATACAACATATTTATAATATATTTTGAGTGGAATCCGTGAATAAAAAGCAATAAATTTATGTTCTCTGAAGAAATGAAATAAAACTTATGTATATTTTCATATTATATAATATTAAATAAAGTTCGAATATGATGTAATTAGTTAATGTATGATATAATTATCTAAAATATATATCCGATTAGTGGTTTCGAGGAAAGTTATAGGTGATTAAGAAAATTTATTAGGCGTGGAAAAGGTGTAATAGTTAGTGGAGATTTATTTAGAAAGAGTGTATTATGGAGATAATTTAGATTAGCGATATATATTTTATTATTATATAGTTTTTTTGATAGAATGGAATTTTAATTGTCAAAGGAAAATGTATTATATTTTTATAGTTATTTTTAAATTCGTTAAAAATGCGAGCGCTCTTTTGAAAGAAAAAATAAAACATTTTTATACGAGACGGTTTTAAAAAAGATATGTGTCATTAGAATACAGTGGAAAATATTAATTGTGAAAATGTTAAATTGTATGAAATGTAAATTGTTCAAGTGGTCGAAATGAAAAAAAATATAGAATATACGCCGTTTAATATTTTTCAAAAATTGATATTTCAAAGTTTTAAATGGAAAATGCATAAAAATATATTTCTTTAGAAGATTTAAATGCCTTAAGATGGAATTTTAAGTGTTTCGTTGCAAAGTTGAAGTTGCACTTGACACGACTCTTTGTTTCAAAGTGTATGTGTACATGCATAAGTAGTGAGTCATGTAATTTGAAACACTTTATCGTTATTTTTACTGACGAATATGAAAGAAAATATAAAAAAAAGGATTAATGCGATAAAATTTCATTTTCAATTTTTAAATTAACATTGTGTTCAAAAACCAAGGTGAATTTGTTTATAAAATGTAAATTCTTTATTTATTCTTCCAAATCAATTTCATCCTTTTTAAAGTAATCCCCATCCGATAAAATGCACTTTTGCCAACGTTTTTTCAGTTTTCGAAACAGTCAGAATACTCTTTTTCCGGTATAGCTTTCAACACCTTCTTCGATTCGGTTTTTATCTCCTAATTTATGTAAAAAAGGCGTCCCCGCATTGGCTTTTTGAGTTTTCTGAATAGCCAGAAGTCAAACGGAGCCAAATCAGGCAAATACGGTGGTTGTGAATAGACATGAGTCGAAATGAAGGAAACAAGAGTTGTAAAAACACGTGTAACTCGGAGATAATTAAACCTTTTGACAAAAAGATGCTTGACAAATGTTATAGACAGTCCTATCAACCTAGGAAAAAAAATTACAATTTACCTGTTTTCCTAATGCCCGAAAGTTTTAAATGATAATTTCACCTTATTTTTTGATCACATTAATATATATATATATATATATAATGCATTAAATAAAAAAATAGTTTGACTTTTTCATTTTATAATTCTTTATTGGATTAAAAACGATCACTTTTTATGATGGGATGTACTGTATAACAAATATTAAGTTTAACGTAGATGAAAAACTAGAATGATAGAATATTTAATTTTATTAAATTTATATATTAATTATCTTTGATTGTTTAGAATATGCAATATTTTTATATGCAATGAAATGTTTTTTTCGTACTTATATATAAAATCTAAATAAAATGTAGGACAAAATCAGATTGAAGCAAACGCAGTTGAAAAACGTAAACAAAAATATCGGAATATTTATTGATATTTTTTTTTATAAATTGTGGTAAAAATTGAATTCGCAAACAAGAGATTTTTTTACATAGAGATTTTAATCTGTAAAATATTGATATTGTGGGAAAATAAAAATAAAATAATTTGAACAGAAATATGAAAAATATTTATATATAATGAAATACATATTCATAATAAAAATAAATATTTTTTTTATATAATATTCATAGAATTATTTTTATTTTTTATTAAAAAAAATAATTAATGTATATATAATATATTTGTAACGATTTTATTAGATGCTTAAAGAATACGATATTTGGACATTAAAAAGTGTTTTTTTTTAAATTTTATGTGCATATAAAAAAAAAACAACAACACGCTGTATTCGCCGAATTAAAGGTAGGAAATGTAAAAAATTCTGGCTGTGACGTTTGAATTAAGTTATTAGAGAATCCCCTAGGGATTGTAGGCATTGTACCCGCGCGAAAAATATTACCTCTGTGGAAATTTTTTTTCCGCGACTTTTCCATGCCCGCAATATTATTATTCCGTTTCGTTTCAATCGCGTTTTCCCGTTTTCAACAATGAAAAGACGAGGGGGCTAAAGCCTGTATTTTATTTTATCGGACGGCAAAAGATTCTTTTTAATATTATTATGACTGTATTTTTTTTTCATTTTAATCTTAAAAGAATAATATTCTTTTATAATGCAATAATTAACGTTGTATATTTTGAAAAAAGCAAAAAAATGCGCACTTTTTCACAAGATAAAATTTTACAATAGAATAAGGAATAATATAAATATAATTAAAATTATACTTATTCATGATTTAATCTGATAATTATTATACAATAATGCAAATTATATTATATATAAAAATAAAAGATATTCGATAGTTTTAATTTGTTATTCATTATATAAATAGTTAAAATGCATTAATTATTAGTAAAATACGGATATTCAGATATATATCTGAATATTATTTTTTGTTATCATATTGAAATGCATGTATTTTTTTTCTTATGGTTGTACGCGAAATAAAAAATTCTTTTTCTCTTAATTTATACCTTGTCTTGAAAGAAAAATGGCTTTGAACCTTCTCAGATTCTTCGCGTTACAAAGAAAATATAAAATTACTTTATTCCGAGAGATACATTATTATGTAAACACACAGCGAATAACTACATAATTACGGAAATATGATTTTACACACACACACACACATACACACATAAGAGCGAATGCTTACTTGACTTTTCCAACCATTTTCCTTAGTAGAATTTGATCGGCTTTATTTAAACCCAATTTCAATATTAAAAGATATTCGATTCGTTGTATTTAGTTCTCATGGGATCATAGTTGGATTTTATATGTTACTTGTATAATATATGTATTATTCAAGAGAAATATGATTTAAACTATAGATTTCTTCAAAGAATTAAATATTGAAGATATTCTGAATTCGTATATATATATATATAATATAATAAGTCGTCGAATGAAATGAATTTTGAATACGCAAATTAAGATTTGAAAGAGAAAGAAAAAGAAAAGTTTCAACAACATATAAGGCGTCGTCTTCATAAGAAAGTTATTTAATTTTTTACGGGAATGAAATAAAGAAATAAAAAAAAAACGGAATAGGAATTAAAAAATCGTAAGAACATAAGATAAAATAATAAGAGAACCGAGAGGAAAAAAGACAAGAAGCGGATAAAAGCGCTAAATTAATTGCGTTTTCTTTTTACCTTCCGTGAAAAACTTTGAAAATATATATGTTTGAATGTGTAGCGTTTTTGAGGTGAATTTATATAAAATATAATATGTTGAAAATTGGAAAATCCGATATGGTTATAATGTAGGAAAAATGTCACATAAAAATGAATTATAGTTTTATTATGGAGAAAAAGCACTATTTTGTGAAAATTTCCGAAAAGGTCATTAATTTCATAAATAAATTATTCAATAGCGTTCATTGTTCGATGTAATCGAATGCTAAAATTTTGTTTATTTATATTTTATCCATTATAATTGATTTTTTGTGCTTAACTATTTTATAATTAGAAAACATTTATAATTATTTTTCAGAACTTCTTTTTGGAAAGACAGTTCTTCTCTTTTAAAGTAGCGTTATTTTTTTTTGAAATATCCTCCTATTTTGTGTCTGATATATTTCGGCAGTTTTTTTAGAATTAATTTTAAAATTAAGGATCAACTGTCACATTTTAGGCTCGAATTCAAGTTTGAGGATTATTTTTTGAGTCGCTAAAGTTTCGACCGGCCTTTTTTTTTTAATTTATAAATATGTTTAATCAACTTCAATATATCCTACTTTTTTATAATAATCAATTTTGTTCTATTTTCGTCTTCATTATCTATTTTGAATTGTAATGCTCATGTTTTAATTTTATTTACGTGTACACACAAATTTATTAGATTAATAATTTATAAAAATTTATTTATTATTTCCTAGAGAGGCTTAGTTAATGGACTTTTATAATATTTTTGTGCGGAAGCCGCATTATGCGGTAACGTATAGTTTTAATATATGAAGCATAATTTTGCAGGTGGGTGTGAAAAATTATAGATATATTATTTATATGGAAAAAAAGAACTCGTTTCGGACGCTGGTAGTATATCAAAGGGCGTAATAACATGGCGAATGAAAAAGTAAGCGGGGTTTCTGAAAACGATGTTTCTTCTTCTTATTCTTTATTTTTATTTCTTTTCGGCCGCTTTTTAAGGTGAAAGTTGTTCTAAACCTTAATAATTGCCCTAGATCCGGTCCATAAAATAGACCTGTGAACCCGTTATCTCCCTTCGCCAATCCTAAGCGCGAGATTGGATTTATGGGGTTGTACGTGGAAGAGGACACGGGGGCGGTTTTATAGTACGGGAACCCTTAAAGTGTCGTTTTGACTTAACCCTTTCCGAATGTTTGCCAGTATTACGAATGTTACTCAATTATTTACGGACCGATCGTATATGACGAATGTTTAGTAGTCGATCAATTTTATGTATTGGGTTTAAACAGGCCATATAAGATTTGGTTCGAGTGCTGATTGTATGTATTATTTTATATACTTAATAATATGGGGTCGATTTATTTTTAAATAATATCTTTAAATTTTTATGCAGATATACTTGATAGTGATGAAAAATTTACGAATCGGAAAAGAGTTTGTATCATTTCAGACGTTTATATTGATTTTAGTTGTGGAAATATATATAAAAAATGGAAAAGCAAACGCATTTATTACGAATTCATGTTCAAAGATTTTTTAATTTTTCGTAAATTTGTCTTATTTATTAAAATTTTATATATAAAAAAATTGTAATTAAAATTATTTTAATTTTTATATATACTTACCATATATATATTTATTTATGTGTTATATTAAAAAAAAATAATTATGTTATATTTCAGGTATATTTGTATTTGTATATGAATATTGGAATATATATAAAAATATAACATTTTGTTATAAAAATGAAACAGAGTGCAATAACTTTTAATTGGTTATCAGTATGATTCAACGAATGCTCAAAGCAAAATATGAATACGAATGATAAAAATAAAATTTTATGAAATATTTCGAATGTAATGCTTCGTTCGATTGAGACGCCAGTAGGAAATTTCAGCTTCGGGTTCAAAGTTTTTCATTTAGTTTATTGAAATTCTTGGAAGTGAAGAATAATATATATATATATATATATATATATATATATATATATATATATATATATATATATATATATATAAGTAGAAAACACGTGCGATGGTTTTCTATTTACATTTTACTTTATGATATATCGCAATACGCGGTCGGAAAAAGGCAGGTTTTCTATGAAGTTCAGGAAAGCGTCGAGTGGAAAACATTCAAGTGCCTGGTTCTATTTTGCATTCTTAGGAAGTTCGTGTCGTAAATTAGAGTCGGTGGCGTTATTCAATTTTATTAAAAACCCCTTGGTAAGGTTGGTAAGGATTATATAGAGGTTGCCGGTGGTTTTTAATAAAGAAAACGCTTTAATTCTTTGCAATTATTTGTGGAAAAATTGTAACTTAAAATATAAATATTCATAATGTTTTATAATATTTTTTTTTTCATTAATATAATGTAATAAAGAAGGAATAAAATTATATATACTTTCATATTTTCAAAGTTTCTAGTATGGTTTATTAATAATTAATAGATAATCGATAATAGATGGCGTTATTCAACGTATAAACACAATTTTGTCGTCGAAAATTTTAGATTATTACATTCTAATTTATATATTATTAATGATATGTGAATTATTAACGCAATAATTTCTTCAAAAATAATATTACAAAGAACAATTTTATTCCAATATTAATTTGGTTAATTTAGTAAATAAAATTATTACTAAATTTATAACTAAAAATTTTCAATTTAAAAATATAAATATATTTTTTTAGAATTTGAATCTAGTACCTGTTGCACACGTTTTAAATTAGGTCATCATAGATTTCGTGTCGGACTATATATATATATATATATATATATATATATATATATATATATATATATATATATAATATATATAATAGAATTACAATGCATAAAAATTAAACGTTACGAAACAAAAGCTGAAACATTGCGAATGTTTATTACTATTATTGTACGTCTGAAAAGACTACGGGTTTTAACTAATTATCTTATTCAGCTGAAATTGTACATTTTAAATAATGGCGTTTAAACGACACTACTAAATTCACAAACGGTAAACTCTCGGACATAAATTACACAATTACAATTTGAAAATGTAAAAGCGGCAGAAAATCTCTGGCTTTTTGTTGTTTCGACTTTAAAAGCGAAGCAACAACCGGATTTAATTATATAAATCCACGTTTTAATACGAACGGATAATTCACGTGCAAATTGCGAATGAAATATTAATAGTTCAACGCAGAGTGTATAATATTGTATTATAATGTTCGGATATTATCACGTTTCACAATATAGAATATATACATGGTAATATTATATGCATATTCAATAATGACATATAAAAAAAAACTATAATTTCAATCAATTTTTTTTTTTATAAAATAATAATTATATATATTTATGTTTGAGTTTATCATGAAGCGATCGATTATAATAAACGGCAACGGTCAAAAAATGTACTACAGACGATTTATTGGACGTTTCGTTTCGAATTTCTTATTCATAAATAAACGATATCGAACCGTCGAAGGATTCCTTCATACTTTAATGTTGTATATGGGAAATTTATAGAACGAAGGGCCGCAGTTTGTCTCAATAAAACGCCGATCCTGTGTACAAAGCGTGTAAATAAAGTTATGACGAATCGACAGGTCATATCGAAAACACCATTATGGACATTTTGACTTGATATTGTACACACACACACACACACACACACATATATATATATATATATATATATATATATATATATTTGTTACCGTAATGGTGCACGGTCAGAGTAAACACAAAAGGAAAATTTGAACACGAGACCAAATGGCCTCGTCCGGTGACGTGTGATAAATTACGGGGCCCCTAAGAGGCCTTAAACGTAGAATTTTCCTCCCCCTTTCCTCCCTTTCGATATAATAGATTCATTATCGTCCAATTTCCCATTGTTTAAATTCCTTTGTTACGTTTTCACATTGGCGCGCATAATAATATGTATATTGTGATATACAATATATATGCGGATTGTTTAGAAGTGAATTTTCGATTAAGATTAGATTTTTTATTTATTACTTATAGTTAAAAATATTCGATCTACATAAATTTTAGTAATGATATTAGTAATAATAGATAAATGTGATTATAAGTAATATTTGAAGAATTATATTTTATATCGGATATTGCAGGTTATAGATTTTATAAATAATATATCTAAGAATGACCTTAAGAGTCAAATTTTATAAACCGATAGTATATATTCAGTTCTCGGGAGAAGATTTATATATATATATATATATATATATATATATATATATATATATATATATATATATATATATATATATATATATAATTATGTTTCAATTTTAAAGTTAAAAAACACCGTATATAAAAAAAATAAATTTAAAAATATAGAATATTAAAAATATCATTTTTATATTCAAAAGTTGATTCAAATTAAAAATTGAGTTTTAAAAAGTTCAATTTTATGTATCTTAGAAATTGATTTTTAAAGTCGATATTTTTAATTATAAAATTCCTGAAAAAAATAAATGGCATACGTTCTGAGAAATATATAAATTGATACATAGAGAAATCATTTAAGCAATGCGTATTTTAATAATTTAAAGTTTCTTTTTTTTTAATCACATCAAAGCTCTCTTTTTCTCGTGATGTACTTAATTATTTCAAAGCTTTACTTATGAATATTTCTTTTTTTTTAAATAATTGAACACATAAAGAAATTTTATTTGATTTAAATAAAACGAATGCAATTTGAATACAGGATGCGCCTATTTACAATATAATTTCACTATAATATTGCAATTATAAAATATTGAAAATTTATCAAAGTAAAATGGATTTTTAGAATAATATTAGACTCGCTGTAATAGTCGTCCAAGGAAATATTATTTTATAAAAAAAAAGAAAACACTTGAAAAGATGCCCTTTGAATTCCCGTTTTCCATTATATTTATTGCTACGAGTTCGTGAAAAAATGTGGCGTGACACATAAAAATGTCATTATACATCACGGATGCTTTTTTTTCAGGGATTTCTTCAGATAGAACGAATATCGTGCTTTGTCAAAGGTGTTTAAACATTCAAAGCGTATATTTTCAATGCGATATACGCCACTATCTTGGATTTTTTTTCCACATCGATCTCATTATGTATGCATTAAGGAAAAGCCATTGCTTATTTTCTAGACGGTCGAATAACAAACATTGAGGAACTTTAATAGCTTCGAAGCATCTCTTCTAGAGACCGAGTATCGCTCGGAAAAATGTAAAGTGCCCTATACAAATATAAACATTTGTACACATGTGCATAAACACATACACTAATATTATTTTACATTTATACGAAGACAAGAGATGCGTTGTTGAATATAAAATAATACTTGTGTTGTGTCTCACAAATATCTTATACTATTTTTATATATGTATTTGTAATTAAAATTTAAAAAAATATATATTGCTTCATTTAATATATACATTTTATATAACGCGATATAGATCAGAATAGATTTAAAATATCGCACGTATATTTATGCAATATGTGAATATATATATATATATATATATATATATATATATATATATATATATATATATATATATATATATATATATATAGTATATATGTAAATGGTTATTTTCATTGAAAATTTCGACCGTGGAAAAGCGTAGCTCCGAGCGAAAGTTTCGCAAAATGTTAGCTTTCCGCGGTCGAGATTTTTCCTACGGCGATAATTGAAAATTATTGCGCGCGCTTTTTTTTTGCCACGATTCAAACATGAAAACGCATTCAAACTCGAGCGCGAAAGAAATAGATATATATTTAAATATATACATCTTTTTTGAAAAAAGTATTTGAGGAGAGCTTTTCCCCATCTCATAGGATTAAAAGCGTATTTAAGTTCACGTAAAAATATTTAGATCAAATTTAAACTAAATTACACTATAGTGTGTTTTTCTTATAAGTGTATAAAATTTTAAATTAAAATAAAACATAGTTGTTATTTGATATATGATCTGTTCGAATTAGCTAAACATTTTAAAAGTTCACTCTCGTATAATAAGATCACTAAATTTTTCATCGAAAAACAATTTAATCGTATGAAATTGGTTCTGAAAAAAATAATCCTTTCAGTATGATAATTTTTTTTTTACAAGGAGAGCACATGTTTTGAAATAAAATTTGAACTAAAACCAGTATTGTAATAGTTCGAGCGGTGTTTAATCGCATGAAATTGAAGATCAATTCACAGATTCGTTTTCATCAGCAACTTTTTATGTTTTAAAACTATTCACCAAATATATGACGAGCTGGTGGTCTGTGTGGCATCAATTCTTGCATAAGCTTCCACAAGATGGACAAAACTACGATTGTCGAGCATCATGCTGAATGGACTCATATGACAAAAAAGTAATGGTATCATTTATCAATATAATTATTATAATAGACATTTTATATATATATATATATATATATATATATATATATATATATAGAAATATTTTATATTAAAAAATGCATTAAAAACTTCATATTTCGAAATACGTCATCGTAGACAATTTCTTAACTAGACATGAAATGTTTAGGGGTTAAATACAAATATATGCAAAGAGACAAATGAGGGTTGTTTAGAGAAATATATGGCCGTGTTAAATTTAGATTTGAACCAATGTCTGGTAACGAATGTGTGTGCGTCACTTAACGAAGCTTAATTATTCTGCTTAATCGACCACACCGCGAACACACATCGTCTTGCGCCATTTCAAAATTTCATACACGTTCGTGTGTGTGTGAGTGCACGTTTCACTTATGGGAATTTAATATGTTCTTGTTAAATAAACCTAGAATATGTCGTTCGATTAGTTATTTATTATGATATTATTGATCAAATCGTTATAGAATATATTAGATAACGTTTTAAAAAATTATTTTTTTATATGAAATATCGATTTAACTTATATTAGTAGATCGACTTGACAATTTTGTATTTTATTTTTTGATTTTTTTTTATATGAATGTTAATAGATAATTTTATGTTTTTTTTTCAAAATTTTTGAAAATTGCGATGGTTTTTCTATTTTTGAATTATTTAATTTAATTTAATAGATATAAATTTAATTTTTTAAAATAGATATAAAACGAATAATTTTACAATATTTTGACATTAAAAATTTAACTAGAATTGATAGTTTTATTATGAAAAGTGTATAAAGTGTTTTCAGATATATATATTAACTAAAATATTGAAATGATTTTTCTCAAATATTATAAAAAAGGCGACTTTAAGATATAAATTTTGAAGAAAATAAATTTGTGAATTATTATTTTTGTAGATATTGCTGGATAAATATCTATTTGTTTTTTTATATGAAAAAAGGTGTATTTAATTAATATTATAAATAGCGATAGATATATTTATTCGAAAAAAATATAAAGTAATATATATATATATATATATATATATATATATATATATATATATATATATATATATATTTCTAACCTTGGATCACGTGAAAAAATACCATATATTGCCAGCCTCCAGCAATAGAGAACTCTCCAGGGTACAATCTCCTAAGAGAGATAAAAGCGTTCATGTATAATGTACACAAAAAAAATTTATATATATATAATAATAACAAATCCTCGGCAATCAGAATGAGGACCATTATTTATAATATGCAAAACAAGCTCAACTATTTTATAATAAAAACTTAATGTGGGGCTTATAATATAAATCCGTGCGGACGGAATATTGCGGTTTTCAGCTTCAGCGGTGGATGGAATACGAGGAATATCGTCGAATACATGCCTCGTATGCTTTGCCCAAATTGTGTTTTTTTTTAGAAGTATATATATATATATGAAATTTATATATATATTGAATGTGTCATGTGCGTGTGTGTGTGTGTGTGTGCGTGTGTGGGGAATTTTTTCACTTTTTCTCTCGCCGTTTTCAGATTGTTTTGATTTCAAATAGCACAATAACAACTTTCGAGCTCGTTCCCTTTGTTCAATTTCAACATGTACGTGCAACACTCGAAATTGAAGATTTTTTCTTTCGCACATACACACACAAATATTATACAATATATAAATATATATTTTTCCTAAGCGAAAATCGTTTTTTCGTTGTGAGAATTATATTTTTTTCACTACTATATTCATTCATTATGATATATAAAAAAACAACATTTTTTGATTATATAAAAATCAATACATTAATATCAAATATTAAAAATATACACTTTATATATATATTATGTTATTTTTTCGTTAGTATTTATGGTAGATATATATATATATTTTTTATAAAAAGTATGGTAAAATTATATATATATATATATATATATATATATATATATATATATATATATATATATATATATATAATGAATCTAACTTCAAATTTTTTATCAAATAAATAATGTGATCACGGATATCATAATTATAATATAATACATTTACGGTTTAACATTATGTTATTTATAGCGGTGAATTAAAATTTTAAACTAAAATAGTTCAATTCAAACGTAATTATTCTGCTTCACTTGCATTATGGTATTTATCATGAATATTTTCAAAAGTTTAAATTTAAATTAAATTATAGTTTTTTTTTTGTTGCATAAAAAGCGATTTTACACTATGGCCTGCAAATATACCATATTTTTAGTATTTAACTAGTCGAGTGCAATTCTTTGATTAAACAAAGCAGGAAACGTAATTGCATAATAAAAATGAAAGAAAATGACGTTTTATGTAGCTAAAACATATAATTATTATAGTTGGAATACTGCATATTTATTTAATTACGTATATATAAATTTTTCTTAAATGTTTTTAATGATATTTTTAATCTATACAAATTCACGTATGTTAGATATTAAAATTATAAAATATTAATTTTTCAATAATTTAAAATTTTATAAAATTAAATTTATATATAGAATAAAATATAGAGAATTACATATAGATTTTATAATAATAAATGTACTTTTTGATTTTGAAATTCATCATTCGTATTTCTGAAAAAAAAGGTCGATCGGTCGAATCTCGATAAAATTTTCATTTATTTTTTTGAAATAAATTCGTCGTTTTAACGCCGCGTTTTTTTCAGATTTTTTACAAACATCCTTTTCATTTCTATTTTTCGTGTGTGTGTGTGTGTTTTTTTTTGCATATGCGATGGATGGATTTCGATGGTGGCGCATTAATCTCGGGTTTGTTTTTTGCGGACAAATTTTCCACGGCCATTCGTCATTCTGCGAACAAATCCGCGGGGGATCCGCTGAAAGCTTTCAGCATTTTCACGCGCGTGCTTTACAATAACAATTTTTCAAATGTCGAAAACGGAAAAGCGTTTATTTTTCCGCTTCGACTGCTACCGGACAGACGTGCGTGTTTTTCACGTCCTCTACTACGTGTTTACATATAAAGGAAAAATATCAAATGCGCTTTTCTCGGCTTTTCCACGACTGAAAATTGTCGCATAGAGAAATATTACATGGATATTGCATTCTATATGTAGATATACAAAATAATTATATTTTACGATGTAAATACATTATATGGTTTTCAGCAAATTGTAATGCATCTTGAAATTATAAAATAAAATTATTAATTCATTGTATAATATTTTAAAAAAATCATATTAATTTCGAAAGAAAACATTTATGATAAATTTATTTCAAAGTTTCAATAATTTCTGCATAAATTTTCTTTTCATACATTTATAATAATTATTGTCAATTTTTATTTATTATCAATATCTCAATATTTTTCTATACGAAGATCAACAGAGTTCAATTTAATGATGATAATTAAATTTTGTATTGTTTTGTGAACATTTCCAAAAAAAAAGCCATATCCATTTCCCAGAACAAACACCGTTCGACGTTGTTTGTCCTTTGTATTAGTTTGTCAGTTCAATAAACGTAGTTTCTATTGTATAAGCATATTATATAAAACAATTGAATTTTCCTGAAATATAAGACATTTTCCATTATACATTTTAATAATCGGATTGCCCTCGAGGATTTCTTAGATCGTAAAAGAGAACACGTTTTAATGTTACACAACTTTTATCCAGAATCACAGCAAATATAGCCGGATTAATGTAATAGATTTTTTTTAAATACAACAGTTCACAGTTTCAAACAATTTCAAAATTTTTTTTTCTATTTATTGATAAAAATCATCGAGAATTTTATTATTATCTATATATACGAGTTTGAATTAAGAAAGTCAATTGAACATAAATACGTATTTAGAAATTATATACGAAGACGTAAAGCGGTTCATTAGGCTTTCATGTCCTTCGCTAAATAGCAAGAATATTTATTTTAGACATTTAGCGATGTCGGCGAATGTGTTTCTGATTATGTCAGTCAATTTGTAGATACATTCACACGATTAATTTAACTCATTTAGTCGAAAACAGACAAGTTGTTTAATGATCGTATTGATTTTATGATGCGAACGTATAAATATTTATTCGGATTATGTCGAATTTCATATCTTCAAAACACAATGTGCGGGTTATGAGCTTTTCCGTGTATTTCATATTCCCTGTGGAATTTTAATGTATTTCGGGTTGCATTGTAAATCATATAATTTATGCTCAATTTGAAAATTTATATTCAAAGATATATATATATATATATATATATATATATATATATATATATATATATATATAATGGACTTTTATCAGAAGAATATTTATTGCTGATATCGCTATAAATGTGGTACATTATATATTATACTTATATTTAATTTTTATTCATATTATTTAAAATGGATATATAATAATTATGTAATTCATAAAAAAAAATAAATGTGATATATATATATATATATATATATATATATATATATATATATATATATATATATATATATATATATATATATATATATATATAATAAAATCGGTTGAGATTTATTCCACGAATTCCAATATCTAAGTGCACATTAAACTTCTACTATATGTGAATATATATATATATATATATATATATATATATATATATATATATATATATATATATATATATATATATATGGTATATGTTTCAAGAAAGTCGTTAGTAATTATCGCTAAGCGCATACTCGTATATTTATGAAAGTCAAAACTTTATGGACCTTTTAACCTTTTACGTGCCACGGATCTGTCCAATTAATCCGACGTCGTAAAACGGATGACAGCCGGGGTTGGCGACCGGTTTTCTTATTCGCAAAGATCGACGGCCGATTCGAAAGTTTACCAAACGAGCCATCTTGAAGAAGTTTCGTACGTCTGGCGGTCTTTGATGGGATTCGACGCGAAGAATTCCAAAGGTCCGACCTCAGACAGACGGTGGAAATGCGATCGCATTAAAAAAAAAAAAACATAATATAAATGTAAAATATGCGACTTTGAACGTCGACGAAAAATTGCAGTGAATCCGTTTGAAAGATTTTCAAACAAATTGATGTTATATTATATGGTATATCGATTTCAACGTCTTTTTATTATATAATAAAATTGTAAAATTTACTATATTTGTATATATTTACTTAAATTAATAGTTAAAATTATTAGAAGATAGAGGATTTTAAAAAGTGCAATCACAAATCTGCATTGTACATAATTAAAAAAAAATATTCATAATTTAATGATTTAATATTTGATTATCTATTTAATATGATTCAAATAGAAAAATAAATATTTTTCTGATTAAAAAATTAATATAAAAATAAAAAAAGTTAAAGTTGAAAAAAGATTAAAAAAAGTTAGATATTGCCCGGTTGTTATATTCAAAGCTATTGCATCGTAAAGAGAAAGAAGTGAAATTGACATTGTTAATTAGATGAAAACCGCACAATTAGCTCTTTTCTTTATATGCTCGGTTTACGTATACATTTAATAATAATAATAATATATATATATATTTAGTATAACTAAGGTTTGAAGATTTGCATTCTGTTTACTAGATGTATGTAAGCAAATATAATCACTGAGTTAACACAGGTGTTAACCCTATGTTAATATTAAATTATATAGATGCTATAATTATTAATATATTTATGTTAAAGTTGTACAGATTAGATTTAACGAAAGCATATTATGTGAGATATTGGAATATAATAAAATTGATAAGTATTCCGTATTGAATCAATCACAACATCAGATTATTTTAAAATATAAAATATTTTTTAAAATGTTAAAAGTTTAATTCAAAACGGTAAATAAATTGAATTTTAAATTCGATTTTACTGCAAAAAAATTGTGCATCGAAGACAAACCCGATGGAGTGTGTCCAGTTAATCTTCAAAGTTCCGAGAATAGAGCGAATTTTTCTTTATTTCGGAATGAAAAAAAAAAAACCCGGATATTTCGAACGCGCAAGAACGAGAGCTAGCGTGTAAAAAAAGAAGATATAAAAAAAAATAAAAGAAAAGTTTACAACTTAATCCGTTCCATGACTCGGTGCGAGACGGTCGTTACTTTGCTCCATAGGTATAAGAAGTCGGTGCATTATAATATAAAGAAGGCGTTGAATTTAAAAGAGGAAACCTTTTTTAAAAAAAAAAAAAAAGTGGGCTGAGGGCGGCTGCACGGGACTATTAAATGGACCCCGATGCGGAATTGCGTCACGTTCGCGAGCGCCGTGGAAAGAAGGCTTTCCACATTTTCCAACCTCTCTTTTCCTACACAAAAGAGTTTTCAACCGGCGACGGGGTTTCAGACAAAACGTCACGTCCGCTTCAACCCCTATTTGTCCATGTGTCGGTGTCTGTCGTTAAATATTTAATCGCCATCGTCGGTGGGTAACGTTGCAAGTTGGAATCGGACCTCGTTCGACGAAGGTCCGTATTACGTTTTCACTAAGGGTTTTCGCGTTAAGGATTGAATATATAAACTCCGTGTCATCCGGGGAAGAGGGAGAGGGGAGGGGGGGGGAACGTGTCGAATCCTAAATTATTGCAGTGATGAAAATTTTAGTTTAGGACTTTTCCATCATTAAATTTGCAGTTAAATCGCGGTGAGTAAACTTAATCTATTTTATTATTATCCCTGGATATATTGTCTTAAATATTTGATACTTTATATTATATATAAAATAAAATTAGTGCGATAATTATTTTCATTTATTTTAATAGATCAAAATAATATGAAAAATTTAATGTGATAAATATTTTGAATAAAATAAAGTATTATATACAATGTAAAAAATATGATAAATTTTTTAATTAAAAAAATATATGAGTTCAAAATTAAATTAATAATTAATAAAAATTCTTTTAACCAAAATATGCATTTCATTATCCGTAATAAATTTAAAATTGATAGTCATATTTTTTTTCATCAAAAAAAAACTATTTCACATTAATATTAATAAACCGAACGATTAATTACACGTATTTTTAAAACGTATACATGTTAATTAAAATTTCTTAATGACTATGAATAGAAATAAAAGAGGTCTTTCGTTTTTCGAGAAAACGTTAATATTTGTATTAAATTTAACACACGCAACAGTCAAACAGTAATGTAATCAATCTTGTGTAAATAACTTTACCACGTTTTTATTTTAATTTATTTTATTTTTTCACCGTGTTATTTTTTACTTAACATGATCGAATTTTGATAAACGTTCGTTCGTATTCGAAATTGAAGAAGTTCACACGGTTCAGTTGTACGTTGACAGTTTCATTCATAGTTTATTATTATTATTATTATTATCGTTGTTTTATTATTATTGGTATATGTATAGTATTAAATCGTTAAAAATAATTAACAAACGGCTCTAGCACGTTAACATTGGATATAACGAGAGGTCGTTAAAATTGTATTGTGAGAATTTCAATAAAAATAAAATTGATATCAAAAGTGAGTTACACGAAAAGTCGATTAATAACAGGTGTCAACTCATTCACGGCAACCGGTGAATAAGAGGAAAAAAAAAACACTAATATCGAAAGTCGGAAAACCTCGCTATTGTTACGCATTCTATTGTGTGAAACGGTAGAATAGAATATTTCTACTTTATATATATATATATATATATATATATATATATATATATATATATATATATATATAAAATTCTGGTGGAAAATGAAAATAAATAACAAAAAAAAAATGAAAAGAATCATTCAGAATGGTCAATTGAAAAAAAAGTCGTCGGTTTATTTCTAAAGTGATATAAAAAAAGGACAGTAACTTCAGTTTCAACTCTATTGTTTTTCTAGTGAGATATGGTTAACACTTTAAGCGCCGATTTCTCTTTTTTTTTCGCATGCGTTTCTAATATAATATAACATGATTTCTTTTAAAGATAATTATTAAACATGGTGTGTTAATTTATTTAATTTTTTTCAAGATTATATATATATATATAATTTATGAATACTTATCTGGTGTAAAAATCTCGTCAAATATGAACTTTATATAAGTAGTAAAAATATTATTGAAGTTAAACGTTTTGAAAAATGATAATCATTATAAAAAAATCCGTGTTCTGAAACACTAATACTATTTATATAAAATATGAAATTAGCTATACGTATACAAGTTAAGTTGACCTTTAAAGGGTTAAATATGTCTGGCACGTAACTCCATTATTCACTTTATGAAGTTTTCCGTATACGTACAAGTTACGACCACTATTGTAGTAAAAACGGATAAAAATTTTTATAGAGACCCTTGTCCATCCATTTCTGTTATTTTTTTTTATACAAGAAAAACTTACATGCGTATTACGCGTGAGTAATTTTGTTTGCAGCGGAATTTTCACGCACGGCCGGAAAATCGCCCTTCGATTTTCCACGACATTTCTGGCTATTTGTCAACGCTTTAACTCGCCGTTTCGGTGCAAAATATGACGTGACGACGATGAAAAAAGAAAAAAAGAAAAGAAAAGAAAGAGTGGCAAAAAGAAAAAAAAAGCGTTAAAACCAGAGGGAAAAGCGAGAAAATGGAAAACGGTCGAAATGTCCAAGTGACAATTTGAACAAACCGTGGGAGTTGAATCGTTCGAAATAAATTCGTTTTCTGACGAGAAATTGGATAATGGATGTCATCTTGCAACAATTCAATGGCGAAATTTCACTCTTTATTACGTGAATAAAGAATATCCAATCGACGAATTATCTCACTATATCAATAATATTTTTTAATCAACTGGAAAATATTTTTTTTTCAAAATTCAATATATAATATATTTTTCAATATGAATTAATTAATTGTACAAATGATCTTTAAAATTATTTATAAATTATAAATTTTCAGATAGTATTTTAAAGTTTATCTTGGATGTAAAATATATATTATTTTTTTATTTACACGATAATTTAGTTTTTGTTTAAATATTTGCTTTTATAATTCATTTTAAAATCGATTTAAAGCTCTTAATTCAACATCATCAATTCATATTACTTATTCTATTTCATTTAAATATCTTAACATAAATCGATAATAGATATTTTTTTATACAAAATAAACATTATTTAAATATTTATAGATTTATATGGTACATTATTTCGTGTTGCGCAATTGATATAAATAATATAATATCAATATACAGATAATGAAACGTCTTCTACGAATTTAGAATATATAATACGATTCAATCACACCGTCGAAACATTTATTTATTCATGGAAAACGTATAAAATGTATCGAGAAGAAAATTAAACGTACTCATATTACTTTAATTGGATCGAAATTGAAGTGTTTTATGACAACCCAAACAATTTTCACCTTTCGCCATTAGCGCTATGAATATTTTATCGTACAAATTCGTTGTAAACTATATTACTTGTTCGAAATGAAAAATAAAGAGAAAAAAAAAACTACGGTTCGATACATAAATGCCACATTTTACGAAACGGAATAATTTATTCGGTGAATCACGAAACACGCAATTAAATCCGTACAAACACGATTATGCTAGTTAAATATTAACCGTTATGAAACCGGATAAACGGTGTGCTGCGATTTTAAAATTGCCATATAAACACAAGTGATTTTTTATTATTTTATATTTATTAGTTGTTATATGTCTTTATGTGCAGTGTTGAAGTCGAAATCGGTTATTTTAATCACATGTAAATGGCATGTAAATGCAGTTAGTGTTCGTTGTGAGATTCAACGGCTTTAAATTGATCCATTATTGGCTGTGTTAACTGGTATTTGAACCATTAATGAACTATTACGGCAATATATGTAAGAGAATAATAGGTTTTTATAAAATAAAAATATAGATTTCATGTATTATGATAAATAATACACTGTTTAAATATTGAATATACAGTTCATGTTATAAAAATAATATCGAGATCTTGATGAATGAATGATACGTTTTGATTGTATGAGATTATTGCATATTTTTTTTCTTATAGTAATTTACTTGAATATCTAAATATTCATATATATATATATATATATATAATGAAATATTAGGTCGAAAAGAAAAAAAAGAAATAATGCCGCCCTACAGAGACCGAAGACTTAAGCGTAAAGCTCTCTCGGGGTCTTTGCGAAGATAACAATCGATATTGAGCAATTTTTGCCCCCGAGGCAACAAAGGGTTTTGTGTAGAAACAGTCGTCGTCAAAATTTAATACGAAACCGCCCCTTGGCTCAATTAAATTCGATAAAAGTCCGAGTTTCGATTGTGTTTTCTCAATTAAATGGCATCTCAGTAAGAATTGTTCCCCGTCTTCAAATTGAAACGCGCCGATGAAAATAAATATACTTCGTAACTTTTAATTAAATATTAGAAAATTCACTGAATAGACGCCGCACAATAATTTTTATTATAATTTAATGAATATATGTTTGTGTAAAATATATACAATAAAGTGTACGTTTAATAAATATATGAGATGTAATTAAAATATAAAAAAAATGTATTTACAATGAATTTTTCCCGCATTACATAACGAATGTTGCGAAATTAATCAAGCGTTATGGGGATGCGTGTTAAAAATTACACGCGAGAAAAAAAAATCGAGAATCGAAAAAAAAAAGAGAACGAAACGGAAAATTCCGTTATTCCGGTGTGCGAATTATTTTTCGCCTCGCGGATAGGAAGGCACGTGAAAAAAAAAACGGTGGAAAACTCTTGAAGATTTTCCGCGACGATTCGCTTCCGGAAAATATTCGTCATCTCGACGCGGAAAATACGAACGACGATCGATCATCGTGTCATTGTAATTTTTCCGGAGTCGCTCGTTAAACACGCTCGAATTCATTAAATACTCGAATTCTAGGAATATACGATCATATATACAAACACATACGTTATTTGTACGTTCATAATATATATTTATGTAAAATATTTTTATATAAATATCTAAAATATATTATATTTTTATAAAGAAAATTCACTAGAATGCGCGAGGAAAAATGTTTCGATTTAAACTAAGAATACGCAAATTTAATTTATTCACTTCTAGGAACATTTTTATTCAATTGTGTTATAATAAATACATAAAATACACACAATTAATTTAATAATAATAATCATTGTGAAATAATTATTAAATTAAATAATATTTAATGATATAGTTTTATACTATATGTTAATTAAATACAATATAATATTTAATAAAATCTGCTATAAAAATTATCAACGAATAAATGTTTATCTTGATTTGTATTCCAATATAAATTTGAGTAATCGTAATTATTTAATATGTAACAAGTTGGACATTATTTAATACTATATATCACATCTACATATTTTTGGATATATAATATGTAATTTTATCATTCATTTATTATTGAAAAAATGTCAATCCACTACGAAATTATGTCAAGATAACTATATTTCTTTAACATAGTTACTATGTGAAAATGAATAATATATGAAAAGAAAAACACATATTTTATAAATATACGAAAAATATATTAAATATATATTTTTTACATTATACAATATCCTTTCAGATATATACTTTTTATTCTAAAATTTTCTATTACATATTGACAATAAAAAGTATTTGACATAAAAAAAATATTTAGATTTATTTATTGATAGAAAAATATATCAAAATATATAAATTGCTACTATAGAGGAAAAAAAGAACATTTTTCATTTAATGAAAGAGTGTTAAATTCTTTGGAATGCAACAGTTTAAACGGGTTTCACCTGTAGCTTTGGTCGAATAGTTGAAAAATTCAACTTCGAAAAGCGTTTTATTTATACGGGACGCTTTATTAAATTTTCATTTGTGCGATGTATAAAGTTTTCACGCTGCTTTATAAAGTATGGGGATATAAAGTACTTCATTAAAGTATTAATAACGTTAGGCCAGATGAGATTACGGTCACTATATAAGGATGAATGGCACGGATGGGAAAACCTCAATAAACCTGAAAGTGCAACAACGTTCGTATTTATATATATTCGTATATAAATAATGCAAAACGTATTTTATTCAATATATTAGAATACGCTTTCAAATTTCCATTGTCAGAGTTAGCAAAATTTTGTTAATTATAAAGTAGATATATGAATTAGACGTTGTAGTTTGAATTAAAAAAATAAAGATACTGCGTATAAATAGTGATATTTTGAAAAAAATATGAATTTTTTCAAGTATCCTTGGACCTTTCGTTCTTTTATGAGCTTGATTTTCTAGTTTTATACAATGACACCATGGGGAAATAGAAAAAAATGTACTGGGATAATACAGAATTTAAACCGCGTGTTTCGACTATCATATTCTGATACTTTAACTGTAAAGATAAATAATGCATCTTGAGATCGTCAAACTGTGTGGATTATAATAAAATTAATATTGATAGCAGACGCGTTTGTTTATCGTTTATCATGTGACAGTTTGTGTAATGTTAAACTATATTCATGTAAAATGTTATAAATTATTTTGTCGTTGAAATATTTCGTTATGGCGTACATTAATATACAAACGTCGCGTATCATAAATGAAACGTGCTCGAATTTTCAATTTCAGGGAAAATTTTAATTTTATTTTAGAACTTTGACGGTTGCATCCGCTTTTCAACGTTAGAGTTTCAGTAGGTTCAGGAAAATTTATGTGACCTGTGTGAAATAAAATTTATATAAATTTATACAATGTATATACATCCAATAGTGTAATTAAAAAGTTGTTGAGGTATTTTTTGTGATTTTATATATATTTTTTTAAATATTCGCACTTTTGTAACATTTCATAAGAATACAAATAAAATGAATTATTACATAATTCCTTTTTTTTTGGGAAAATTTGTTTTATATTAATTACGAAAAGTGCAGATAAATGTTTCTTGATATTAATCGAGTTTATGAATAGAATTGATTACTTGAAATGATAACGTTAACATTAACCTAATTTTTCCCGAGGTTTCAATATTGGAAAATTTTGTAAATAACTTTTTTCTGTTACGTTTTTGAATTTTATCATTAATATTACGATATATTATTTAATATTTTATATTTGAATTATCACGTTCTTTATGTTTTTCAAAAAATCCATAAAAGAGTATATTTTGATCGATTTAAAGAAAATTTTCTTTTATAAAATTTGTTTAAAAATTTTATAAAAAGAAAGATATTAAATTAAACAAATAAAAAATTATACATCAATATATTTATTTAATTGAAATATTCAAATGGTGCTTTTTGATGTAAAGTAAGATTACAACTTAGTAACGAATTATTTAACTTGTAGTAAATAACTAAAGTTTGCGAAATCGATATGACAAACGCAAATTATGGTTTTGAAATATTATATATATATATATATATATATATATATAATTGATGGTTTTCATAAAACGGTCTATTTTATAATATAACACGTTTCGAATATCGCAGCGGATAATTCCGATAGAGACTCAAACAGGAGATGCATAGCGAGAAATCGATGCATCGGCGGCAATCCGTGCGTTTGATTTTCAGGATTTCTGTGCGAGAAGAATGCAGCTTTCAGTCAATTTTTCAACGTACCGTACTTTCAGTCGAGCGTGTGGAATTTGCGCGCTTTCAGTTAATAATGCGGCTACGTGAGACGCTTCGAGCGCGTCGTGAAAAAAAAAAAAGCCTTTTTCGTGCGCTCGCGACCAAAACGACGAACGCGAACGGGTACATACACGGCAGGGGGACGGAACGGGGCGCGAGAAAAGCTCCCGGGGAGACGCGAGGGAAAGCGGCGGAAAAGCTTTTCGTACCTGTTGTGACGGGTGGGGATAATAGGGGTGGGGGCGCAATGGCGTCCAGTTCCGCCGTTACCTCTGAGCGGGTTGCACGCGCGCACCGCTTTTCCGCTTTGTCGTAGCGAAGGGACACGCGCGCGCGCGCAACAGTCTTCGTTACCCTCCCCCTTACTTCTCCGCCGCCTGCTCCTCCTCCTCCCCCCATCCGATCGGCGGCGTTTCCGGTTTTTCTCGTTCCCTGTTCGTTCCGATTTTCCTTCGCGCGCGTTGTGGGCCGTCGCGTTTCCGGTTGTCGTCGGAGGGCGCCATCGTCGCGGCGCTAATTCGAATTTGGTCCGCTCAGGTGCGTATTTTGTGGGCTCGCATCGACCCCCTGTGCGTTGTTACACTTAAACCGTATAAAGCGTTCAACCAATTATCTATTTTTTATTTATTTATTTATTTTTTACAATATATGTATAAGTACGAGAATATTTTCAGGCTGTCGCAGTTTTGCTCGTTTAACGTTTGAGGTCCTTTGTCCCGCTTTCGCGCTGTTGCCATTTGTTGCATTTCTTTGTTTACGCGAAGCTCCGCTTTAAAGTATAAATCGCTTTAAAGTTTCATTTTTTTCGCTTTTTATATATTTTTACGATTAATAATTTAATTTGAATAAATTATTTTTTTTTTACGTTTTTGTAATGAATAGGTAAAAATTTCTTTTCAATTAAGTGATTTTATTTTTACATCATATTTTATTCATAGAGTATGATGATTAAAAAGATCAAAATTTTATACCCGATTAATACAAATAAAAAAATAAAAAAATCCATTCAACAAAAAAAAAAATAAGAAAATACGTTTTCATTATAAAATTTAATGAAAACTGTAAAAAATACTTTTAGAGAAGCCAAAAATAATTTTTGAAATTTTCTTCACATTTTCACGGATTTTTCATTTAAAATACACAAGTTCTTTCTAATTATTTATGAATTACTGTTCATATTATAATATAAGAAAGTTTTTTTCATTTATACATTATATATAAATGAAAATTAATTCAAAAGCTTCACCAACACTGCATTTGTCGTTAAATTCTCTATTCACTGTTTAAAATCCTTTCATCAATTGAATTATGCAAATAATATAACTTTTATATATATATGAAAATTATAGTTTTAACGAAAATCAATGAAATAATATATTATATTTTCATATTTATACATAATTTTATATCACCTTATAATTTCGTTGTAACGGTGTCATACTATTTACTTTGATTAGATTATTAGTTGACTATATAATAATGCACATATCAATTTCAATTGCATATATATATATATATATATATATATATATATATATATACTAATTTTTACTCAATATATTTTATGATACGATATTTTAAATTCAAATATGTCTTATTTCATTTATAAATAGTTTAAAAATATTTTGATCTCTTTTAATAACTATATTATATCTAATAGAAAACAATAATGAATAGTTTAAATATGAAAGAATTGGAGATTTTATTTTAAGAATAAAATATTATTACATATCAATATTTTAATATAAAAATATTACAAAATTGCAATTTTTAAAATTTAATCTAATTTTAATGTAATTAATAAGCCGTTAGAAGAAAACTGTCAATTTTTTATTATATAAAATATTTATTGATTTTAATTCATTTTACCGATATTTTTAGTATGTGTATTTAGTATGGAAATTTTTATTATAAAATCATGCATTATGTAATAAGAATGAAAAAATATTTTAAGCTTTATTATACGATCCTTTAAATCTATTGCAGAAGCTACATCATTTTATTAGCTTTCAAAATAAAAAATTGTCAACGTTTATGAATGAATATTTTTACATCATTTTTATATCTATTATATCGTTCGCGTTTGTGTTCTATTATTTAAAATTATATTCGATAAATATTTTACTATCGAAATCGTTTTCGTTCCCAGCTTTTTATAGCGCTTCGAAAGCTTTGTGTTGGAATTCAGTCGGCGATGATAAATCAATAAAATGATGTCTTAAGAAGTGTTTTATCGATTTTGCGGGCTAGACTTAACGCTTTCTCCTCGCCCTTAAAGAATACTGTGTGGAATTCGCAATTTATCCAACGAAAAAAAAAAAACGACAAAACCTTCTACTTTTCTTTTTTAGCATAGGAATAAAAGTTTTTTTCGCTCGATTTTATTTTTTTTTTCGGATAGAAATTCGTCAATTTCTTGGGAACGTTTTGTTCAGCGAAGTTTCTACTCAGAGCTCCGACGCCTTTTTTTATTTCTTTTTATTTTTTTTTTGGACTTATTCAATAAATATTTTCCTATCCTTGCTCTATGGGTCCACTTTCGTTTCGTAGAAGTTTTGTTTATCGTCGAATAAGGCGAAATAAGAGAACGACCGTAAAGGAGGAGGTTCGGATATTAAAAAAGTACGAAAAAGGTTCATACTTTCATTTTGTATATAGTTTTTTTTTGTAGGAAAAAATTGAAGATTCGTCCTGTTTGCAATTGTGTTTTATAAATTACTTTTGGGAATAAAAAACCTGAAAAAAAATGTTTTCATATACGATATACAAATAATAATATCGATGAATCGTATATTTTTATGTGCTTTATGAAATTTACTTTGTTTTATTTTAGAATTCTAAGAGTTTAAATATTTTAAACATTTTAAATGGTTTTGTTTTTAACCGCTATTTATTTAGTTAAATATTACATTAATTAAGTCTTTTTAATTGAATTATAAAATACAATATATATTTTAGAATTTTTATTGATATGTTTTAAAAATGATGAAGCATTGAAAATTTAATTTTAATTAATAATAGATTTTTACACATAGGATTCTATATTATATTTTTTATAATAATGATGAAACATTTATTTTCAAACATATTAGATATTAAAAAAAATAAAAATGTCGATAAAAATATGTTTTTTTAAAGATTTTCTTAAAGGATAATGCAAAAAATAGCTAATAACGACGAACGGAGGGTAAAAAGGCTATTTGTCGATGAATGAGAAATGAATTTCATAGATTATTCCGTTCGTTATGGTAGCTTCAACATATTTTTTTTTCTTATTTTTTTCCAAGACATTCAAGACATTTCACGTCGTTATATACAGGACTGGGATGAAATTTCACGTAATAGAACCTTTGTTATCTCAGTATCCAGTATCCATCAATATCGATTACGAAGACATAATGTTGTTTTATGAGAGCGCACATAAAATAAGGGAGAGAGTTATTTAATGCAATTTTTTCATTGATTTAGAAAGGAAACAAATTAAATTTTCCAAACCCGTGCACATCTTATATACACATTTTTAAAGTGATATGTGAATTTATTGGATTTAGAACTTATTACATTACAGATAACACGTGCTTTATAAGTTTCTTTTTCGAATCAGTCTGCGATTATTCATTTAAGTTGACTTGTTCTATTTTTAATATTATATATATATATATATATATATATATATATATATATATATATATATATGTTTTTTTACTTATTTACTGGTAAATATTATATATATAACGATAGTTTAAGATCAATATTATGCGGTGTATGTGGGTGACAAGTTGCTTTTTGGATATATATTTTTTTTATTCTATTGATGTTACTCGTTTTCCACTTGAAAAGATTTCCGGATGATTTCATACCGGCTTTATGTTCATTTGTATCCGTTTTCGATGTATCTTTGTACGATGTTATTTAAGAAAATAATATTGATTTTGGATTTTATACGGGCAACAGTGATGGAAATGACATCCAAGACTTTGATCTTTAAGCGAAGCTTAGCATAGTAAAAGAAATATTTGTTTTTGTGTATTTTTTATTTTATTTTTGGTCGAATGAATAAGCGTATGCGATACCTTGATGTTGTGGCTTCAATGAATTTATCGATTATTTATAAAAGGTCATCTGTAGTCTGACTTTACTGTAACAAATTTTTCACTTTACATTTAATATTCTTCAGTCTCAGAATACACATACATTATATGTGAAAAAATATTATTTTCGAGAATTGAATTTTATTTTGATATATAGCGCTAAAGGCTTTATATGAACAATTATTTCTCTTTTTCTTTTTATGACATTGAATAGTATTTTAATATTTAGTGACTAATTTTCAACAATTTGAACAGATAAATTTAGTATATATTTTGAAATAAGTATTAAAAAATAAATACATATTTTTATCAGAGAATTGGAATAAGAAATAAAAATAATATTTAATCAATTTTTTTAAAGCCATACAAGTATTTCATTTAACTTTTCTTCTGACATAAAAAATGATCGACGATTTTATTCATCTAAATATCATTTAGTGTTTTTGTCGAAAAATATAAAAAAGTAGAAAATCTTAATAATAACTGTTAAAAATGAATAAAGAAAAGAGATTTTAGAGAGTAACTTTTCATAATCTTTAAATTTAAATGGATGTTAAATTTTAAAAATGTTATATTTGGTATTATATATAAGAAAGCTCATTTTAATATTTTGTTGTTTATACACATATAATAATTTATTATAATATCAAGCTAATAAAAAATCCAATATGAAAATTCAGAAAAAAAGTATTAAGATAAAAAATTGAATTTTTCGTATACTCATATGGTAATATTTTGTGTGTGTGTGTTACGCTTGTCGTTTTTCATATTTTACGAATGCGCGATATGTGGCATCTGAAAAGTTACGCTTTTCCGCAAAAGTTTGGCGTGAGAATTTTCATATTTACGAAAAGATTTCCGCGTCAAGTTTTAAAACGACCACCTTTCCATAAATATGAGGTACAAATTCGAGATATATTTACGTACGTCACAGATTGAGAAAACTGTCAACACGCGGAAACGGTTCGTATTTTTTATTGATATTTTTTTTAAAAGCTCAGTGAAAAGATTGATTTTTTATTTTGTCAATATAGATATATACTTATATATTTATTAAAAATATTTTATATGTTATTTTTTTTATGATATACTGTGTACTTATATAATTTGTATTAAAAATTCATTCAAAATTTAAAGAGCATTGCTCTAAGTTACAATATTTGAAAATCATAGAAATCATATTTTTCGATTATTGTAAAATGGCTGAGACATTTTTGAGTATAGAGTGGGTTTTATTATTTGTGAAAAAGAGCTTTTCCTCGATCGCGTGGGGAGAAAGCTTTTCTGAACTGGAGCAACAGTTGGCGAATGTAACAGGCTGGTGCTTCGAATTTTATAAAATGAACATAGCTTTTATATATTTATTTTTCCAATAAATCGATTTCAATTAAAAGTTGAAATTTATTTTCGAATAAAAGTTAACGAGTTTGATAAGCGCACATTTGCATATCATTATGATATATATGTGAATTGTTGTTTATATGAAATTTATTGCTATGAATAATTATTTTATGAAGTGTTGTGATGTAAAATTATTACAATTTGGGTCATAACTTATATTATATATTATTTATAAAATTTATTATATAATTATCATTTTATTTATTTTTATGAGAGTTGTCATGTAGTAATCAATATAGTTATATATATAATATTTTGGTTCTTTTTCCAGAAAACATTACTTTTATTTCAAATTTTAATATAAATATATTGAAAAAAATCAACAATAATTCATTCAATTAAGGTGACCAATCGTTCTCTTTTGTGGAAGATATTCGTTTTTTTCTTAAGTTACGTTCTTCATTCAAAAACGTACTCCTTTTTGTAAATTTTCATATTTGATCGATTCTAAGAATATTTAAATGGACAAAAGAGCTTTTTTCTCCTTTTTTCGATTTGTCAGAGTTTTGATGACCCTTTTTTTACAATTTCTTTACAAGTCTCTGTTTTCATTATGTCTTCTTTTTTATTGTAAAAAAAATTGATCACCTTAACATAACAGAAAAATGTAATTAATGATTTGTAATCTTACAAATATTTTGAGTCTCTTTTTTTGATATTATTTATTATTGTGCATGTCAATTTATTATTTTCAGAGTCAGGAATGTATATATATATATATATATATATATATATATATATATATATATATATTTAAATAAGGAGAAGCGTAACAATTTGTACTGAATTGCGACGCCGGAAATTTAATAAGATTTCCCTTTTTGCAAAAGGGACGGAAAAACTTTTTTGCGAGTTTGATTCAATCCACTTTGATTATTAATTAATTTTGATCAAATTATGAGAATTTCGTAATTCGGCCGTACCTATCCGATCAATTTATTTTGCAATTAGTGTCGACTTCCAGCTGTCCGAAGCGCTTCCCCCCTAATAGTGAATATATTAATAAATTACTCGTTAATTATATTCCTTTTGATGTGTTGTTTTAGCCTCGTTGTCGTTGTTTTTGTGTTTTATTTTATTTTTTTTATATTTATTTATTTTGCCGTCGCGTAACGTGACAGTTTTAATTGTGAGATTTTTCTCGGAAACAACTCAGAACTAATTACGATGGAATAAACGTTGTCGAATTTATTTATTCATATTTTTTTTGTAGCCTCAATTTTTTTGGTATTAAAATTATATAGGCTTATTTCCGTAATATTTATACTATATATAATTTGTATTTAATGTGTTAAATATTTTTTTTAATTGAAGAATTTTACAATTTCAATTTTCTGAAAAAAATAATATTTTAAAAATGTTTGATAATATATTGATCTTGTCAAATTTCATATTAATTAATCTCATTTTTACCATTTTTGAAGATATGTTTACATATTCACTCTAAAAACGTTGATATTTTTGCGAAAAATGATAATTTTGATAACTAGTTTAGTTATAATATCCGTATAACATAATAAAAATTTCAGAAAATTTTTGCTAATAAATTTAGAGTTAAATTTGTAATTAATCCCGAATATTAGAAATATTTTCGATTTAACGTATGACGCATATAGAGTCCTATGATTTTCTTTTTATGGCAGTACAAGTATTAAAATGGTCATTTTCTGCAAAATTTTCAATTTATTATTTTTCAAACTTTATAAAAATGATTTTATAAAAGTGAATCAAAACGAAAATACACGGAAAATTTTATATAGCGACCTTTCAAACGCAGTTCATTTTTGCAGTCATAGAGTTGAATTAAAACAATTTTCCGTTTGAAAATCGAATTCAACGTCGAAGTTTTTCCTATTTTTCAGAGTGCGAATATCACAGAAATAAACGAGGCTGCATTGAACGTTTACAATCTAAAAGATCAATACGGTTCGTCGTTGTATATAATTGGACAAATTATTGACGGACGGCGCGTATGCAAATGTTGACGGTCTCGTCGTTACGTGAAAACTACGACTTCCGGGTAACATTGTCGGTTCGTTTCCGCTACATGTAAAACGCTCTGATATCGTTAGCTTTTGGTTGTGCTTTTGTTTTTTTTTCGCGGCCGATTTTTCTGTTTTTTTTTCCACCGATGGCTTTGCACGTCTCGACTTTTCCGGCGTCTATGGTGCAAAAGTTAAACGCGAAAATTAGGACGCGTCAACTAATGGCTAGTACGACATTCACTTCCGCCTCCGGGAAATTGATACGTCTTGTTTGTAATTCGGTGTGTAATATAAAAATTTCCACGAAATATTCAAGATAATTTTTATTATCATTATTTTTTTATAAGATATTTACCACAAAAGTACTTATATATATTTGTAATGTATATTATGAGAAATTATGATAATTTAAACTGTTTTTTACAATATTAATCATTGCTGACAAATAAGATATTACGTTTTCATTCTGTAGTCTTGTGCTTTATTATGACTTTTTTTCCGTATTTTTTTTTTCATTTTCAGGGTCGACTACTACCACCGTTGTACAACTGAAAATATTATATACGTATACATTTTAGATAAATATATCAACCCTTATAGTGTCTGTTTTCATAGCTTTGACATGGCTCATTTGTTATCTGGAAAGCGTTCAAATTACACTCTGATGTAACTAACATGAATAATGTCATTTCTGTCGCGAAGAACCGGCACTAATTTGCGTATCAAAGGAAAACTACGAGTAAATAAAAGGGAAAAAGTCGTTTAAAATTTTCATTTAAATGCGATAAAAATTGAATTTAAAAAAAGAAACGCTTCTATTTATCGTTATTTTATATATCTTCAATAATATTGTTGATTGAATCGAAAAACGTGTTTGGCGCGTATTTTTTTTTTGTTTGAATCATCGAATATTTAATTATTTTTACGTCTTTTTGCGGCTATGAAGTGTAATTAAATTTAATGTATGACACGCGATAAAAGCGTTCTTCATTTCGTATTCATTATTTTGATTTTTGTATTTTAAACGTGTGCATGTGATATGAAAAACTGCTGTGAATTATATGAAAAAAAACTGCAATTTGTAAATAGAATCTTGGATGAAAATGTAATTTATTAAGAAAGATACAATTAATTAAAATATAATACATATTTGTTTTCGAATTTCGTCAAAATTATATATATTGTTAATATTATTATAGATTAATAATGATCAAAAGTCATATTTGCGGTGTTTTAAATCATTTGTGCAATTATTTACTTCTCAAATGATTTATATCATATAAATCCATCAACGTGAAACTATGTATTTAGATTTAGTGGTTGTTTGTAAATATAATAAATCATCATTTTGCGATGTATATAGAAATAATGATTGATTACGAAATTAACAATAATATTAATGATTCAATAATATTTTTAGATGCATTATTAATTCACATACATCTCATTTTCGAATAAATTTCATACATTATATTTTAAATTATAATTCATACTGGCGATTTTACACAAACGCACACACACACACACACACATTTACACCTATGAAATCTAGTTTTTATGCGAACTGTCGGTACTACGTTACATTTATATTAACATTCTGGCCGCGTATGCGATAAAAAGTCTTAACACTTTCCGCAACACGAAAAGGACAAACTCAAATTTACTAATGACACGTCACGCAGCTTATTTTCCACGAGATTTAGATAAGAAAACTATACTCAGATATATATATATATATATATATATATATACGAATTCATATCCATTTACTAAATTACATTTTTATTTATTTGCTCATTATATGCGACGAAAGACAAATATTTATACGCAGCGTTGATCGTGATAAATGTATAAAAAAAATCGCTTAATACGCCCGCTCATCCTTTAGCTCTTTAATCGTCTAGGAGACTATATATATAATAAATATATTAAAATATTTATTTTCTTCCGAGTCTGTATATATATATATATATATATATATATATATATATATATATATATATATATATATATATATATATATATATATATATATATTATTTTGCGTATATTTTATGTTAATGACACATCGGCGATTGCGTGACATGTGAGTGACGCTTCGTATGGAAATTAGTAAAACGCCGTTATTTGTACATACGTTCGTGTATTCGATAAGAGCTTACGCATGAAACTTTGTATTTTTTATTCTTTTCTTTTTTTTGCTGAAATTTCGATTCGTACTTCAGCTAGTCAATCATGTATATATATATATATATATATATATATATATATATATAGACAAATAATAGCATTAGTCGTTTTATACGAAAAGAAAATTAATCATATATGATTTAAATTGCGTTGTGATACAATTATTTTATATTTATATAAAATTTGAACGATTTTAACTTTCTATAAAAAATATTATATATTGTGCTGAAATATAGAAAGAACGCAATCGCTGAAATATGACATATTTCATATTTATATAAAGAAAACATTTATCTTAAAATTATTTTTATCTTAAAATCTGAAAAATGCCGAGTACTATATCAAGTGATTCATTATATATTTATAACGATTAGATATATATATATATATATATATATATATATATATATATATATATATATATATATATATATATTCTGAATACCGTCCAAATACTAAACGAATTATATATCTATTATCATAAAAATAGGTTATAATTTAATAGTCATAAAGCTATATGAGTGGTCAATTTTGTATTTTATAATAAAATAGCTATTAAATGTAATATATGTAAGCTAGTACATACATATTTATTGTAAGTAGGTCAGAATGAATATTGCGTGCCTTATATTCTATTTTCTATGTGAAATTCGTATTGCAAAGTAGAGAAAAAAGTTTGTCCGCCCACTGAATATTTTCTTCCGGCGCGATTTATGGAAAAATTATATCGTTCCAGTTTTCCCACTATTGTTTTCCATTTAAAATTATACAATAAAAAAAAATACGACAATCCGTCTATTTATATATAAAAAATAAAATAAAATTAGAATATTTGAATTATACATGAACAAAATTTTATACATGCGTATTATTTTGTTTTCAGTTTTTTTTCAGAAATAATAATTTATTACGAAATTGATATATTCTATTTGAAAGTCTTTAATAACAATAGATTAGATCACATTTTAATTTTTATATTGAAAAAATATGTTTTTTTTATATTATAAAATATGTGTTTTTAATACAATTTATCTTGTTTACTTATTAAAAAAAAACAATTTGAATAATGAAGACTTTAATTTTAAATTAAAAAAATAATTATTTCTATATAAATGAAAATGTACGATATTTAAGAAAAAAAATATTACATAATGTATAAATATATATGAGTTGATGAAGAGTGATTTTTGTCGTTTATTTATTTTGGGAAAAAAAATTCTTTTTGCGATAATACAATTTTTTTTATTTCTGATAATAGAATTACAGATATGTGGGCATTTTTCTTTGAAAAAACTAGCGTCTTGTTTTTTTTTCGCCGTTAATAAATTATTATATAAAGCATTTTCTTTATATACAACTAAAAAAAAAAAAACAAAGGAAAAAGATGAACGATTATACGCTGGAAAATTCTTTGAATCTTTAAGTTTCTACGTCGACGATAAATATAACATTATAAAAGTAAGCTTACTTATATGTATTTTTTTTCTTTTTTCTTTCAAGTTTTACGATATAATCACGAAAGGCGTATAAATAATCATAAAATATAAATGAACACATATACAAAGGAGAAATGATTCATTTATGTATATATATATATATATATATATATATATATAATATTATATATGAAAGCGGGGAACAAATCATAAGTTAGCTTAATGTAATTTTTTTCCTCTTCAGAAGTTCGGTCATCAACCACTTCTGGAATATTCATTTCGAAGTAATTTTATTCTAATTTATATTCCTACGGGAACGTGTCGAGTTTTGGTAAAATTATACATCTTTCATAATTCAAACGTCTGAAATGTGTGTGACTTGTAGACGCGGTGAAATTAATTTAAACTTATTTTCTTTTTACGAACGTTTAGAAAGCGTGAATTTTTAAACGGCATATACATATTTATGTATGTAAATTTATATAAAATTATTATTATTTTTTTTTCTCAGCGATAACATTATGCTAATGTTTAAAATTTTAGTTTATATCGACGTATAAACTTTACGCGTCCGATGTTTTGATGTTTTACGATATAAGTTACAAGAATGTGGCTCTCAAATGTTATATTTTATTAAATTTTACAAACTATGAGCTCATAATTTAATTAATCATTTAAAAAAATTTAAAGATTCACTTGAAATATTTAAACAAATATAAGTTAATTCGACATAAAGATTAATAAAAAACTATATAATATTTGTAATTTATACGATATAATTTTTTCAGATTATATTTTTGAAAATTAATCACACTCTATATACTATATTTATATTTATGAGAATATTTTTAACGGTGAGGGGCAGCAAAAAAGGTTTATTTTAAGGCTTAGTATTATATATTTCTGAGGGGTAACCATTGTATGGGGGGGGGTTAAAGGGGAGCACGAGGATTATTCTGAATTAGTAAGCTGCCGGATTTTCTTCAGAGATCACAAAGGATTGTGATTTTATATAAATTCTTAATGTATATTCTTACCGAATTTTTTTTTGTGCTGCAAAAAAGTCGCTGATTTTTTTTATCATTCGCGTTATATTTTATACGAAAATTTCGTATACTTCGAAAAAGTTTCGCGAAATTTGACAAAACTTATCGTTATTCAGTCAACACCTATATTCATACATATACACACACACACACACACACACACACACACACACACATATATATATATATATATATATATATATATATATATTATGTATGTTTCTGTCATTTATACTTTATAAATGATTGTATTATAATATATTGGTTCATGTAATATTCTGCAATTAATAATGTCATCGTTTGAATTATTGGAAATTATTAATATTATCACGTTTAATTATTATGAATGTTATTGATCAATATTGTAATTGAAATTTATCTAAAATATATAAATTATTAGGTATATATAAAATTTCAAAGCGAATGGAAACCATATCAATGCGTATTAAATAATAAATATAATATTTAAACCTATTAAATCAATACGTTTTATATTATTTTCTTTGTTATTATACATTTGGACAAAAACATTTGTATTCGATTTAATAAATGAATAAGGTATACCAATATATTATAAAGAATCATATACATATATAAAAAAGTTTCAGATGGTTTTTATTATTATTATTATTAAATTGAGAAATATATCAATGATTACATATTCATATATTTAATTATTATATACATATCCATTTTCTTCAAATCAAATGAAATAATTTCGTAATTGATTTACGACAGAAAAATTTCGAGAATTGCCAATAACATGTAGATAATAAAGGTGTGTACGCGAATAAACGAAATTTTGAACGTGTGAGTTTTCGAATAGCAAGATTAAACGGCGTTTTCGGTGCGTTATTTTATTTTAAATTAATTAATTTGCGAGTGTTCCCGGTTGAAATTAATTGAGCTTGTTTATCTGAACGGGAGGAGATGGGGAACGGGGATGGGCGGGGTGGGGTGGAGAAAGGGGGAAGGGGGGAGCAGCAAAAGCGAGACTTAATTCAGATAAATGAATATACAATACATAATTCAAGGATTCTCAAAGCTTTTTACGATATTGCTTCGTTTCGATCGAATAACGCGCGCCTTCATATCATAAAAGCTAAACGTCAAATTTATTCATTTTTAATATTTTTTTTTATTTTTTAAAATATTGTATTTACTTTAGTATTTTATGAAACATGTTTGTATAAAATTTTCCATTTTGTCATATTTTTTTTTAAGAATAAATTAGAGTTATGAATCTCGTTTGAGCGATTTAGACTCACAAGGTCTGAAGCGACGCTGATTTATTTTTATGGACGTTTTTTTCACGAAGAAAATTATTTTTAAAAAATGTACGAATAATGGCGGCAATTAATCGTTGAATTTTATTCGTCTGCATTGCAGATGTAAAGTTTCATTTCGATATACTGAGAAAGGAAAATCGTAAGATAACTTTGTGATTTATAGATATAAAATAATAAATCTGTATATATATATATATATATAGAGTATATTATATATTTTGATTTATTTTGTTTTTGTTGTTGTTTGTAATACCGCCAAAATATTGATAATCAAAAATATATATCCTAATCTATCTAAAACTTCTTTATATAATCTTTATATTTATTTTTTGTATTATTTTCATAGACTATTAGAAATACTGTTTAATATATTATTGTTTGATTAAAATTTTAATCGTCTTTTATACGTTATTTATATCACTTTAGAGTATTGATTTTTCCAGAAAGCTACACAAATAAAAATGCTTGCAATATTAATTTAACATGTATTTTTAGTACATCTATAGCTCGTACACAATTGTGACACAAATAAACTATATAATTATTATAATAATATAATCGATATTATGTTATTAAAAAATTGTATTAAAAATATTATAAATAATTCGTCAGGTGTTAAAATTAGACATAATTTTTCAGTATGATTAAAGAACTTCATAGCATTATTATTAACAGAGATATTAAACGCATATTTCATAATAAAAATATATATATATTTATATACGTATAAATGGGTTTCCCTTTAGAATTTTATTGTGTCTTTTAACAATATATAAATATTGAAGGAAAAGACGTTACAGACACACGGGAGATTTCAACGCGTCCGCCATTCGTTTGATTTCCGCCGGCGCGTTTCGAAGTTTAAACAGCCTTCGCCCTTTTTGAAAAACACAATGGCTGCTCGGAAAACTCCTGGGAAATAAGGAGAAGTCTAAAATATGAATTAAGCGGAGTCGTTTCAGCTTACGGAGAGGCTTTTATATTAATATTCGCTCCCTGTTTGTTTTTTTTTCTCTCTCTCTTTATTATTATTATTCTTCGTATTATTATGAAAGTGTACGCGTCGTGTGTCGTATCTCGTTAGAGGAAAACGCTATCATATATCATTTTCACATTTCATTTTCAACGCAACTTATCGGAAAAAGCGTGAGAGCGTTTTTCCGAAATTTGCCGCGAGAGCGTGCTGTGAAAATTTTTCGTCGATTATGAACGATAATCGTTCCGCGATCGCTTTATGGTTTTTGTTATTAATCCGAAATTTGTTCAAATTAATTTATTATATATATATATATATATATATATATATATATATATATATATATATATATATATATATATACATTTACAATCTTTTATATTTATATAGTTTAAAATAGGATATGCTTAAAATAGAATAGAACTATAATTTTACTAACGAATACCGGTTAAAGATGTGAGATCACACATGAACTATTTTTAGTATTCAAAATACATTATTTTAATAAGAAAATCCTAAAATAACTTCAGTTTTAGTAAATAATATTTTATATAAATTTGTTTACATGAATTTTCAATTCTTTCGAATAAATGAATTTATGAAGAGTTTTGTTATTAAAAAATACTCAATTTTTTAAATATTGTTTTAAAATTATTGATAATAAAATCATTTTTTTTTGATATTGGAAATGATTTTTATTTCATTTATTAATAATTAAAAAAATATTTAATACGTTATTATTTTTAATTTATCTACATTATAAATATAATATTAGATTTATAATTATAACAAATTTAAGTAATGAAATCTGGTGTTGTGAAAATAATATAAAAAATTCATAATTTTGATATGACGTTAATGTTATTCGGTAAGTGTTAGCGTGACAACTATTGTCGTCCATCGTCTCCTATTTTTATTATATATTATATTTTTTTTTTTGGCCGACAATGTTGATTACCAGAAAAATAGTTCGCGGTAATTGTGAAAAATGTAATTGTCACGCCAACCGCGCTTCAGCATTAATTTCAACGGAAAAACTTCGGTAAAATCGCCGGAAAATTCTGTGAAAACTTCACGGTGGAATACTGAAATTTATGTTGCCGCTTACGTTATGGGATAATCCTCAGCATTTGGAATAAGAATTAAACACGTTTATATATATATATATATATATATATATATATTATGAAAATTATGTCTAAATGAAACGTTAGGAGAAATTTTCATCGCCCGAACATAAAACGCAATAAATATTTTTTAAATGTATTTGTGTAAATAAAAGTTTTATATTAAAATTCAATTTTTTTAAAGCATCTAACTTAAAGGAGCTTTTTTGTAAACACTAATTTGAATATATAATGGGGAAATCTGTTTTGAATTTAGTAATGAGTTTCATTTTGTTGTATATAGGAGTGGGAAAAATACATAAAAAAAACAACATTAAATAGTCGTTAGTAATTTTTTGACATTTACATTAGAAAATATTTTTCCCACACTATCTGATAATTAAGAAACTTATAATTTAACGTAATAAAACTATGAAGAATTGCGATTATCAAATATTGTTATATATATATATATATATATATATATATATATATATATATATATATATCATATTTTCACGAATTTTTGTATAATTTTAGCCGAAGAGAAACAATTGTTGGCTATTTGATAATACGATGGCTATTTTTGCTCACTCGTCCAAAAACTATTTCTGCAGACCCCGAGCTTTTGACAGAGGTCAACAAGAAATCGATACGGTGCGAACATTGGGGGTGAAAGCTTGTTTCGTTACCGTGTTTATATTATATATTAGCACTAGCGAAACACGTAAATATACTTATAGGAAAATGAAGAAAAAAAATTTGGAAAATGCATGAAAAAAAAAGCCTACTATTTTTTCGACAGCGGTGTATAAAATTTACATTAACAACGAAAACTACTCGACTCGAGTTCGGTTCACACTTAACCTTTTGTATTTCGCTATAATAAATAAATATTTGTATAAAGGTGTACAATTTTTCATGTATTTTTATGATATGTTTTGAATATTTATGGCTTAATTCAACGCAAAAATCTAAAATAAACTCACATTTTTTTTATTACTATTTATTAACATAAATAATGTTGAATTGCTTTTCTTAATATTGGTGTTTGTTGAAACTCGTAGACGTTATTTTACCTTTATAGTATTGAATAATTTATATGCGATATATATATATATATATATATATATATATATATATATATATATATATATATATATATATATATATATATATATATTTGAAAAATATTTTGCATATTGTTTTTAAAAATAATAATAAATTAAAGAAATAAAATTATTATAAATAGTACAATACATTTATCTTAGGTGATTATCTAGTTAAATGTTATTTTAAAAGAAAATTATTATCAAAAAGGATAGAAAAGTAATAAATTTCATTTTTTGATAAAACAGTAAGGTATATATGTATATATATATATATATATATATATATATATATATATATATATATATATATATATATATATATATATATATATATAGAGTATGAATATTTTTTTGAAGTATATTATAAAACTAAGTTGAATATTTAAATGGTATATATAGATAGTTATTTAATAAAATAATGCATAATAACAAATATTATACATATACAAAAAAAAACGTATTGCGTTTTGTGGGTCGATAAAGAAAACAGCCTTCATTGGAAGCCGCGAAATTTAGAAAGATTATTTTTCATTTTGGAAAAGCGGCGAAATTTCCATCACCCGAAATGATGAATGAAAAAAAGAGGAAAACACCGAGCTTTATCGGCGGCTGAAAACAGAAAGCTTTCAATTTGAAAAAGAATAAATGTACCGACCGTTTTTAGATATCTCAATTTGAGGAGAGAGAGCAAAAAAAAAAAAACAAAATGAACCAAGAGACGATGTCGAGCTATTTTTTTTTCTATATTTTTCAAATGGAAATAATGAAAAAAAATAGTTGAAGTTAAAAATGAAGCACAATAATTGAGAGCGACCTGAGAACGTGAAGTGGCAATTATGATTCATTATTAATTATGCTATTGTATTCCAATTGTTTAGTTATTTTTAACCCTTCAACACTCGTGTGAGATGAAATATATTTATTTTTATCAAAAACCGCTTTTTTTTACATTTTTGATAAGTAAAAATAAAGTTTTAAATATATAGTTTTTTATACATATATATTAATTTTAGAAAAAAATAAGATAGTGATTAAAAACTATCTATGCTACTAATTATAGACGTACTATAAAATATATATGATGTTTTTCATAGGAAGTTCTTATCAAATATGTATAATAATTCATGCTCTTTATTTATTAAATTTTCAAAAATAAGCATATCGTTGAAACTAAAATCAACGATACAAATATTTATACGTTTTCAATAAAATTTGTAAAAAAAAAGTATAATATGATAAAAACTACATGAATTATGATATTATTAGTTTTAATTAAAAAGAAATCAGAACACAGTTCATATCAACTATCAGTTCAAATTAACTATCACTCATGTGATATAAATCAACCCCAAGACTGTCAAGTTACAACTATCGTTCGGTTTCAATCTAAAATTTACCGTTTTAAATAATTAACAAAATTGCAAACTCCATTTTGACAAGCTATAAGACGGTTGAATTAAATGCAGTTAAAGTTTAATAGAAAATATATATATATATATATATATATATATGGAAAAGTTATAAGGTGAATATTATGCGAGCTTTTACATATCTGAATGTAGTTTCGCGGAAAGCTCTTATGTAAAATGTGCTGAGATGTGCATATAAATGCAACGGTTCATATCGGTAGCGGAGTCTTCACGTTTCAGTTGCAAAATTTCGGAAAAAGGTTATTATTATTATTAGAAGGCTTTGATGCGTGCCGGGCCTTGGAAAACTGGCCGCTTCTTTTTCAACGTTGAAAGCTTTATTGCTAAAGCTGAAATCCGAGTGAACCGTGAGAGAAGATCCCCCTTTACACGAGCGAAGCATACATTGTTGAAGGGTTTTTCGTGAAAAATTTCCATTTTGTTTGCACGAATTGAATACGTATGATGTTTCACAATAGGTCGGTGGATTTACGAAATAATATTGTGTATATATCGAGAAAGTCGAATGTTGAAATTTTGTCGCAATTATAATTGTGCTAAAGTTTATGATATCAAAATATATAATATAATGTTAATTTAACAAACTTTTTTCATATTATTTTATATCGTATTTAGATTATATATTGCATGTTTTTTTTAATAAAATAATATAAAATTTATCTCTAATGGTTAATTAATATATAATATATAAAATCTATTAAAATTTTATTATGTAATTGATATATAATACAAGTTATACACATAAATAGACGTTTTGTCGATATTGACATTTGAAATGGATACTTGTATTACATAATGGACACCTTTAAATTTCGTATCGAATACGTAATATAAAGTTCTTTATATTTTTATATTACAATTATATACACGCTTAATTATATATGTTATATAATTTTTGACATTGTTTTCAATATAAAGTTTATTTTATTTTAACGAATTTTCTTGCTAGAAATATTTCCATAATATGACAACGATTATTATTGAAACACTTCATATTAATCAAATAAATTTAAAGTTTTTCTCATGTAAATTATTTAAAATGTTTTAAAAATGTAATATTTTCAATATAAAAAAAATGCAATTTTTTAAAAATTGCTTAATTTTAATTTAAAAATATATTTTATTTCGACAATATAACGTCAATTAATAAAACTCTAGGCAAAAAAATTGGTATCGATTTTTGAACCATATAATTATTGTAATATATATTGTAAATGAAACGTTATACTAAAATTTATATTTAATTGCATTGAAGCACTGTAATAATTATAAATTTAATAGTGAAACGGGTAAAACACTTTTTTTATTTGCTATTACATAGTAATTAATAGGCGTTTTTAAAGGGTTTAAAAAAAAAAAGAGAATTAAACGTGCGTGCAAACTACGTCCACTATACGACGAAATACGCGTAAACTTTTTATAACCAATCGATTAACTAGATTAAACGTGAAAAATTACATAAAATTTATACGCAGACGAGATAATTACACACTTATTAAATTGCTGAAAAACAACGTTCATTTTTCACCATTTTTACCCTCAAAAAAAAAAAACGAGAAAAACAACAACGGCGACTAATAATTAGGTGTCATGCGTCGATAAAAAGAAAGAAAGAATTACCTGCGTTGTAATCGAGCGATTTGTATATATAATATATATATATATATATATATATATAGATTTTTTTCTATCAGCTTTTTCACTTCGTAACCTTTTCGTAAAATTACTAAATATGCGAAAAATAACGTTTTACGAGCGCTCGAAGACTACGAGGGACGTTGAAAAAAGAAAAAAATAAAAAAAGCACGTGTATAAAGCGCGGGGAAATTCGGAAAATTGCCTATTGCCATTCGCAATTTAGAACGAAAGCTTTCACCCCGGTCGACGTAATCAAATTCGAGCGCATAATGCGGAAATTTATATCGAATTTTAAATTAGGCCATCGCGTTAATTTGCATGTTGTATAGTTGCTAGATTTATTCATAAGTGTGTGTATGTGCGATTTAAATGGAATAATGTATTAAAAATGGAGAATATATCGGTAAATATGTAGCTTTATATATATATATATATATATATATATATATATATATATATATATATATATATATATATATATATATATATATATATATATATATATATATATATATAAACTGTATGCAAATCAAGCCTGTGACAAAACGTTGCCTTATATATATATTCAACACGCAAACTTATTAGATAGAAATAAATATTGTTATATATATAATATATATTATATTATAAGATATAATAAAATTATGATCATTGATTATTTTAAGAATATTCTAGTGTTTTTATGTATATATGAAAAATTTTCTTTAAATATATAAAATTAAGAAAAATAAGTGAATTTTAGATATGAATATTTAATGCAGCTATTAATGGTTGTGATAATATTTAAACTTATTTAATTTAATATTAAGAAATTTTAATTTAGATAAAAGCAATTATATATGAATTAAGATGTGAATAATTAATTTTATATATTCATATGAGGTACTAATTTTAAGAAATATTATGAAAAGCAAGATTATTTCTTATATATCATTTTCAACGTTTAATATTTTGAAAGTTGGAGTTCGATTTTTATTGTATTTTTATAAATTTTTTATTACCTATTTTTGCACAAAAATCGTTGTAATGATTTTATTAAATTCGCAAGAATGTAAATGATATTTTATGTTTAGATATATTTAAAATGATTTTGAATAATTTTGATTTTCAAAATTAATAGAAAAAAAAAATTTTTTTTTTATTGTATTTGTGAAAATATTTTTTTTCTTAGGATATATAAAAATATAAATTATGCATAAATCACTTATCATAAATCGCATATATATATATATATATATATATATATATATATATATATATATATATATATATAAGTTAAATATTTTTCGATTTTTCGTTTTTCCTATATTTAAGTTTTTCTGTTAAAGTTTTTTTCTCTCATATATTTTTCTGCTTCCAATTTATACGGAGAACAAAGGCTTTGCGACGGTTTCCTCTCGGGTTCAGGCACTTTTCCCAGGTTTTAACCCCTTTTCAGTTAACGAGGATCTGAAGATGACATCCCTGTTCTTTATTTGCAAAATTGAGACCTTTGACCGAAGATACCGACGTCGATTCGATCCCAATCCGTCCATTCGACTGTCTTGTAACATTTTTTTTTCTTCAATAGTCCATTTTCTTTTATACAGTCGTAAGAAACACTTTGAAACTAAACCTATATACGACGGTCTAGAGAAGGGGTGGCCCGTGCGATTTTAGTAAAGTGCGTGTTTTCGAGTGTTTTATTATTATTGTGGGTTTTCCGCAGGTGGGGGGGGGGGAAAGGCACGAAAGGAAATTGCCGGCTCCTTTTGCCATTTCGCTTTTCTTTCGATGCATGCGAAAATATGCACGTTCTACGATTAATAAGAAAATGATTTTTAATACATGACACAAAAGAGTTTGCGTGAAATTCACGTTAAAAGTTATTTTTTTTTCCAGTAGATTGATCGCATGAATTTGTAAAATTTACTCCTCGAATACGGTTTTAAAGAGGGCTTAAAATAAATTTGAAATTATGTTAAAAATTATTTTATCTCGGTTGTAATATTCGTGTTATAAATTTTAGGGTTGTTAAATATTTTATGTTTCAAAATATTTTGTTTATTGTTGTTATTAAAGTCAGTCATATTATTCATGGAAAATAATTTTTGATTATTAGTATACACTGTTTTGAATAATATTTTATTATCTTATAGGAAAAAAATATCGCATTTTTAATGATGAATATTTTGATTGATAATTTACAATAATAAAGAAATAAACATTTTTAAAATTAATTTGACAATATTTTCAAAAAATGAAAATATTGTCAAATATTATTTTAGCTTTGTTCATTTTTAGAAAAATTAAATTCAATTAGCAAAAAAAGTTCGTGAACCACTATTTTAAATTTATGACAAAGGTGAAATTAAAATATATATTCTTATATAATTATGAGAAATTATTTTAGTATATTTTTAAATATAAACAATAGAAAAATTAATTTTAAAAAATAGAAAATTAAATTAATATTTTTTTTATATTAAATATTATAACAGAAAATATTATGATTATGAAACATTCGTTATTTTTAATAATGATCAGATATGATCTTTTCATATATTTTTAACATCTTATAACCGATTATTAAATACAAAAATATAACGCAATAAATAGAGATGATTATCAAAAATTAATAGTAGTATTTTTAGAAATTTCTAAACCCATTGTGGGTTGCAATTGGACTTTTATATATATAATTGTGATTAAATCAAGAGCCGAATCGACTGTGTATTACTCGCTTTAATTTCCGATCTAAAACACTTGGCATCAATTTAGATCATTAGATAAATACGAAATTGTAATTTAATTGTGCGCTCGTTTACCGGCATTGCGTTATATTTTAGTTAAATATGTGTATGCATTTAGAATATTTAGTTTATCTATGATAGTCGAATATCGAGGAAATTAATGTGAAACGATGCAGAATATTATAGTGTTATATTTTCTAGAAAATTGTTTTTTCTCTCTCAATAAATAATATTAATGTCGGTTCGGCTTATATGTAGTTGTCATATTTATAATTTATATATTGTTTTTTTTAAATTTAATATTTAATGATTTTTATTGTAATTATATATTTTTTCAGGTTTTCAAATAATAGTTTAATATTTTACTGCAAATTAAAAAACGATTTTTAGATAATAAAAATATTTTATACAAGCAGGCGATGTATTATATATAAAATATTAAAACAACGTTAATCTATATATAAAAGGCGAAAAAAAATATAATGAATATATTATCAGATAAAATTAATTATTTATATTATTTTACACATACACACACACATATATATATATGCGACGATTAATAATTAATATATTTATTTTATCGGATGTGCAAATGCGATATGCAAATTTTTTTCAGGAAGCTTAATTTGCTCTCGCTGAAAAAAAAATCAATAACAGCCGCCGATGAAATGTCGAAAATTCCTTTTGATCAGCGCTAAGTAAACCTGAAATTTCTAAAAATGGCTTTGATATGGGTTTTTTTTTCTTTTATTTTTTTAATATACATTTTACGCAATTTCAGCTAATAAATTACACACACACACATACAAACACCTGCGTCTCGTGTGGGCGTCGGTTATTTTTCCGCGTCAAAAATATGACGTAAAATCGACCGATGGTTTCTTACCACTTTATTTCAGTTATTTTTTTTCGTTTCACTATGCGTACGTATTTTTATTTATTTTTTTTTTGTAACCCTTTTTTCGGTATTGAAAAACGAGCGGGGGCGAAAATATTTACGACTATCGTATATTATTTCATATGCGTTTTCGTATTATTTATGCGATTCGCGTGTGGATTGTCGCTGTTATTTTTTATATTAAGGGTGCTAAGGGCATTTTTTTTTAAAAGCGTGTTCGTCGATTTTTGTCAATATTGTTACTCGTTTCCTTCCAATCCGCATCATTTTTGTCGTTTTTTTACGTATATTTATTTTATGCTCGTTTTCATGCGGAAAATTTACGCGGAAAATCGGCAACGAATCGAGAAAATTCGTCTCATAATTTAAAACGCTGATTTGTTAATTTGCTATATAAGTAATAAAATTTTTCAATATATTATAATTTAACTGATAAAATTAATATATATATATATATATATATATATATATATATATATATATATATATATATATATATATATATATATATATATATATATATATATATATATATATATATAACAAAATATAAAAAAGTTAATAATTTGCAAAAAATTCGTATAAAAATATTTTAATTTTTAATAATTATAATTAAATATATTCTGCAACGTATATAAAGTATACATTTATAAAATAGAGTTAACATGTTAAAGTGCAATAAAAATATTTGAGTGATGATGTATATTTTAAAGATTATGATATATACTGTAATATAATATTAAAATTAATTACATTTATTTCTTATCCATATATTATACATAAATATAAAGACAATAAAATAACTCTATTAAACTAAAATTATTAAACTTTTCACATCGCATGTAAAACATAATTTTACCCGAAAATTTTTCATCATAATTTATAACGGTTTATATGAAATATATATATATATATATATATATATATATATATATATATATATATATATATATATATATATATATATATATATATATATATATATATATATATATATATATATATATATATATATATATATATATATATATATATATATATATAATCAATACGCAACATGTATTGCGTGATTAAAACGATTTAAATTTCACACACCGATGGTAATTATAATCCACGTAAATTTCACTCCCTTTCAAAAAATATGCGTGATGCTCGTTCGAATTTAAACTAACCGTAATTCGAAGCCTTTTCACGAAGGTTTCAAAAGTGCGGTCAAAAATATTTGGCTTTGTGAACGAATCGAGTTTATTCGCCAGTTGGATGTTAAGCAGACGTGTGCTAAGGGTTTAAATGCATAATCAGGGATGCAAATATGAGTCATGCGAACAGGTCGTGCCGTTTTAAAATAATCGCCTTCGACACGATAACTATATTATATATATATATATATATATATATATATATATATATATGTGTGTGTGTGTGTGTGTTTTTGTTTGATGCAAAAATAATTTAATTTTAATAATTATGTCGTGAGTTGATTAACAATTGGTGTCGACAAAATTTCGATAATTTTCGTGAGCGCAAAAAATTTTGTTTAAGATTTTCAAACATGTTAATTTAAGTTTAAACGAATTATTCTATTTTAAATGTATATTAAAATTGTTCATTTGTGAAGGTTTAGCAGAATGAACATATTTTCTTATGTTAATCAATATTTAAAGAATAATAATAATAATATTTAAAAGCTAATTGAATAGTTCGATTTTGTAAGAAATATAATTTTTGTTCAAAAATTACAGTTTATAAAAATTTATATATTATACGATTCTTCTGATCTGGACGGAAACAACGATGAATAATTTGATATGTGATCTGTTCTAAATATCGGAATATTTTGAAAGTTCACTAAATGCTTATTTTAGGCCACTAAATTTGTATCGAAGAGCAATTTAATTATATAAAATCGCTATTAGGTACAGAAAAAAATTTAATTCAATCTAATCGCCTATTATTTTGCAATATTTCATTTTCTTTTACGATATTGCCATATTCATAAGAATTCTTTTCTAATAGTCACATAAAACATTACCACAATTATTTTATATAAATTAATTATCGTTTTTTAATTTAGGAAATACATAAAAACATTAAGTTATAAATAAAAAAAAAAACTATCGATTTACAGTTATGCAAAATTTCGACAATATGTAAACGTGTTTCGAAAACGCAATCATATATAGAAAATTAAAGTATAACGCATACTATAGAATCGCCTATGAGATATTTTAAGTTTTAAGGCCGTTTACGGTGTAACCCAGCCTTAACATGCGGTCGTATTTTCGAACACCGAATGTATAAATAATTTCGCAACACCCTTTTTCATGCCGACACCCCGGCAAGTCACGCGTGAATTTATTTTTCTTTTTTTTGCTCAAAAAAAAAAAATATATATATATATAATATAGATAAATATATATAAAACAGCCCAGATGCGAACGTAAGATATTTTCTCCGTAACGTCTGACGACTTTTGTATGTATGTACTATAATATTATATATACATATAATGTTGCTTCGGTAGAATAAATGTAAATAAATATGCCGAGTCGAGCACATCATGATGATAATGGTATGTCAGGTGTAAATATTATATTTATTAAAGTAAACGAACGTATAAAGAGTTGCTATGATGGGGTGGAAAAGTTTTTCGAATGTCGCTTTTACGTTTTCGCTTGATGTTTTTGCAATTGAATTTATTCCGTTTGGCGAGGTTGAAAATTTGCACGTTTCGCAAACGGAAAACTTAATTTACGCACAACTACAAAATTAAGTGAGCTTATTTATGAACATTGTATTTTGCATACGAGACGGAAAAGCGAGTGTTGCAATGCGCACATCTCGAATGAATTTTCTCGGAAAATGCATTTTTTTTTCAAGCAAAAAGAAAATATTTAAAAATACAATATATTTCAGTTATCTTTTTTTCAATTAAAATATTCTAGTTTAATTAACAATATACTGCACGTCTTTTGTGATAAAATTAATCGAAAATAGATTGGAAAAATTGAGTATAAAAGTTAGAAAACAGACAGAAACCATTCGAAACTTTTGCACGAATGAGATTTTACTGTTATCATTTGTAAAGTTTACATGTCGGTTTTCAGCTTTGTCAGTGACCTTTATCATGCGGTTTTCAGACTGAAAACTTATTCATATGTACACGAGAATAGTTAGTTTCATGCAAGTATAACTAATGTTACTTATTATTTATATACTGAATTATTATTATTAACGCGAATTTAAGCTTCATATCCTGAGGTATTATAATAAACACGAGTGAAATTATTGAGTAAATTAGAACATATTTGAGATTTTCATTTAGATTATAATGAGATTGTTTTTATATATTATTCTTTATAAATCATAAAAATAATATTTTTTTTTTATAAATTGATTAAAATATATTTGTATATAAATTTTAGTTTTATTTACAATTTTATAGCTAATTCAATATTCAGGTTTTCATGTTTTTTTTTGGATTATATTTATTTATATGTTGATATATTTATATTTTAGTCGTATAAAATATAACAGATAATAAAAACAGTTTTATGCACTGAAAACATTTGATTTCAAAAGGTTTTTCAATCCTTATCGTTTAGAATATAAAAGTATTTTTAGTTTTTTAACAATTTAAAATGAAATATTTATTCATTATTGATTGATTTTTATTTTTCAATATTAAAATTTTATTTTTTTAATATTGATTAATGATAATGACATGTCACACACACACACACACACACACACACACACACATATATATATAAGCTATTGAAGCAATGGAGTCTAGTGGAAGAATAAGAGCAGCATCAGTTCTCGACGTAGTAATTTAATGTCTTTGAAGGCGGTTACGTGTTTCACAATATATCTTCATGAAGTTGAAACTGAAGCTGAAGCTGAAGCTGAAATTCCCACGGGTTGCATCACATAGACAGACGTCAGCGTGCAAAAGGCAATACAATCTTCCCTGTTCGGGCTGTTAAAGTTGAAGCCGCTGCAGGCACTTTGGCTTCATTTGTTTACGTTCGACGTTTTCCGCTTCATACGTACATTTCGACTGCGAATTTCAACCCCTTAATGTCACATTTGAGGGTTGTTTGCCTTAGATATATATATATATATAATACAAAATTTAAATTGTGCGTATTTCGTGACGATTGGGATTTCAAGTATTTTGCCAATAAAATTGAGACGTTGCATCTTATATTGTCGGAAAATGGCTTTGTGGCTATTTTTCCAATACATTCTAAATGTATTTTTAAATTAAATTTACACACACATATAAAACGAAAATATTCTCTCTCTCTCTCTCTCTCTCTATATATATATATATATATATATATATATATATATATATATATATATATATATATATATATAATGAATATATTTAAATCAACTAAATAATTCAAATATTTGAAAGCGTTTGTTATTTTCATTCAGAGCAATGCCGAACAAATATTCTTTTGATTATTCCAGAAAGAACCGCGTTTACCAGACGCGAATTACAAGTAATGAATATAAATGACTATGAAAGAAGTATTTTTTGCGAGCACAAAAAAATAAATAAACAACAATAAATAAAACATGGAGTTCATTTTGATACTAGAAATATTTGCGATAAATTATAAATAATTTTATTTATTTCTTATTTTATAATAAAAAAAATACACACAAACATAATTTATCAATATAACAATGCACAGTTTACACACAATGCTTACAGATAAGGGTTATTCATAGATATAGTTGAAAGTTTTCCTACTGAAATGCCATTATATTATATTCAAATACAAATCCATTATGTTTTAGTATATATATATATATATATATATATATATATATATATATATATATATATATATATATATATATATATATCATAATATTAAATTTTGGATGAAAGCATCCAGTGAATAACCTTTCGATATATCTATCTGAAGTTTTGTCATTTCGACATTGTAAACAGTCGTACCATTTGGTGTTAACCGATTTTTGTTTGATTTTGAAAGCTAAGCGACATTATAAACTGTCATAATGTGAATATATATTGATATCTTCAAAAAATTTAAATAGTAATATTTTAAAAATAAAATTCGACAATATTTAATGGTCTTTTATTGAAAAAAAAAAAACATTTTACTATTTTATTTAAATTTAGTATTCCGACATATTTAGTTATGAATGTTCGGTTCATAATTACGATGTAAACTTTTTTTCATTACCTACACAACTATTTAAAATTGTCGGTGTTATATGAAAATATTGTCACAATTGCGGATAATATACGGTTTTAATAGTATACGAGCATAAAATATATATAAAATTTATTTTAGTGTGTGTGTGTGTGTATGTTTTATGCATGGTTTTCGTTTTCTTTTCCTATGGGATACGTTTGGACTTGTTGTCCGTGTTGGGTTTCAAAGCGCCAAAATTTGTATGCGAAACAAACTTTCCGAAAGACTATTCGCTCGGGGATCAAAAGGCCTACACACTATGAATAATTTTGCTAATTAAATTTTTATCTTGAGAATTATACAAATTTTGCATTCGAAGATAAACTTTTCCGACAAAGGTTAACTTTTAGCGAATATTCAGACGTGTAACGCGCCTGAATATCGTATGATTTTCGCTATTCGAAGAAAATTATTATATATTCACACGACTTTTAAAACACACGCGCAAATTACGTTTTATGTTAATTATGTTAAATTATTATAAATAAATCTGTATTAAAATGAATTTAATATGTCGTAAATGAAAATATACCGTCTGATTATTTTTAAATATTTTAGAAAATGAATACTAAATTTCTCAATGATGAATAAACGATAATCAATATTTTTTTAACTTCATTCTTTTAAAAACAATATATTCTATTTAGCTTGAATTATTTATTTACGATATAATAATTTAAATATTATTATTACAAGTAATCTTTTAGAATAGTAGAATTTATTTATATTTATTATATAAAAAGAATATTTCCATTTTGCCATGCATGTATGGAATTTTACTGCATATTATTGATATTAAAATAAGTCACAGTTTCACTTATATAAAAAAAAATAGTGAAAAAATCAAAATTAGTTTTTATACATAAAAATAGTTATACATAGTTCGATACGATCTCACAATGTATGGATGCTATTGTTCGAACTGAACAATGGTAAAATTTAACATGTTCAGTTTCAGATGGAGGAAACTGTTTCAGACGTTTCGCCGTTGAAAAAGTCAGAACCGTTTCTGCCAGATTTTTTTTTCAGACTCGTCGATTTTGCGCAACCGGAGACAAAATGCCCGGTATTTTTCTCGTGTTCTCTTCCTTTTAGTCCACGTTCATTTCTTCCGCTTCCTCTTTTTTTTTCTGTACCCTTCTAACGTCCCAGAGGAATGTAAATGAGCTCACTTCTGTTAAGAAAAAAATAGCATGTGTATGTATGTATGTATGTATGTGTGTGACAGTAGCTAAAAAGTCGCGGAAAATACTTTGTGGATGATTTAATGACGTCGTAAAAAGCGCAGAATATTTTTTCGTATACGTAAATGTCGTTTTCGTTCTGTTTTTTTTTCTATGGCTCTTACATTTTCATCATATTTTATAATGCACCGTTTTTATTATAAAAATTTACATACACATAATATAAAGATAGTTTCAAATAAAATTATAATAATAATCGTTAAAATTGTATCATTTTGTATCTATTGTTGCACGGTTTTTAGTTTCGTTTCGTACGTTTATTTTATATATATATATATTTTTTTTGTAATGTTTCGTCCAAATGTGCAGCCAACTTTATAAAGTTGAAATCGTAAAGTCGCAAGTTGACGAATATCAGATAAAACTCGAGATAAACTAGAAATATAGCGGCTATGTAAACAACTCTTTTGAAGGTGAGCTTTTTTTTTCCTTCGCAATCTCCGTTCGAACATCGAAAGTTTCCAGTTTTATTAACGTCAGTTCGAAACAATCTCTTTTTAACGTCTTTGTTTCATTACGTTTTAAACAAATTTTAACCAAACAATATAGATAAATTTAATTCGTGATAATATATTACAATTTTATTTTTAATTTTAATAATTTCTAATGAGCTTTCAAAGTTTAAATATTGATTTTTAAATATGTAATTTTGTATTTTTTTTTACATATATGTATTGATTAGATTTCATGTGTTGTTCCTTGAATATCAATAATTAATATTGAATGGAAATATCTCGGTTTATACAGTAAAGGGGATGCGATTAAAATTCAAACGTTTCCAGCATCGAGCCAATTGTGCTTTCCGCTTCCGTAGACGTTAAAGTGGATTGTTGCCGGTACTGGTTCTATAATAATGGTGTTTCTAGTCGTTGAAAGGGTTACTGCATATATTGTAACAATAGATTCTCAATACTTTCATATATTAAGATACAATCTAATTTATTCGAATAATAAATAAGTTAATTTTATTTTTTTTTCTTCGAGCGTCGGCTATATTAGAAAACGTATTTTGCTTAAATTTAAATATATATGTATCATATATGAAGTTGAAAATATGTAGTTCTTTAGTTATTTACATTAAGCTCTTCAGATGTTTGGATTTGCTTTGAAAATTTCATTTTTATGCACGGATTACGGTATATAGATATATTAAAATAATATTTTGCGATTCTAAAACCATTGACTAAATTAATGTTTTTATTACAGATTTTATTCACAAAAAAATATTTTGTTATAAATATAAATATAATTTATTAAAAATTAAAATATCTATTGTTTGTCTATAAATATATGAATAAATGTAATACAATTAGATAAAAAAACATTTGAGAACATTTGAATTTTCTAATCATCGTTTTAACAATGATATGAATCAACATACAAAACATCGCATACAATTGATTGTTCGCTCATCAGTAAGGATGTTTTTAATATGTGAAATGTAATAATATTTTTACAAATATTAAAAAATAATAATTAAAAAAATATATTTATAATTAGCGGATATTTTAATTGAATATAAAATATAAAATATTCGTATATTAAATTGAATATAAAGGTTTTCTTTTTCGTTTTCTCATACATGTTTGAACTCAATAAAATGCTAATTTATCAGCATGGAATTTTTGGAAGAGAGTATTTCATGGTACAATACATTCTTAAATTTTTAATTTTAATATTAAAAAGGGGGGAACCGTGCGGTATTAGCGGGCCGCTTTAGAAGTTTTAGTGCTTTCACGTGAATTTATTACCGAATAATAAATTAATAATTCAATCGCCGGCAATTTTATCGAATATTTTACAACTTTGGACCGTAAAAGCTCTCTGAATTTATAACTGAGGCATACGTTTAGTTCGCTCTGAATAAAATACGCTATTCGTATATATGATATAATATGAAAGTTTTCAAACGTATCTTTTTCTAACTATCATATAATATTATATAAAATTATCTTTTTTTTTTATAATGTACATATATTTTTTTATCATTCCCAAGATTCAGTTTTGAACTTTGCCTTTAGAGTTTTCTCATAATTTATTCGAATTAAAAAGGTACGTCGTCGCAATAATGGTACGGTTTTGTATAAACATTGCTAAGCCACAATGAAAAATAATTAAAGACATATATAAAGGTCGATGTTCAACGTTAAGGCTGCGGTTGTACTGGTGCTGATGGCTTATAACGAGACAAAAGACAGGCTACCTAGAAAATGAAACCAATTTCAAGTCGACTACGTTTCAGATTAAAGTCGTTAATGTGTCGCAAAGAGGAAACTGTTTGTGTTAGAATTGTACGTATTTATTTTTTTTTGTATTCTAGCTTTTAAAAGTAATAATATAAAAATAATATTGAGGTTTTTATACGATTTTAATTTGTTTATATTATATAAAATATCAAAAAAAAGGTTTAAAATTGCTGAGTAATAGCGTGATATTAACGTATATATATTTATTTAGAATTTTGCATCGAACTCTTTATTATAATAGGCCTATGAAATATTGTGATTTAATGTATAAAATTAAGATTATAATTTAAAATATTATTATATTTAACAATTTCTGTTTATATCAAATATTTCATAACATTATGAATAAATTAAATACGAATTTCGAAAATAATCCTACGTCGTTAATAATAAATTTATGACGGAAATATTTATCAATATAAATTTTTCAATTTTCGTTTATATTTTAACGGAAAAAAAATTGATACTTATTAAAAGGTGATATGTAATATTTGTTATAAATTAATTGCCGTTGATTATCATAATTGAAGTTGTAATCGTCTTTTAAACGACGAAATTGAATGTGCTTTTCAAGCAATAAAAGTAATTATAAACTGCAATTTTAACTTTTGAACTGAATTTTTAAGCTAATTTACTTTTTAGAGAAACAAAAATTTTCGTGTAAAAATTAACGTTTATCAATTATGGATAAAATATCTTTTTAGATTAAATTTTAAAAATTTTAAATTGATAATCGTGGGAAAAAGTAATATATTCATTTTAAATCATATACTAATTTACGAAAATTAATAGTATATTCAAACTATTGATTTCACTAATGAAATTTAGTACATCGGTATTAATTTCATTAGTAGTTTCTACTAGTTTAACTAATATATAAATCAATTTCTAACATTAAATATGTTTGAACACAAATATATTACATAATATTTAAAATGAACGATTTTTCGAGTAAGTTTTTGTTTTGTAATATTTTATAAATTTATAAATTTAAGTATCCACAGTATTTATAAACAGTTAAGAGCTTTTAAATATTAAAATCCAACGTTTTAATGTTTACATTAAGAGATATATCCATAAAACCTAGTTCGTGGAATCCGTAAATCTGTTGATTTAATATTTATTTATTTATTTATTCCCCACGTAATACCGGGTTATTTGTGTTCTTTTAAGACACATTTTATATGGTATAAAATTAAGTGAGTTGTGTAATATTTATATATGAAATATTTCAGAATTATAATGTATTTTGTAATGAAAAATTAATATAGAAATTTTGAAATATTTTTATAAAAGATAGATATGCAAATTTAATATTTACCGCTTATGTATTTTTTCATTTTTTTTGCGCATTATATATATATATATATATATATATATATATATATATATATATATATATATATATATATATAATATAATATGTGGTTAGAGCGTAATTATTTTTATTATTGAAAAATTATAATAATTCATAGAGGGTAGTCGAGTGCGGTTTTTAATGACGAAAACCACTCGGTTCGCATAAAATACGGTTTGCAAGGGAAAATTGCCAGAGTTATGGAAACTCGGCAAAAACCGACCGCCTCTGAAAGTGGAAAGCTACAAAGGCTTTAGCACTATCTGTCTGGGATAAGTTTTCAAGATCACCCCTCATCGCCCACAACCCTCGGATCCCGCAGTGTACGGGCCGAGTTTACAAGATAAGGGATGTTCTGCGGATATTGTTCGCTATTTATGCATGTGTGCAATTTTATGCATGTGTATGTATAAATTAGAATTTAGTATACATATGTGCGCATTTAGTGGAACGTGTTAATTCGTTGAATTGTCTGAAGATGCAAATGTGTATTCATTGTACGTTGTTGCCGTTTGAGAAACGCTCGTTTATACACAAAGAAGATGATTGATAGTTTAAATTGTGGTAAATTTAATATATTGATGAAATTCAGAAATGGAAATATTTAGATACTATATATATATATATATATATATATATATATATATATATATATATATATATATATATATATATATATATATAATGTAGTAAAACAGTTTTTCATGATTAAATACTACCGTTATGTACTAAAAACAAGAGTATGTTCACTCGATATGTAATCAATTTTATATTAGGTTCAAATAAATAATCAAAGTCACGTACTTGGGAACCCTTAAAAAATAAATTTTCTTATATTAAAACAGTATAAATTCCCAAGTGTGTGCTATTCATTGAAAAGCCATCAATCGTCTGAAAGAATGTTCTTACTTATATATATATATATATATATATATATATATATAAACTTTTTTTTATTTTTACTTACACATATACGAAATAAAAAGTTAATTTGATCCGATTTTTCAAATTGATCGCTTTTGTATTTGTTTGTGACTCAGTATTAAAATGTACGGAAATATATTTTAATATATGTTTCAGTATTATTTTAAGCTCAGTATATTAAGATCATTAATATAACATTAGCCAGAATTATTATAAGCACTCTAGATCGAAAATGTTCATGAATAAACAACGCTTCCAAAATGTACGATTTGATATTCCATTTTAATATAATAATGTTTGATACTATCGATCAATTTCTATTAAAATTCATTATAAATATATATTACGGACGGGGTTGCGTTTTAATTGAAATATATTGTTTTCAGACGGTAATAAATTTCGACGAAAATTCAGTTTTCGGCGTCGGAAAAGTTAAGAACGCCAAACGCCGAAGGCTCGATTGCATAATACCAACGGTATTCGATCGCGTAATACCGGTATTTTGCCGCGTAATACCGGTATTTTGATAGCGCGGTGAAAGCGGCAAACGTCGTTAGTTAAGCCGCAGGTTTTGAAATTTGTAGGCTGCTGTTTGATTTGGAACGTTAACGGTTTTATAAGGGTCTATTCGTTAAGGGTTCGTCGTTGATGCGAAACCTTACGAAGTTTTGCATTAAAATTCGTCGATTTCTCGCTCGAATTCGGCATTATCGAACATTCTGTATGATAAAATGATGTTTTAATTTTAACAGATTAGATTTTATAGTGTTATTTTATCAAATCAAATAATTATACATATTTAATAATATATTTTTATTATTATTTTTCGATATATGAAAACATTGCATCTCATATAAAAAAAAATCGAAATAATTTACATAAAATCATAATATCTATATATTGTATAATATAATATAAATATTGGAATAAATTCATAAATTATAGTTTGTGAAACGAGCACCTGTTAATATTTTCATAACGAAACAAGCGCACAATAAACATGACGTCATATTTATCTAACAAAAATATACTGTTTCAGCATATAATATATATATATATATATATATATATATATATCGACGTTCAAATATTTTTCATATCAGACAGTTATAAAATATATTTTAATTGAATATTATGCGAGAGAAATAGGAAAAACAAGGAAATTCGATATGTTTTTCCCGATTTATTTAACGTTTGATTGACGCCAAAGCGCGAAATACGATATATTCTCATTTATTGTCGTTTTTTTCAATTCATATTTGTTTTCGATTTCAGACAATGTTATTTTATATAAATCAATATCGCGATTATATATATATATATATATATATATATATATATATATATATATATTCTTAATATATATATTTTTATATACATTAAAATATTAAAGGTTTCCTTTGATTTTGGAAATTCTATCTTTTAGAAAAAGAAAAAAAATACGGCATTTTCACAAATAAATTGCAATAATAAAATAACGATAAAAATATAAATTAAACGCGTTCGTTTAAACCGATTCGCAAACAAAACGGATTTAAAATTAAATACGTATTTGCAATAACAAAACTAAAGCGAATTCGCGAATAACACGCAAATAAACTCTCACAATATAAAGTCGGTAAAATAAATATTTATTATTCATTAGCTAAAAAACATTATTATTTAGCTTTGTTTCCATTGAATCGACGTGTATTTAAATAAATATATGCTTTTCGATGTTGCGCTATCGGAACACCATTATTAATATTATTTTTTATTTTATTATAATTAGTGTACTATCAGAACGAAAATTATTTTTATATATTATCATCGATTGTAAAATGAATAGATGTTTTATTTAACTATTAATTAATAAATGATTAGAATGGAATTTAATTAAAATATCTATAATATGAAAATTGTGTTTATTTTTGTCGTATCACTTATAATTTATTTATAGTTCTATAGTATTTTAGTTAATTGATTATTTCAAATTTTAAATGAAAACTGTTTACCTAAAACAAGTATTATTTTTTATATAATTTTTTTATTGATATTTTGGTTTTTAAACCCATGAATTGCTATCAACAAGTAAGTGTATTTTCTATTATTTTTTGGTGTTTCATTACATTATAATTATATAATATACGTCTATTAAAATTAATTATATAATCATTTTTAGTTGCTAACACTATATTAGCACGATACTAATTAACTTAATTTAGATAATACACACACACACACACACACATACACACACACACACATATATATATATATATATATATATATATATATATATATATATATATATATATATATACGAAAACAGTGACAAGTTCATGATCATTAATTATGTTATTTTTCAATATTCAGTTATTGGTTAAATTATATATAATTTTAATATTATATAAGATTGATGCATTAGTATATTTATTTCATTTAAAAAAATGTTATAACTAAGTTATGGTTGAAAATAAATTATAATATACACAAGAATCAGAATATATGATGTAAAAATAAGTTAAAATACATATTATATAAAGGTAAGAGGAAAGAATATAAAATTTTATGACAAAAAAGCCATAAATAGTAATATAATAGAAGCTGTATCCAATTGTATAGAATAATCTCGGTTTATACGTCGAATATATAATATAACGACCATAAACTAACACATATTTTTCAAAACTACTTTTCTTTTGTACGTTCGCCTTTTAATACTCTCGTCTTGAAATACAGGTGCTTTACACGTGTGCTAAATCTGAATTTAGTTTTTATTATATCCGTAGTAATTTCTCTTTTGAAAGTAGAAAAAAAATAGAAAAAAAAATATCAGAAAAAGAAAGAAAACAAAAGCGTAGAATAAAAAAAAAATAAGCGAACCGATGATAAGCATCGGATAGAAAAACGCTTTAGGGCACTTTTATTTTCTGTGGGCGGAAAACTTTTCGCTTTTCCGCAATAGGTTTTATTGCGTCCGCCATAATTGTGCACAGAAGTTTTTTTTTTTCGGCGATAATAACAAAGGTCCGCCACGTGAAAAAGGACCACAGACCCGGACCCAAAAGCCAACGGGGGAGGGTGGGGGGTTGTGGCTTTTCACGCCGGCTTTCACGGGACGGGAAAAGGGCCGAAATTATGATCGTTTTCCCCGGGAAAACGAACCGACGCACCTAATTGCTCCGCCACACATCGGCTTCCAATTAAGCAATGTGCTCGACTCAATTTTCGTCGTAAACCCTAATAAATATGTTCGATAACTGGAAATTTGCGTTTGAACCGGATTTACTAATAAAAAAAAATAATAAAATAAATTAGACGTATTTTTAAAAATTTTATTTTATAAATTTATTTTCTCGATTTTCTTCCATCTTTACATAATAGACGTATATAAAATCTTTTCCTTTATGATTCAGGATGGTGGATTACTGTGGTTTGCCTAATTATTCATTAGCGTAGCCTTCTTGCTCATTAACGAGGATGGTAGATTACATAGGTTTAATATATAAATATTTTTATATTATTTTCCATTTTCTAAAATATATACAAATACAAAATATTTTTTTTTTTGATACTATTTTGAACGTATGTAACCTTTCAGGATATATTAATCAAACTATTTACTGTAAAACATGTTAATTGTTTATGATATTAAATTATTCAACCTGTTTTTGATTAATCAATACTAGTAATTCATGTATAAATTTTTAATTTCTAATCGAGTTGTTAACTCTAACTGCAGTTTGTTATGTACAAAGGTAACTTTTACTGCCGAACGCTGTTTGCGAAAAGGAAAAATTTAACTTGTAAAACAATGCTTTACTTGTAGTTTAAGTTGGTAATTATACAATTGAGAATTTTGCTAGTTTATACGTACCTAGAGTTCTCATACTTGTAAAATATAGTTATATATATATATATATATATATATATATATATATATATATATATAATAGGTAATCGTATAAACTATATTTGCTTTCGAAGTTGTAGTTAACGCAAAGATAGATAGTGGTTTTGCTAACAACGGTTTCTTTTGTACGTTATATTTCTTTTAGTTTCCAATCAAAGTTTTTTCTGGTTCTATATATAGGGTGTTTCGTTCGTTTTGCTCTTTTTTCTTCATTAGACATTTTGCCGATTCGAGAGTGCACTATGAATTTTCTCGTTAAAAATCGGAAATATAAATATTTTCCTTGTTACGTTCGAGATCGACATTTTTATTTGACCTTTTGATTTTTTTTCTCGTTAATTGAAATAACGATTTATATTTTTTTTCCTATCTAGCAAATTGTTTTTATTTTTTTTTTGAATTCGTATAATAAACATTAAAACAAACACGATAAAATAATAAATGTTCAATCAGATTATATATTGTAGCTATTTTTTATGAACGATATTAAATTAAGCGATTTAGTTTACAGTAAATATATTACAATAGTTTTATCGTTACATATATAAATTTTCGTATTTAATATATATATATATATATATATATATATATATATATATATATATATTAATTTAATTAAAATTAATCTGTAAAAAATATTTTAATAAATAATTATTAGCTAGTAATTATATAAAAATATATAATGAGAAGATTTTAAATATAACACACATGTCTACTATAATATTAATAAGAAATAATATTTGAAATTGAAGAAAGTTTGCTCAAGAACTTTAATTGGAAAAGTGAAAATGAACCCAACTAACAAAACTTTGTATGATATCTAGGCATGAATATCGACGTACATTTATATATAATATATTATATTATATTATAATATAAACGAGTGAATAATAAAGTTTAATAATTCTTCTGTCGCGTTTCAACGTTGATAACAACAACAACCAAAACAAAAATAACAACGTCGTTATCGTTGATTAAAATCCAGACATCAAAATAATCAACAATGGCGTCCGTCCGTCCGTCCGCCATTTTACTTTAACATGTTGCGGTCGAAAGTTAACGAATTGCGACCTTATATCGTTTCAATGACGCCTAAAATTAATCCGATATCCGTTTTCATTAGTATTTACACACACACACAAACACATATTGTTACATTCAGGCATAATGCTCATATAAATATGTAGATTTTTTAAGCCGAAAAAGGTTCTCGCCGTTGCACGGCTCGCGTTCACAGGAAAAGCTTTCAACATTCGGAAAATCGATTTTTCCTTTACATAGGCTTTATTATTTTCGCACCCCTTATACGCACGTATACGCTTCTAAGCGTACAAGTGCGAGTGTATACTTAACAAATAAACTTGCGCGTGTGTGCGTATGTTTGTGCGTGATGTTCACGTGTTTAGTTTGGTGGTTGATGGGGATGTTTGGAAGCTATATTGTTTGTTCGGCACGTTGCCTACATGTAAAACATACTAATATACTCTTTTATAATATACACATGTGCCTATATATATATATGTATGTATACTATATACATCCTTGCGGAAATGCGTTGCGAAGGTGTTATGGGTTTATTAAAGTTGAGGTAATTTTCAATTTCGGATCGTTTACATTCTTTGTATACGAAATATTTGTACCTTTTCAATGTAAAACGAGAAAAGCTACGGTTTAAATTTTACACGTGTCTGTTAAAATGTAAGTTGTTAAAAATTAAATTGATTATTCACATACAAATATACTTAAAAAAAATTATAAATAAACGAGAAATTTTCTACAATAATCTACTTATTTGATTATTCAGATGATATTATTCGAAAAATATTTATTCGTTTATATAATTATTCTAGGAGTGAGACATTAATTCAAATGTTAAATATTAATTTTATTACAGAATTTTTATCTATATTATAATATTGATTTTAGATTTCTTAATTAAAATATAGATTTAAATTAAAGTAAATTCAAAATTGAAAATTTTGTTGATTAGACACGTTAATCGTATTAAAATACATGTGTTCTTTGTTCTTTCAGTATTACGTATGCAATTTCATTTACATGAAGCAAAGGGTATTCCCTTGGTTTCATGTGAATGAATTCGTTATCGAATCATTTCTCTTAATTTGCAACCTCCAAAGGATGAGAACAGGAAAACGAGAAAGCGAAGAGGTCTCAGTTTGAGAGCGTTTAGTGTAAATTTATATATTTTTTTAAAAAAACTTTTTACGATTCTTTTACGTAGGTATATCGGAGAGGAAAAACGGAAGGGCGAAAGGAAAACCGAACGAGGTGAAACAAAAAAAAAAAAAAAGTAAACCGACAAAAAAAAAACACAGAATGCGAAATTGTCGATCGTTAAACGCAGTCGGTCGTTTGTCGAACGCGTAAAATTGAAGAGGAAAAGACAAATAGAGGCCTCCCAACGAGAGGAAAAAATAAGGTTCCGGGGAAATTACGTGTCGGTGTCGTTACGCGGCGAATGTTTTACGCGTTTACGGCCCGTATATTATTCGCGTGCGAAGGATATACGAGGTATGACAATAAAATATCCGGATCGTATCGATAATATCGATGAACGTTTTCTATTTGTAGTCTTTTCAATATTATTTATATATTATATTGATTAGGCAGAATAACAGAATATTGTTATATTTATTTATTTTTTAATAAATATATAATTATTTTATCATATTTTTGGATATTTAGAGAATATTAACAAAATGAACCGTAATGAATACTTTTTTTATTAACTACTAACAATTCACCCTCTACCCTTGTGAATGTTAAAATTTATTATATTTACATTATAGATTTTTATGTCAAACGATATATATATATATATATATATATATATATATATATATATATATATATATATATATATATATATATATATTATTATTAATTATAAAAGGTGGTAAACAATTTATGGTGTGCATAATGGCGTCTAATGAGGGTCGTTATTTGAGCGTTTTATGCGCTTTCGCGGTGAATAAATTGCAGCAGAACGTTCGGTCCGGTAATTTAACGATCGCACCGCGCAATATATTTGCGAGAGAGAAAAAAGAATGTAACGCTTCCTACGGTATCTTTACAAAGGTCGAAGGGTCGCGTTGTTCCAACAAGTTGGTGCTGCGGAACTCGCTACTCGTTTGAAGACCCTTTTTTTTCAGATTTCTCTTCGGGTGTCGCTAGATTATCATCGCAACTAGTCGAGCGGAAAACCTCTTTTTTTCATGAACTGAAAGAAATTTTTCCCACATAGAAACGGGGGAAAAAATATGTTACGTATTTTCATTTTGTTTTGTGCTCGAACTTTCTCACTCTGGGTCTATCTCTTTTGAGACAACTTTTTTTTTATCGTGTATCCGATTCGTATCACGTTGATTTATTATGAGTTTCATACTATTTATATATAATATATTATTTTCAAAGTAAGTCTATAATTTATAAAATAAAAATAATATTCTATTGATTAAAATATAAATATATTTATTCCTCATGGAAATCAAAAATGAAAATTAGAAAATATTTTAAAAATCTACATTTTCATATATATTTTTATCTATTGATATTTAGTATGTAATTAAATTTATACCCAATGATTTAAGGCTATTTATTTTATGTTATTGCTTTTAATTAATATTATGATTTTTGAAATGTATTTCGGAAGTAAAAATATATTTTAAAAGAAAATGACATGCAAATTCATGTTTTCTTTTTCAAATACAAATGATATACGTATTTTTAAAGTAATCATATTATAAATATGATTTGATAATAAAAATATAATCAATGTTAAACTCTTTATAAGCAGCAGATTTAATTTAATTGATAATTGAAAAATATTTGTAAAGTTGACGATAATAAAATATATTTTTATAAGGAATACAAAGTAAAGATATTTAGTTTTTTTTAACTTTGAAACGGGAAAAATCTATTTTTATTTTTTAACATTTTCTATTGTATTCACAGAACTAACAAATAGAAGATATCCTATTTCTGAAAAGGTAAAACTGCAACAACTTGCATTGTTATATTCTTTTCAGAGATGGAGCTTCATATATATATATATATATATATATATATATATATATATATATATATATATATATATATTATTCAGATCGATAAAAGTTTAAACATAACGAGGATGTATTTTTCTCATAGCTTAAAAAAAGGCCAACGTTGTTGAATACAAGTTATATTGTATGTAAAATTTTACTTCTTTATAATTTTTATACATGGTAAAAGTATAGAAAGTTGAAATAAATATTATATATTAATATTAATTTTGTCTTATACCATATGAAATGAATTTCATAATTTAATTTCATAACTCAAATGCCCTCAGGGTTCTTAGACACTTCAACATTTCCTTTGTTTAAAGGTGTCATCCTTTAAATTTCCAGACACCTGTTGTGACAAAGCGGTTAAGATATTTGATTATTAACTCATATTTCTTTAATAAACTTCAAGATAAATTCTATATATATATATATTATTAATGTTATAGCATTATTAAAAGAAATATTCTATTATTTTTGAAATATATTTGAAAATTTTTATTTTAAATGAACCTTCGACGAATCCCATTTATTTTTTTTCTTTTTGAAATTTGTTTTTTTTTTATTTTTAATCTTAAATATTTTTATATTCAGTTGTAGTTAAAGTAAGATATTGATTAACGATTTTATTACTTTTCAATATAATTATTTAGATTCAGTTCAGTGCATCATTTTCTAGTTAAAAGAGAAAAATAAACTAGTATTGGAATTATATTCTTGTATATGCTTTTCTTATTTGAAAAAAAAAATATTGGTATAATTCTAAAATTATTTGCATATAAATTAAATTTGAAAAAAAGTATGCATATATCACGTTTTAATCCGGAATAATTATGTATGCATCGATTTTTGTCAGACATTATACATTCTATACATGTAAATATAGAGCTCAAGTAAAAAGCTGTCGATTTTGCATTCAAAAATTTCTGAAAAAAACTGACAAAAAATAAAAACTTCTAAATGTGCATCGGGTAACATTTCACGGTTGCGTTATAGTTTTCATACTGTGGAAAATGCGCTCCGATCAAAGTTTGCCGTTTGCCGAGCGGAAGTTCATTGTTTCAACGACCGGAAGTTATTTTTTTCCATATTTTTACATTCGTTCCTATCAAAATGAATCGCTGAAACGTATAAATAAATAAATATTTTTTTTAAGGAAATTGTAATCGTGAATCTTTTTACACGGACGTATACGTTTTAATTTTCAATGTTTGATGTCAACAGTCGTCTCCGGTTTTTCACGATATTTTTATTTTTCCCTTGTTATATAACGTGTAGCTTTCTTCTTTCTTCCTTTATACGGTCGTTAAATTTTCATGTGGGGTTTTATTTCCGTTTTATAGATAATATGACGTCCACAATGGTCGCATAGGTTATAACTTTGTTTGTTTATTTCGTTTTTGAAATCTGAAGTCATATTTTCATGCCTTTTTATTATAAAATGCAACTAATATTTATTTATTATCAATTTTTGTGGATGAAATATTGATCAATTATATTTTTAGTTATATTACATTCCATTTATTGCACGTACGTACACACGAAAAATAATTATAATCTAAGTCATTCTTGTATAAAAAAATTTTTCTTATTATTTTTGTATAAAAACATATTTATTTGAGTCTAAAATGAAATAGTTTTTCAAAAAATACTTTCGTTATATATTTATACATATTAAAATATTGGTAATGTGTTTTCAATTGATAAGTCGATATTCAATAGTATTCATGACAGTCAAATATCCAACACGATATTTAAGATTGAAATTTCATATTTTGTATTTTTTTCCTTTTATAATTACAGTTTCAAAAAAAGATGAGATAAAAGACAACCTTCAAAAGTTCTTTGAAATCGATAAGCCGAGCTTTTATCGCCGTAGATAAGTGGTTCACAAGAGAAATTTTTGTGTAAAGTTCGAGAGAATTTAATTCGGGAAGTATTCGCTCTCGTAATGAAATGAAACCTTTTATTCTGTAATATCGAAAATTGTTGTTAAGAGACGTCTAAGCGTTTTAAAAGCTCTATTTGAACAAATATATCTATAAATATAAAAGATAATATTTTAAAAACGATATTATATCGGTTAGCCATCCTTTAAATCATATTAATAAATTGTAATATAGTAATAATATTTTATTTTATTATATAGTTTAATATTCATATATAAATAAATATAATCTTGAACTTTTCAGTTCACTAAAGTTTTAGTTAATATGTATTGTGAAATGAGTTATATTCTTAATGTTACCATAATTGAAGTTATTCTATAATTGAATTTCGACATTCGTGACAGTTAAATTGGCGCGCTTTTGACGCGTAAACGTCCGCCATTTTGTTTCACATTTCACAAAATGGACGCCGGTCACGGAACTGAAACGAATATTAACATATTTAAACCACAAACGTCGACATGAATATTATTTTTACATATTTTATTTTTTGATAAAATAATCCTGAAGATATTCTATAATGTAATAATATATAAAGAACTCAATAAAGCGAAGAAAATACATTTTTTTATACACGTAAACGTCATGCAAATTTCATGAATATATATGAAGATGTATTTGTTTTTATATATAATTTGAATGTGTGTGTATTATGGTATATGTTTAAAGAAAACGTTCGTTGCAAACGAGTGTGTCAAGAGGGTGAATCCAGCAACATCATTGCCATGGCAAATAAATTCTTGACGATAATTGCACGTCAACGACATGCGGCATTATGTCGGAAAACGAGTATAATTTAACCACCGACGAATCATAAATATATAATATTATATTTATAACAGGGCTATAACCGTATTTTCCAGTTATATGCTCGTATAACATATATATTGTATTATATATGTTCGTATTATAAAGGGAAAAAAATCATTATAAACGTTTAATTATATATTTTTTATATGCCTGCCTTAATATTTGTTTTTTTATTTCTTTCTTATTATTATGTCGATTTACTCTGATTTCAAAGCTTGTATTCAAGAGTTGGACAATGTGAAAAAATATTACTTAATATTTTTTTACATTGTCCAACTAATTCGGTATTTTTCCGGGAAAAATACCGAAGTGGTTTATTGTTGCCTTTTCTAGGGTTTTCCTCCTCTGGTAAATTATTTCTGTTTTGTGGTTGGTGTTGGAGGTTTAAAGTATACATTACTTTGTCAGGAATTCGGACTTCTTGGTATATATGGTGTCACATGGCATTTTACAAACGTGCTTTATGCTACCTGATTTACATCACTATGACCAAAATAATCCTTTTGATTTTCAGAATATTTGTTTGCATATTTTTATCAGTTAAATTTACAAATTAACATACCACAAATATCATAGTCAGTGTCATATCCGAGCTCAATCCTTTGAAACAAACTAAACTATAATATAATATTTAATCAAAATGCTAGTTTGATATATTTTAACAATTTTAAATAATTGTGTTTTTTTTACAATTAAACTTGATCATTATTTTATAATAATATTATGAATATTTTATTAATATTATCTACATAATTTAGTTTGCACAATTATTTGTTATTTCTAGTTAGAGAATTTATACAATACATGACGTACTAATATGTCATATATTATAATGTAATAAAAATATAATATTGATAGTAAAGCAATACATAGTTGTTTATCAAAATAAATTTTAGCATAATAATATTTCGAAAACAATGAGTTAACGTTGTTTTGAATTAATTAGGTATGAATAAATTATACACTTGAGGTTCCTCGCCTTTTCATAATGATGTACTATATATAGTAAATGAAAATTGAAATAATTAAATTATCATGTAAAATTTTATATTTTTGAAAGAATCAAAAAAATCATTTTATTTCTTGGTGAATTTTACAAAGAAAAAAAAAAGAATAATATTATTACTAGATTCGAGTTTAAATTTATGCACATTTTAGATATCATATAATAAAAATCTAAAGTCGTTTAGATAGTTTAAAAGTGCATATTTCAGCGATAATAAACGACTATATGCGGTTGAACCGCATTTACTCGTTTAACGTGACCGATATCCACGACGGAAAAGTTTTAATTTCCCCCATCGCAGTTTTTCCAGATGAAAAACTTAATTTTACTTATATCGCGAGTTTTCCGACACAAATTAACGTTGCCTATGCTAATAAAAAGCGAAACGCTCCGACAACTTCTTCATAATGAACGATTCGAAGCGAAAACGGTTTACATTTTGAAAAAAAAAACTCATTATTTAAACGTTTTCAAGTGAATTTCGTCGTAAAGTTCGTTTATTATTTAATTGATTTAAATGTTAGATCTTTGTGAAAATATATATACTATAATATAGAGTAGAATATATTTCTTTTTTATACGTAATATCAATTATATTATATATTTAGGCATTTGAATTTATCAGAATTTGATGTAATAATATTAAAGATGTCAACTTAATTACGAACTATATTTAGCAGCAGAACATTAATATTATTTCACATTAATACATACTAGTAAAAAAAAAAGTAATTTGAAACAACGCATTAAATCCGATATCAAAATTGAACCATCTGTAACGTGTTCAAAATTTAATTAACGACCTCGTCATTTATACTTTTCGTTTTCGGTTTTCTTTTTTTTTTTTTTTATTTCAACCAGAATTGGGTGGAGGAAAAACGCAGTCAAATTTTTATAGCATGTTAGCATCGAGCATGGAAATAAATTATTGTCATTTTTTGACATTTTATTGAATTAGAAAATGGCGTGACCGTTTTAATCGCAGTGAACGTGCGATAAAACAACGTTGCGCACAACAAAACTTGTTGCTCTTTGCCAACAATTCGCATTATTATGTTATATTTTACATATATATGTATTATAATATTTATATGTATATTGCTCGTATATGGTATAATAAGTTTTGCTGGGTATTGTTAATTAATTATAGTTGAAAATTAAGCTGTGTCTAGACGATCGAAATGTCTGGATGTTTCACAGAGGAAAAACGATGTTGCTATGTTAATATACAAAGTTTGGCAAATTCCATTATATAGATGTTCGTAGAATTAATTTATAATTAAATTGTATTATTATTAAATTTTAACAATGTTTAAAATTTAAAAAAATATATTAAAGCAACATAAATATTATAAAAATAATTTTCTTCAAAAAAAACTTAAATATTTTAGACCTTATAAGACCTTGATTTATTTATTAATTAAATATAATATAAAATTATCGAAATTATATATTTTTGTAAATGTATTCAAAAATTGTTATTCATTTGTTTTTTTTTAGTATTTAGTTTCGAATGAATTTATAGTATAATTTTCGACAGGAAAAAAATAAAATGTGAAAATTTTGTAATTTAGATTTTCGTGATTAATATGACCTAATTATTATTTTTTGTTCATTGGATTATAAAATATTTTTGAGTCCGACGTTACGTGAAAATATGAATTAATTGTATGAAAATAGTGATAAACATCGGAAAAGTCTGCAGAAGCATAGTGTAAAACGTAACGTGAAATTATTTTAATAAAATGAACATTTTAGTATACAAAAAAGAATCTTTTTATATTAAAATAAATATAGTAAAAACCAAGCATGTGCACGGTAATATTTTTAAATTATTCTTATTAATTTAATTTTATATAAAATTAACCTAATTATTATTAATATTTTTTTCAAAAACTAGATTTAAATAATTCAATTTTCAAAACTATTAATAAAATTATGTTTTGTATATAAAAATTTTTGAAATAATTTCAAAGTTTAATTTTGTAATACTAAAAAGTAAATTATTATATAAATTCTACTGATTTTCATTCGTTTCAACTGCAAATTTTTAGTATTATTATACTATAAATTCTTTTGAATTTGAATTATTTCATCAATAAAAATTTAGATTTTAAATAAAAATAATAGATTTAAAGAAAATAACAAATTTAATTTAAGAATTAGATTTAGTCGATGAACTAAACATTTCACACGAGTTTGTTAGCAAATTGATCATTCATTAAGCCTTTCAGATGTGTACATCGTTTGTCGTCAATTAAATTAGAGATGTTTCCTTTGAAATTCTCGCGTCTCATCTTTATATATATGTATAATATGTGTATATATATATGTGTGTGTGTGTGTGTGTGTGTATGAATCCAGTTAATTTTAACGTTTGATTGTTAACGGTGTTCGTCATAAAACTATATAAACTTTTATATAAAATCAGTCAGTATTTATCGAACGTCGAAACTATGTTCTTCATTTTATATTGAATTCGTTAATTTTATTTCTGAAAATAAACACGGAGATTTTTTTGACGTATAAATTGTATGAAAATGAAATTGAAATATATGTGTAATTGAAATTGATGTTGTTTATTCGAATGTTCGTCAAATATTCATTTTCAAATTGGCGAACTGAATATGATTGATTGTATTAACGGTTCATATAAAAGGTATAACTGTTAATTTTGATTGGTTTATTTCGATAGTTAGTTATGAAACCAATATATTTTTGTGCACTGTTCTATTTATATTTTTGAATTTTGGTCGATAAATTAATATTCAATTTTATATTTATGATTAAAAAATATAAATTTTAATCTTTATATTAAAATAAATATATATTTTTCTTTATTTTCAGAGGTAGAGGAGGAATGCCGCGCTGAAAAAAGAAAACAGGAAAAAAATAAACCTCTAACAACACGAACGAGAGGTGAGTGGTGCGAAATTTTATACGAACATTCGCGAACGTTCACGAACAAGCTTTCGCGTTATGGTACAAATTAAAACGTTCGTCAATGTTGGCTTATAATGGACGTTAATTTGAGTTGATAACTTCTTAATTAAATTCCGGCCTCTTCTCCCTTCCCCTCCCCTCCTCTTCCCCTCGCCCTTTGGCCCAGTAAAGTTGAGCCCTTCAAATCGACTCGGCTTCCTTTTAAAAGGTTCAACTAACAAACGATGAATTTTCACTTCATCACGAACTCTCGTTATATAATATTTATATACAATATATACGATACTTTATATTATATTACGCGTAATATAACGTCAAATTATCACTTTACGCTTCGATTAGACGAAAGGATACAAGTGCGATGAGGATCGTTTTCTATTTGATTAAAAAAAATCGATTTTAAAATTTTGTAAATTACTTAGTTTTATATCGATTTTCAGAGGTCGTTCGTTTTGATATAAAATATTAAAATTTTTGTTCGAGGATCGTATAACGGCTATAAAGTTTGAGAATCATTAATTTAAAATAAGAATGTTTTCGAAAAAAATATCTTTTGTATCGAAATCAATTTATGTTTATAATATAATAGCTATGTAACAAGAGTAATCAAATATAATGAACGTTATCCATAAAAATGCTCTGTAAAAATATATATAATATTTTTCATTCTTTTATGCAATTATGTAGAATATATACATTAATTGAAACAATGTGAACATATATATTAGGCCATTAATTTTAATATACTATATGGTATATATTTATAGGTAAAAAGTGCATAATTATTATAAATGATATTTAAAGTTTATAATAAAAAAATAAAGTTATTTATAGAAATTTAATACAAACATGAAATATTTACTCAATTTAGAAACATTTCTTTCATTTTTGAAAAATAATACGATATATAATAATTTATAAAGAATTATTGTAAAAAAATAGTCATTAAAAGAATAGGCTCAGAGGTCGAAGAAGAAGGTCTAAATTCGGAAAATTTCAACACATTTTTTATTTTATAATACATCGCGTTGACCTTTTCGCATTTTTTATGATTATCGCCGTTTAAAACCATAAATTTTTCTTTGAAAAAATAAAGCAATTTTTTTTCAGAATTTGCCTCGATTTTAATCCATTCTACGGTAGAATGCGTGAATTTTCCGAACGTTTTTGAATACGAAATAAACTTTTGATTTCGCTTATTTGTATTCAAATCTGACCGACTTTTTTTGTTCTTGTTCAAAAATTAACATCGAGTTCGTTTTGTGATTTTGGATTCGCCACACCGTTAAGTAAAAAGATTACCGTGCATGTATATATATATATACCATATATATATATATATATATATATATATATATATATATATATATATATATATCGTTTGACGTAAAAATCTATAATGTAAATATAGTAAATTTTAACATTCACAAGGGTATAGGGTGAATTGTATATAAAAAAAGTTAGTATTCATTACGGTTCATTGAATATTCGATTCGCATTTCAGATTCAGTGTATTTTACTGGATGACTGATTATTCTAAACTCTGTAATCAAGTATGAAACATATAAATGAATTATGCAATATATATCTAAACTTTTCATATAATCGATTTAATAATTAACATGCATATTGAAGTATGTATGTCATCATTAAAATTAAAATATTATATTGATATTTCTGTAGCAAAAACGTTAGTATGTTTTTGATATAATGTGAATAAAAACGATTGTTAGTGCAACGTATGTTTGATATGGCGTATATCGTTTTTCGCGCGGGTTTCCGATTTTCTCGATTTTCCTCGCTCGTTTTTCAAATGACACTTACTGGGACGGAAGACTGTTTCCTCCGGGGGTGACTGAGTGGGCCGATGTCGTCTTCGGAGGCATTGTTTGTCACGGTGAAGGCGAGGAAAAACATCGGGAAAATGGCTGTAAAGGGCGTTCACAATGTGGCGAGGGTGTTTTCTTGTTATTTTTAGATGGAAGCACCAGGTGTTGTTGGCGGGGTAAAGGTTACGAATTTGAATAACGCGTTTCCTACGCCAATTTTCTTGATTGATAAAAAAAATGTTCATATACATATATATATATATATATATAATACACGAGAAAATGTATAGTATCAAAAATAAATATCTATAGTCATAATGGTGATGCGCTTTTACTAACAGGCAACAAGTTAATGTATAGTTGATTAGTATTGTTCATATGAAATTTTCATTTTTTATAAATATTATATAATATATTTAAGTGACAATATATATTTTTAAATCAATTATATATATATATATATATATATATATATATATATATATATATATATATATATATATATTATATAATAATGATATTGTGAATCATCGAAGTATGACATTTATGTATAAAAATATTGTTAGAAGATAAAAAAAACCTTTCATGAAATATTTAGATAAATACAATTAATTCTTGATGCAATATAATAAAGAAAGAAAAATGAATATTGCGGCAGAATAATATAATAAATAAAAAATATTGACGTAACTTTTCATTAAAAATTGTATCGGTATACGAGGAAAGCGTTCTCGTTTCAATTCACAAATCGAATTTCAGCTGTAAAAAGAGGGCTTGTCTCTCTATTAATGTACGTTTTTATGTACGGGATCCAATTCAAGTACGAGATAATATAAAGATATTGAGTTACAAAAATCCTTAAAGGAAACGGTGCGAGCTGAAAAAAAAGGATGAGCGAAAGAAAGAAAGAAAGAAAGAAATACCGCGAAGTAATATAAAGGAACAAAAAAAAAATAAAATAAAAAAAATAGAGCAGAGGAAAAATAAAACGAAGACGTTTCTTTCAGTCGTACAAACGACACTCGGGTGACGCCGAATAAAGCCCGGAAAAAAATGAGAATATGGCGACTTTTTCGACGGTATGAAAGTTTAGGTCGACGAGTTGTTTCAGAAATTCAAGCTTTGCCGTAATAAAGTTAGAACTCACATAAACCCAATTCCCTCCCGCTTAGAAATGTGCGTGTTCGAGTGCGAGTTTTTCACCGTTACAATGGTCAACTTGGAATTGTTCGGGGGGGATGATAGGGGGACAGAGAGAGGTTCAAAAAAGAAAAATAAAAAGTATCCAAAGGAAACTTATGAATCGTATAATTTGCATAATATGATATTGAAGAAAATATACGTACACACTCACGTATATATATATATATATATATATATATATATATATATATATATATATCCTGGTATATATATATATGATTTTCAGATAAAAGATATATTTTTTTAATTTAATAAAATATATATATATATATTATTCTTCATATTTATCCTGATACTCAGAAAAGATCGTTTAAATAACTGTTTTTAATGCCTGTTGATAATCAAACTGTTCGCCATTAAAGTTCACAGAATATTTAAATAGAATCGTCGGTTTGAAGCTTTAACATACATGAATAACATATGAGATTCCTACTACGATGTCAAAGTTTGGCCAATTTTCACTCTAATGCACTTTTAATCAATTTGTTTATATTTTCATTGATATCGTATTGAATCAAATAATTTTTAATACGTGATTTATTTAAAATTTGAAAAATGTTAAAGTATGGAAAATTTTTATATAATTTTAATACATAATAGAATATTAAACGTATGGTTTTTATTTTTACTGAAAATTGTATTAAATTTAAAATATTGCTAAGAGTTAATTGCATTATTATGAAATGTTGATTCTGTAAAAAATATATCGTAAATTAAGTTATAAATATTAAGTGATATTATACAAAAAATAAAAATAAAAAATTGATTTGTGTATAGTCATCAAGAATGAGCAAGTATCCAAAATTTCACTTCAATGGAATATTAGAAAGTGATCAAGAAATCGATTGCAAGAATTCATTCCGACAAATCAATAAACAATGCAAATTTATTAAAAATGTATAATAAAAAAAATATGTTGTAATTATATCACAGATTTATCAAAATCACAAATAATACAATCCGTGGACAGTCACAATTTTTTTTGTTCGAACTCAATGCACACGTATAAATTTGGCAAATGCGCCACAGTATCGATTCACGGGACGGGCATAAAGTATGCGAAACGTACAACGCTCCGCTAGAGGTCTACGGGGGCAATCGTCACGTAGAAAGGCAGACGCTGCAACACGACTTACGTGATCTGCATGGTTAAAAACTCAAACGACCACCCTTCCGTTGCTAAACTTAGACCCGGGTCGAGCCCTGTGTGCGACCCTTAGCCGAGTAAGGGTCTGCGAATTACGAGCGGAAACAAGGGAACAAGTGCTCACAACACACCGTATAGTCAACGTACAACTATTTTTCGTAACGTCGGGTTCGATACCTGGATCTACGTGTGTTTTGCGTTAAATTCGATACCGTTATTCGTGTTCTACATGCGATACGTAATATGATGAGATAGTCACGAAAGGCATAGACTTTATGTCAGCGTCGTAAATGTGGGAAAAACGCCTTTTTATTCCGATGATTTTCCTCATACGATGTATAGACCTGTGCGATACTTATTCGTGTGTTGGACGTGTATAGTGCGATGTTTATCCGATCTAAATCTGTATTATTGCAACGATTTTTGTGAGTCAGTTTACAAGAAAAGAGTTAAAGGATATGATGTCATACAAGAATTTTATAAAAATCGTTGAAAAAAATAAATAAAAATATCTCATATAATAATCAATAAAATCATAGATTATCGCCATATATTATGAAAATTTTAATATTTTTTGACGTTGGATAAATTAGTTATGATTATATAAAACAATATCATTGTTCAATTTTTATAATAAATAATAAATTGACATTATACGGAAATTGACAAAAAAAATCAAATTGATTTTCCATCGAAAGTTCGAATAGATTTCCTCGAGGAAATGGACAAATTTTCCGCAGTATTATTCGTCCATGTTTATGTCATATAAATCGGTAACTTTTATTGCCGAATAACACACGTATATATTTTTATATAATATATTTATACTTATAAGAAGTAGACGACTCAACATGCGGATCAAAATAATATATTACATTGTAAATATATATATATATATATATATATATATATATTTATGAAACCAAGGGGATGAGAAAAACGAACGAAAGGAAAAAGTTTGAAATATGTACAGGAGACGACGTAAAAACAAAGAACTGGCGTTTTTTTTTCTATGTTTATGATGTTGGAATTTTTGATCTTGCGGTGAAAACGAAAATTGCCACGTTTATATATAATATATGATGTAAAGCTTTAAAACAACTTTTTTTGGAAAAAAGAGAAGTTTTTGAATTTTTTTTTGATACAAAATAAAGTGATGATATAGACGTTATATATCGATATACTGATTTTAAACGAAAAATTTAATAATAATATAATAGTAAGAATAGCTTTTTAACTAGTATTAGATTTTCTTCAGTAAGAATCGTCGTTTTATGATCGATTTTGTGACTTTTTACGCGTATGTGCAGTAAGGATGCGGCTTTACAAAACGATATCGAATGCAATTATGTGACTTTAATCCGTTTCGGTAGTTGTTTAATTATTTCCGTGCATAAATTCGGGACATAAAGGCGAATAGCTATATTTGCATAACGCGGTCCGTAACCAATTTTGACGAGCAAAATGGCGATTAATTTTGTATGGAAGGGTTTAATTGTTATTTGCTTCGAGCGAAGAAAGGCGTATGTCTTCGATCAGAGATCAGGATTACGATTTAAATATATTCCCTGTATTATAAATTTATAAAAATCAAGATCTTTCTACATTTATAAAAACTCTTTATATTTTAAATAATAAAATAACAATTTACTTTAAGAAGGGTTTAAAGACTTAATATTTCAAGTTAATTATTTTTTTTTGAAGATTAATATTTGGATTTGTTTTAAATTATATTGCGTATTTGAAGCAAAATAATTCTATTTTTAAATGTTCATATTCTGGTTAAATTGTATATTTAAATCTTCTTGCAATATATATTCATTATTTAGTGTTAAGCTTCTTTGAGACGACCGTTTTATCACAGTTACTTTAGGCAAACTTGAAATATTGAAGTAATTTATAAATAAGTCATGTAATTTATATAAAAAAATTAAATACATATTTTTATTAAATAAAAATATCCACCATATTGAAATAATATTTTTATAATATATGCATTATGCATGTGAGCGAAACTTTTACTTTAATATTACTATCTCATATTATTATTTTAAATAAGTTTTCCTATGTAATATGTCTTCGTTGTTCTTTGAACCCTTCAAGTCTTTGTACTTTTAAAGTGCTCATAATTTTCACCTTAACAAATGTAAACGAGAGTAATAATAACGTGTTGCTGCAAAACTGATGAAAATAAATGCAAAACGGCGGCACGTTGAAGCCAAATAATTCATTTTATTTCCATTTTGGAGATGACCATTAATTCACATTAAATATTAAAGGATTTAAGGGTACGTTTACCGAATATAACGAGAAAATAATGCAAATGAAAAGTCTCCCGCGGTTCACGCCGTAAAATCGGTACGTAAATCATGATATTTTATTTTAATGGCATATAAATAATATAAGCGATAAAAAAATACATTTTCTCATTTAAAAAAATATATATTTATAATACCGTTATCGTTATCTTGTATCGAATTCAATTTCGATAAAGGATCCTTATCCCTATTTATATATATATATATATATATATATATATATATATATATATATATATATATATATATTATAATATTATACAGTTACGTGTAGATTGTTATCATATTCTCAATATATTTTTTTTTAGTACGTGGATGTTTAACAAACACCGATTTAGTCGTGTGAACATAGTTTGGCAAGTCTCGTTTACGTTTGATATATGGTATAAGATTACAGAAATGTTTTTTTTCCAAAGGGGGTTGTAAGGTGGATGAAATTTTCCTACTGGGACGCATAATGAGGATATTCTTCAAAGCAGTGCCGACCATTGTGGTGTGTTATATTAACATTTGTTACCCGGGATCGTGGGGTGAAAAAAAATATCGTGTGTGTTGTGCCAGTTTTTATCATTTTATATTCTTTCTTTGTCCGCAATATATATATATATATATATATATATATATATATATATATATATATATACATAAATAAATAAACCGGGAGAAAAAAACATTAAAGAAAAGTTCATTTGGTTTAAAAGGAAAATGCGACCGACAAAAGGTAGCCTCTTTTCACGTGTAATTACTAAAATGAACGACGAACAGGGTACGGTGTAATTTTTCAAATTACATTGTAAATAAAAAAAAAATACAAGCTTTGCTAATGTAATTTGCACGGTGTTCCGGGTGCATTACGATATTTAATTGAATGTACGACGGAATTAATGCCGCGTTTCTCAAAGGTAAATCGAGGATTTATAATAATGTCTCGCCGTATTTTGATCGTTTGAAGCGAATTCATTAATTTGTAATGAAAATACACGATTGCGATTATATTAGATATGGATATATTCAGAAATCCTTTGATATCATAAGCTATGATATTATATTTTGATTGTTCAGAATTCAGATATATTCGGTTGTAGATTATTTTTTTTTAATTTTTCCGATAAAATAAAAATACTGAAAAAATTGAATTTATTAAATTTTTTATGATAAAAATAATATTAACAGTCAATAATGAACTATTATATTAAGTTTATTTTTTTAAACTATGATGAAAATGCTTATGTATTATAAAAATATATTTTCTTTAATAAAAAATATAATGAAATGAAACCGTAATAATTATATAATAGACACGTTTCCTTCTTCACGTTATAATTCAATTAAGCTAAAAATTTATTCAATGGCAATTTTTCAAATGAAATTTTGAAAGTAGTGCCTGAATATAAAATGCAATTATTGCAAACTTGAATTCTGTTTTTTTATTAAATCATAAAATTTTTTATAGTGAAAGGCTGTCAAATTATATGTATTTTTAAAAGTTAATACAATTGTCATTAAAAATTCTATCTGTATTTATTTCTATTTACATCCAGCTGGAGCTTTCATTTGTATATGAAAAACAAAAAAAAAACATTGACACAACCATTCGTTCATTAAAAAAATGTAAATAACCCGAGAAACACTAATTAGTCAGACATTTAATCACCGGCCGTGAGCCGGTTAAATATAACCGTAAAGCACGATGATAATACAGTTAAATAAACTTTCGAACGAATAATTAACAAATGCCCAACAGACGGTAATAAAAATCAATCATACTTTCGCAATATAATTATTTTACGTTTATTACTGTACTTAGTTTTAATGTTTCCGGTAACGAAAACCAAAAAAAAAAAAAATTACAACATATATTACAATATAAATATGTTCGCGTGATTATCGTAAAGAAAAACTGTTGATTTGTTCATATTGCTAGCAATAAATGATTTTCCGATTACTACATAATTATTGTACATTTCGCCGTATCGCATACGAGTTTTCCACGCGAATAGTAAAAAAAATATATAGATTTTTCTTTCTTATATATTCCTTTCATTTATTTAGCGTTGCGAACGAATAAAAAATCATGAAAATCGTAACAGTAAATGACAATTTTTCATCATAAACCATTAACAATAAAACATTATCCGTAATAATTTGATTTTATTGTTTGTAATATAATAAATTTATTTATCTAGCAGGAATATTACATTTTTTCCCTATATTTTTTTATAAAACATATTTCAGAAATACATAGCCTTATATCATCGTTATATATATCGTGTAATATCAAGTTTCATAATAATGATTTTTTCCACATTATTTATAGTTTTAAAATGTCATCGTAGTTATTAAATTATCTACATCAACGTTGTAATATTATATGCCATATTTTTATATCAGTGATATATAACGAAAATTTTGAACAAAATAAAATAATTTAAAATTTTTGTTTGATAAATAATGTTAAGATAGATTAGAGATTTAAATCATTTTTATTACATACACATTCAATTTAAAAAATATAATTAATAAATCAGTAATATGTGATAATTGTAGTTTATCTTTATTTTTCTGATAATTTTAATATGTTTTTGATGGAATACTAAAATCTCACACATATCTAATAAAATTCTATAAATTATAAGATTTAAAAGTTCAATATTGAATTAATTCTAATGTATATAATCTAAAAATATGTTTTAAAAGTAATATATAAATATTTTACAGAATTTTCCGATATTGAATATTGTAAAATTTCACGTTTCCCTTTTAGCATTAATTAATCTGCCAAGTTTTGGCTTCCGTCGAACATTAAAGCCATTCTGAAGGTTTCCATAACCCATTCTTCATATAGCGACTTTGAGATTAAACTAGAGGACACGGGTTCAATTAATATTGGCACTTTGTAAATCCGGAGCTATGGAGTTAAACCCGGGATTAAAGCACTATTTTTTCTTTCATCCACCCTCAGATGGTATTATTCACGCATTAGCACTTTCCTTTTTTTTTACCGTCGTTAAAATACTTATATATTTTCGATTATTATCAAGTTCGCGATGGGTGAAAAGTCGAAGTGTTTTCTCGTGTCGATGATGAAGCACGATCAGAAAATGCTTATCATCGCGTCGGCATTATTTTCGAAGGTTCTATCGGACGATTCCCATTGATAATAATCCATCATTATATTGTTATATTGCGCGATAATAAATAATAAGGTTTCGTTGCCACAGCTTTTAATGTGTACTTTTTTCGCGATTATCTCTCGTTCGAAAACAAGCGCATAGAATGAAAAAAACCGGCTGAAACATTTTGAAGCCGAAGAACCTTTTCTGAAAATGGAGTGTTTTTCTAATTTTGAATTACAGCATTTTCCTTTTAGCAATATTCTCTGGGTAAACTCGTGCATATCTATACGTATTATAATAATATATAGCGTGTTTATATTATCAGTTTTATCGAAATACATTATATATTGTTATCGATCACATATTTTTTTATTGTTTAAGAATATTAAAATATTCAAAAATTTATTGTCAATTTCAATAAAAAATTCAGTAATATATATATATATATATATATATATATATATATATATATATATATATATATATATGGTATATATAATAAAAATAATCCATATAGTGATAGCTTTTTTTCAGTTTTATTAAAAAATATATATAAATCATATACAAATATGATAATTTTAAATAAATAAATAAAAATGAAACGTTTAAAGCGATTAAATATGACCGTACAGTTGTCGACGAAATAATCTTTAATTAATCGTCATTAAACGTGCATACTTTACACGATGGGCAATATAATGAATTCGTATTATTTACGGTGATAAAGTCACGAACGCCGTTAACAAATGCCCGCCGTGCGGTTAACGTATAACCAGTAGTTAACTTTGAAGGTTAACGAGAAAATCCCTGTTAACATTAACGCCGAGTTAAAGCACCCGAGAGACATTCGGCACCGCGACCTAATGGACACTAATGATACGCCCATACACTTTCGACGAAGAAAAGTATCCCTACGTTTTATTGGAACTGCTAATGTTTCCAGTATAAAATCCACACTCTATTGCGAATTATGATCGGAGCGTCGGATTTTATACTGTACATACATAGTCAGGGGTTAACAATTTTAATTGAGGTCTCGGATTTCGGTTTGAGCTGTTCTCCTTTTTTTTCCCCTGGACTTTCCGGCCGATGAAAAATTCAGGACGCGCACTCGCGGAGTAATGTCGTTAGGTTTTCGTGACTTTTCCTTAATCTGTTCCCTTTTATTTTCCATGTGAAAATAGACGGCGAACGTTTATTTTTTTTTTTTGCACGTAGCTCGGATGAATTTTGTTAATACCGATATTGTTCTTTTTCAAAACGAGCATTTTATGTTAAAAAAATGAACTAAGAAATAGTTCAAATTTATTATATAAAAATATTTAACAATCTTTTGATTTTATTTTTTGGAAAATAAATTCCAAAAAACTCTAAGCGAAATTCATATTACAAAAAAAACAAATATTAATAATATTTATTAAAGTATCTGCGTGGTTAAATTGTATAAATGATAAAATATTATTACTTAGTAAAATTATAATAATTGAAAAAAAAATACCCGAATGATATTGTTTAAAATGAATAGCGAAAATGTTTTGTTTATGTAAGCTTTAGTTTTTTTCAAAAAAAAAAGCAAAAGCTCGAATTCAGCAAGCAATAAAATAAAGTAGCCAATTCAATTCCATTCGAGTACATTTTATAAAATACGACAAACAAAAGTCAAAAATAGACTATTTTCTCTCAAAAGAATAGATATTTTGCAGACATTTCTTGAATTACAATTTCAGTCGACGTAAAACATTGGAGGTTTCTTTAAAATACCGACGCTTTATATATTTTATAAAGTAAGCTTTTATGACTTTGATAATAAATATTTTATTTATTATATTACGTAACAATACAATTGTTTAGTTTGTATTCAAAATTTCGAGATGTAATTAATATTTATTAGCTTTTCACTTACATAAAATATCATTTCATTTGAAGCTTATATGAAATTCGATAAATGGATTTTTAAAATTTGATAACTTCATTGTGTCTACGAACAATTTAGATATATATATATATATATATATATATATATATATATATATATATATATATATATATAGTCACAAATGAAGGTTTTATTTGTTTTCAATGAAACTTTATATAAATATATCGATACGTTTCACGATTGCCTTCTCCAGTTGTCACATAAATTTCAATTTATACAACGTTCGCAAAACAAATTTCGAATATCTCGCCAGAACAAAATGGCGAAATGTTTGTCTGGAAACGTTTATTGATAACAGCTTTATATATATATATATATATATATATATATATATTTATATTGTGATGTGTCCTTAAAATGTACAGATGGACCCAAATAAAATTGGTTACACATATAAAACGCACAGTTTGCAGGTTTAATCTCAATAACGGTTAACGTCTCAATTAGCAGTTAAAATCCTTTTTATGTTCGTCGACCGTTTAAAATGTTATTTTAATATTAATACTTTCGTATTGTGCTTTAATAAAAATATATTAATTTTGTTTATTTAAAAATATAATGAGATTATTTTAGTGATCAAGTTTAATTTCTGTTAATAAAAAAAAAGCAGCGGGAGTTAAATTAATATCGTTTAAATATGCGAATTACTATTTTTATTGAAAAATTACATTACATTTTTGTACTGTATATCGAAATGTTATCGAGCAATAACGAATAAGATTTTCTATAATTATATTTAAGCAATCTGCGTTTATAATATTCCAAGTTCTTAATTTAATAAAAATATATATAGAAGGAAAAAAATATTTTTAATTTATATAATTTTAGATTCAGAAAAAAATATTTAAATATAAAATTACAATATCGAAATGAGAACAACACAACTAACGTTAAACGGATGCAAATCGACGACGCTATCGTTTACAATAATGACAAACGCATTTATCGTACATTTAATATTCGCAACGGTCTCGTTAATTATTTCGCCGCTTATAGTAATTATACTTTAATCGTCAACGATCACATTAAGCGAAAACGTTCGCAATCGACATTGCGTGATGTAATAATATGACGATTTTGTCGTGATTTTCGCCACTCGTGACGTAATACTGTCACGTTATTTTATAATGTGCGACCTTAACCGTTATCCCGTTATATTATATTATATAATATATGGGGTAACAAGTAGAAAGGGATGAATTTGATATTAAAAAAAAAACGTTTTCGAATGTTACAATAGCTATTGTTTCATTTTTTTATGTATATGTGTGTGTGTGCGAATATTCGTTCGTTGATTAATCGCTTTATGAATATAATAGGATATAGAAAAACCATTGAGTCGATTTTATGTTACGATATATATTTTTTTATATTATAAGAATAATTAAAAATAATATAGAGTTGTCTGAAAAATATTTTCATATATAAAATATAAACAAATAAATGTATTTTCTTTTGAGATTTTTCAGTTAGAATCTCTTTTCAAATTTAAGTCATTTTATTTTTAATTCTATGCTTTGATTCATTTCTTGAAATATCATTCAAATATAGATTCATCTTTAAATTTTCTAATGTTATTTTTTAAAAAATGGTTCGACGTACATGTATGTTACCATAAAAAACAATATTTGTCAATTTATATAAGTGATTTGTAAAGTGAATTTTAATATTTTCTCTAAGGCTTTTGAAATGAATTAAAGAAATGTGGTAACTTTTGATAAAAATAAAATGTTTAATGTATATAGAGACAAAAAACGATATAAAATAATATAATAGTGCTAAAAATATCGATATCTAATGATTATTTTTTTACAATACCATTTTTTAGTTTATATAATAAAAACATTTATATCATACGTATAATTTCCGAAAACGTTTCATCAAATGCCACTCAAATGAAAAATGGTTGAAAATCACTGCAATTTAGCAATATTAACGTCACAACTAATGTAAAAAGTCAAGGATGAAACGTCGATTTATACACTCACATCGATATTACTAATAGTCTATATATCTACTTAAATTTATTACATTCTAAATGCGAACGAGCATTACGAAATCGATAAGTAAAAACAAGAAAGAAAGACAAAAAAAAAAAAACGCTAAAGGCTTCGATTATCATTCGTCGTCGCGAACGATTCGAACAGAAGGGTCCATTTGTTTACACACGTTTTCATTGTGACCGGTGACTGACGTGTCAATAATTTAGAAAGAGTCGAACGATGAAGAAACATAATTCAAAAGGTCGCACGTCGATTTGATAAATTGTTGTGTCACAAAATTTTCCGACTTGTCACTCTAATGCGTACGGCAATCATTTTCACCAGTACGAAAAGTTTCGTTAAATATTTCATGCGTGTTTTTTTTTACACTTTTTTTTTATTCGTCGAAAGTCGAGGACGTTCCAATTTTTTTTTGTGTGTATACGGTGTCATTAATATTTTTAAATGATCGATCGATTCGTATGTAAAATGATGTGACTTTATTCTGTACGAGTGAAATCGTTTTCATAACGAATTATGTATGAAGGGTTTTAAAAATAAATCATAAAAGTCCAATTTCAAATAAATACTAATATTGTTATATATATGAAATATATGTGGAAAATTTAAATTTTTATGAAAATAGTTATTTTTAATATAAAAAGAATTTTGATTTTATTATATATAGTTTATAAAATTCAGTTTGTCGACATTAATTGATTTTTCACTTTTTATAATTATTATTAATATTTTTTTTACATTTTAATAAAAATTATAAATATAAACTGAATAACTTATTTTGTAAAAAATATGTATACTAAATTTTATCTTATAAAAATCCTTTTAAAATAAAGATAGAAAATGTAAATTTTAAGTCGAGATTCTAATCTAAACTTTACAACATTTTCTCACAGATTTTTCTTTGAATTTAAATATAAAATAGTTGAAAACTATTTCCAAATATTAATATTTATGAAAAAAAAGAATATTTATGTAGTTCATAGAAATATTTATAGATAAAAATAAAAATATTTAATAGACGTATAAATAATTTTTGATATTTTTTATGTTCAGCACAAAATAGACAAATCGTATAATAGAAAAATATGAAAAGCGTTACCAACGAATAATGGAAAATTCGGACGATTTGATTGTGAAGATTTTAGGTATAACGGGTTACGCCGAAGAATTGAGCGGAGAAAGCTAACAAAAGATCTCGTATTCCGACGCTTTTCCGGAAAATAATCGGAATAAAACCGGATTAGAAAACGAGAAAAGGCAGTACGGAGTCGCTCGAGTATAAATCCGTAATATAACCGAGAGCGACACTTATTTCTATGAGATTTTTGTTTGTCAGATATGTATTTTTCCAAATTGAAAGAAAATCATATTTTTTCTTCAGAGTGAATATTTTACGATAATTAATATTACTTGACAAAAACATTATTTTTAGTATGTGAAGAGTTTTTATTTTCAGTTATTATTTCATATATATATATATATATATATATATATATATATATATATATATATATTTATATTGTAATTATTTTCATTGCGTAACAACTTATATATTTAATTAAAACTACTAAAATTCCCTTAAATTTATGTTTTCAATATTTCATTTTGTTATATTTAATATTTAAATTTAATAAACGAACCAAAATTTTACACTATTTTTCATAAAAAAAGGTAATTTATTTTATAATTAAAATAAAATATTATAATAAATTTAAAAGTATTTTGTTGACGTAAAAGCCGCTCTTAATATTATAATTTTACACGAAAACGAATTAATATTAATAAGAATTATATAATATATATATACAATATTTATATATTCAACGTGAAATTACGTTCTACGTAAAGAAAAAAAAACGCTTAACGAAAAAAAAGGAGTTGGACAAAATGAAAATTTCGCTTTTCGTCCTTTTCACGATTTTCGATAAGGTCAAAAAGGGATATATTCAATTTAAATACCCTAAATCGACAAGGAGATGGATTTAACCTTTTGAGAGAAATTTTAATGTAATTTTTTCATTTCTTCCCTTTTGCGATGCAAAAATACAATTTTATTGCGAGAAATTTAAAACGTCTTCAACTTATTAAATATATATATATATATATATATATATATATATATATATATATATATATATATCAAAAAGCGTGAATAAATAAAATGATGAAAAAAAATAATAATATTAGGTTGTTTTACGTTATTTTTGAATGTGGTTTCGACTATATCTTTTTGGCACGTCATTCTTTGTCAGCGCAATGTATGATAGTGTAGAATGAAAGAATAACACGAAAAAAGGGATGATATGAGAAAAAAATAAAATGAAATAAAAACGCCAAGGGATGAAAATCCATCCCTGAATACAAACACGTAGAATGACTGTAAAAAAATAAATATTTCTATGCGGTTACGCAATAAAATCGTTAACTTAAAAAATAAGATTTTCAATAATTATATATTATTATAATAAAAATAAAATTAATACGTAATTAAAATATAAATTTTATATCACTAAATTAAATTATAAATATTTCTTGAATTAGGTTTTTTTTCAAAATTATTAAACTAGTGGAAGTTGTAAAAATCAAAAGAAATCGAAGCAAAATTAGATTATTAATGCTAAAATATTTTATATGAATTAATACACTAATAAGTTAAACTTTAGTGTGCCAAAAATCTATATTTTTAGTTGCAATTATCATTTAGAATAAAATTATGAAAATAAAATTGAATTTGACGAAAAAAAATGCTAGACCACCATGAAACTTGCATAAACAAATTTTAAATTATTAATATATATCATAAATTAAAAGTATAAATAATTAATTCTAATAAAAATATCCATTGTAAAGAAAATTAATATTTTTATTATATATAATATCAAATATTCTGTTTTTCATAGAGTTTTTGAAGTATGCTCTCAATATATTTTCTATTAATCAACCGATCATATAAAATGAAAAAAATATTTTTATAGAGAATACATTGATTTTAATCTAGAACAAGGATTAAGAATAATAATATTAAAAAAATGTACAAAATTGGTCCCGTTTGAAGGACATTAGATACAAGAATGTATTGAAATGTTGTGACGTATGTGCGAACATTGCGACGAATGTTCGACATAACATGTACGACGAAATGTCCATTATATGTGTATACAATATATTTATATGTGACGACTCTGGAAGGGGACAATCTCGCGGGACACACATCTTATTACAGGGATCGACAACCGACCGGTCACGGGACGTCGGCTCGTGTTAAGGTTACAAAATTGTGCGAATGTCATAACATGTCACGAATACAAAGTTGAATTTTAAGATTTGTTATAAATATAACATTTTTAATAAATAATGTGACGCATAGGGGTTAGATGTGATGAAAAGATATTTTCAAATCAAAATATTTTTAAGTGACATTTTGATATATATTTATATGCAAAATATAAAGTTGTAATATTTATTGATAAAAAAATACATATAAAAGTTATTGAAGACTGTTTGAATGCTATGTATATTTTATGTGATCTAAATATGAAAAGTTTTTATGATTTACTTTATATTATAGAAAACGAATTTTTTTTCTATGATAAAAAATATCGTTTATATAAATAATATTTTTAACGTATAGAATATTAATAAAAAATGAATATTTCCGATGATTTATGAAATTCACGTTCAACCAGAATTCGCTGTTTAATATGTATTTATTTATGTGTATAAAATGTAAATTTATATTCACAGCAAAACGCATAGAGAATAAAATCGTCGAAATTTGCCTCAAAAATCAAATCCCAAGACATATTAAAAAAAAAGGTTCACAATACCGTACTTATTATATATTCAACGCGCACCTAAAAAAATACACCAGTACGCCACTGTGATTTGACTGGCAAACTTCGGCAGGTGTTCGCGCACATTCACGCACACACGATACGCATTAATATATATATATATATATATATATATATATATATATATAAATAATCTGAAACATCACTATCGAAACTCTATGCGAAAAAAAGGAAGAAAATTCACGCGAACAGTGTCGGAAAATGGACGATTTTTCCGAACACAGTTCGTACGCTCGAGCGATAATACTGATAGTGTGTGAAAAATTAATGGATGCCCATACTTTTTGACAGTGTGTCAGTGTATTTTTTTTAAATTGTGTTTGTGTGTGTGTATGTGTGTACATATAGATGAGTGTATTTATATTATATAAATGTGTGCGTGTGTACGTGCACTTGTCACCAATTGAGAGGAAGTGATCTGCTTCAATAGGTCCAGTCGTGCGGCATTTATAATATTGCTGCCGAGTGTGACTTTTGGACCAGGTTCCGTCGTTCAATGAAGGAGTTGATCCTCACATTTTATTATTCGATTAGCCGTTTGTTCAACTCTAGGTATGTTCATGGTATGATTCTTGGTGGTGCCATACTAATAATAGAATATAAAAAAAGGACGGCATGTCCTTAAACGATTTTTTTTTAATTGCCAATATTCAACATTAAACGTAATATTTAAAACATTCTAGGATACGTTGATATTTTTAAGTTAATTTTAGACTATTATTTTAATTAACTATTGATTCTATTTTATATAGAATAATCAAAATATATTATAAAAAATATCATAAGATAAAATTCAAATATAATACGAAATGCAATTTAGTGAATAATTTTAGAATGAAACTTTGGTGAAGTGATTCCAAATTTAACTTAATATATTGGACAAGTTTGACTGTTAGCAGTTATAAGCATTGAAACTCATGTAATAAACATGAATTTCAAATCTCTATTATTCTATTCAAAGTGCACGAAAGCTTCGGAGCTCTAGTTTATATTGAAGTATTAGGAATAATAAACGTGTTTATCGATTTAAATGAATTTAAAATCAACAACAGTTTTGTAATGAATTTGATTTATATTTTTTGTCTATGATTAAATATCGTGACCTTTAGTATTAAATTTATACAATAAATAAACATTGAAGGTTTTCTAAATATCTTATGAAATATCAAATTACAAATTATCAACTTACAGCTATTAAATAATAGTTAATATGCGTGTAGATTTTAGGCTTCTTTTTGTAAAAATATTATAATTTTATTACATTATAAATATTTCATCAAAAAAATGAAAATGAGTAAACAGCTTTAATATTTTTATAAAACGAATGAAGCACTTTAATAATTTCTAGTTGATTTTACCATAATATTTTACATGTCAATTATAAAAACTGCAATTAGTTTTTTCCATTACATCAAATATTTTATTATACAGATTATGCCATAATGAAAAATATGAGACCATTTTTTACTTAGTTTTTATTGTTGTTTTTTAAATAGTATACTTCACTTTAATTAAATATATTTTTTTTCAGTATATTTTAGTATATATTAGTAAATGATGTGCACGAGTCTAAATCAGAGATCGACGAATTATTCAAAACGTTCACTTTTAATGTATATAATTAACATTAAAAATTATTTTAAAACGACATAATCAACATTTAAATCATATGGATGGTTATGAAAGATTAATTTTGATTTTTCTTTGGATTCATTCATTCATTCATACGATATATATATATATATATATATATATATATATATATATATATTAACAATAACAATTGAACGTACGTATAAAAGTGTCATTTGTGTTCCCCTTGTTGTAGAGATACGTATCAAATTTGGTTTGTCGAAACGACCACAAGATTGAGTGAGCCTTGACCACATTGTGTCATGATAAAGAATGATATCACGCCGACGTGAAATCATTTTCGGAATGATAATCGTCTACACGCGTAAACGGGTAATTCGAAACCGTCTTCGTTATATCCGGGATAATTTTCTAGGATACATGAGTCTATTATGTTTATATATATATATATATATATATATATATATATATATATATATATATATATATATATATATATATATATATAAGAGAGTTGGATAAAAAAAAATATATAAATATAGAAATTAAAAAAAATATATCTTCAGTAATCCTTCTGGAAAGATTGTCAAGTTTGAAATGAAAAAAATCTTAGTTTCAATAGCCAAAGTGCAATTACGTGGTTGCTGCCTAATTTCAGATATAAATTTTTATTTCTATTTAAAAAGGTGTTATTTTTTATTTTATAATATTATTGAGAATGTCTAAAAATTCACATAAATAATCTTTGCCGCGTATTGAGTTTTCACATTAATTCAATTAGTGACCAAATGTTAAATTGAGTGTAAAGGATTAATATTTTTAATATTCTAAAATGAAATATAATATTTTGAAAAAAGTATAAATAAGATATTTAACTCTATCTAGGAAAATTAACTTAATTTTGTACTAAACTTTGAAATTTTTCTAAGCGAACTGTCAGTTAAAAAAAGCGTTTTATTACAACTGAAAACTTTATTAATATTTTTCTAGTCGCCGACAAAACATTCGGAAATTTCGCGATGCGAATGTATAATAGTTGCGAACTTCATACAACTTTATGTATTTGTGTCTTTTGTTCTTTAGTCGTATAATATGAGAAATTTAACGAGTTCTGTAATATTCGAAATTTCCTACATCGTCTGATATAAAGTTGCGAAGTGTGAAAATTGTATTAAACTTAATATTCCGCAAGAGCCTTTGTGTAGTTTTGAATTATTATTTATATTTATAAATATTATTATATAATAATTACATATTTAATATTTTACTATATTATATGAAAGTTTATCGATTAATTTTAGCATAATATTAAACATCGTAAATTTTATTTTTTTAATTATTGGACATTAAATATAATTTATAAAATAATCTGAAAGAAGTTTATATATATATATATATATATATATATATATATATATATATATATACGTTTGAAATATAGCAAAATATTTGCTTTTTTGAAAGCGGCTCTTATTTTACTTTGTATCGAAGTAATTCTTCGAGTAATCTTCGCATAATTACGGCATTAAAATTAACGCGAATTCATCGAAACGGAGACGTTTTCTCGGAAAACTCGGGCGTTTTGACGACACGCTCCAGTGCTTTGCGTCTTTTTTTTTTTGAATATTTAGAAAACTCTGGAGTGTACGTCGAGTAATATAGAATGGATGTCGTGTAATAAATGTCAGAAGAAAAGCGAGAAAAACGGCGGTTTATTACGAAATGTGAAAAGCGACGGGACAGATAGAAAAACGTTTGACGTTCCGTTGAGGAGAAAAAAAGGATCTTCATGCTTATAAGGCTTTATTATATGCATATAGATATATGCGTATGCGTGAATCTATATATTTTGATTATATACAAAATTAAAATAATACTACTACAATAAACATATTTTTATAAAGTCATATATTTTTGAAACTCCAAGTTTTGATCAATATTTTAATATTAATCACTATTAAAAATCCTTCAATAAAATATTAATGATTAAAATTTAACGTAATAATATTTAACAAAGTATAATATTTAAAGAAATGATTGAGTCATCGATTAATTTTATTGTATATTTCAAAAAATTTTATTGTATTGCGATTATATATAGTGCTTCATTTAAATATTTGAAGGTTGAACGTGGATTCAATAATATGGCCATTAAAATATAGATTTACATTTGGAATTTCTAATAGAAGATATTAAATCTAAAAGAAGACAATATTGATTTTGATTAAATATAGTTTATTTTTATTTTATTTTTTTTGAGAAAAAGACAGTAAATATATTACTATTAAAGATTTTATTATATGAATTAAATTTTACATGTATTACAAGTTGGCCACCCTTATTTTATAAAATAGTATAATATTCGCTAATATATATAAAATAATAATACAATACATAATATAAACGAATCTTTATATTACATATTTATTCGAGAGAGAGAAAAAAATATCATTAAACGTTATCGAATCGATTTCGATATGCCATTGAAAGGTTATAAAATTATGCGGTTTTCAACGAACCCATAAAAGCCTTCGTAATACTCTATTTGCAATATATAATATATACGTGAAAATAATCTACATGTAACGAATTTATACGTTTGCGTAAATGTTGCGTACATTTTTATCTGTTTTTTTTTTGTTTTCGTTTTCGTTCTTGTTACGAAATCGCAACAAACTTTGACATTATATCTGATAGTTATGACTCGGACTATATGAACAAAGGCTTTTTGCATGTCGAGTTAAATGTTGTGTGTTAACAACGCCGCGTACACTTTTCAACCCCCGGCTGATGTGAAAGCGTCGTTGTTTTGTTAGGCCGGCTGACGTCGAATTAACTTCGGATTAACCGGCCAACTTTTCACCGCGGCAAAGCGTGAGAATAAAATGAGTTTTCGACGGTTACGTTATGATATAATGAAAATATATATATACGGGAATAATTTTCTTTGTTTTTTTTATATTTGATTCCGAATATATATATATATATATATATATATATATATATATATATATATATATATATATATATATATATATATATATAAAGGAAAAGTGATGGAAATAGGAACGACGTCGATGAAATGTTCGAGTTAAAGCATAGAATATAAATTAGATATGGAATATGTTTTTGATTTTTATTATATATTTCGTATATTTATTTATGCCTAACCCGTTTTAGTTAAATAGTAATTCAATGATATAAAAATATTTTCATCATTATTTAATATATATATATATATATATATATATATATATATATATATATATATATATATATATATATATATATATATATATATATATATATATATATTAAAGTTTATAGTGAAAAATGTTTTATTTACTACAATGCTTTTAAATAAAACACTATTGAAAACGTATTATATTTAACCATGTCATTTACTATGAGCTAGTATTTGAATTTAAATTAGTGTATATTAAATGACTTTCAAATATTAAAAATCTTACTTATTTCATTAAAAAAGTACATGATAATTGTTAAAATTAATTTATGAGGTTATAGCTCCTATGAAAATATGATAAATTGTCCATTTTCAAAGTATTAATTTAATTTTAAAATATCAAACTTGAAATATATCGATTCTTACTGCATGATTTTAATAAATTAATTATATATAATATAAATCAATGTACAAAAAAAAACAATTTCTAATGTATATATATATATATATATATATATATATATATATATATATATATATATATATATGGTATATATATATATGGTATATATATATATATATATATATATATATATATATATATATATACCATATATATCGATTTTGTTCACAATTCTATAAAATAATTCATACCTTTCTATTTTATATACGTTATAGTTCATTTTTCATCTAGTTTTATTGCAATGTTATATCATGATAAATCAGATATAAATAAACGACCATCTTTTTTTTTAGGAGAAAACTTGTCTTGTCTAAATCCGACGATCATTTGTTATCGCGTTATTTCCACGGTAAATTCAACGCTTCTTGGCGAAATGGAAGTGCTAAATTTACTCTCCACAAGTTGGATAAACCAAGTTAACCATAAAACAAAGGAGAAAACATTTTTATTCTGTTTAAATCAAAATTTACCATAAAGCGTTTAGTGGATGAAAAATACTGATTTTGCTTCTATTTGTTCTGTTTATTAGAAATGGACAAGTTTTCTCTGTTTTTAATTTTTATCGCATTCGTTTTGAAAACTAGGCTTTTATTCGTCGTATAGTCTGAATAAAAAGTGAAAAGAAAAAAAAAACAACATGTGAATGTGGCGGGAAAACAACAAACGAAATGCTGGAGCACGTCATCGTCGAAAAAGCTCACGTAATAAGATAAGCTCGGGCGACGAAAAAATTAGATTAGAAAAACGGCTATACACTGAAAGAATTTTACGGGTCGGGGGGGGGGGGTCGAACGTATAGCTTTTACGGAGCTTTTGTGAATATTTTATATATTATAAGGTTGTGGAAGGCAGCAGAGTAGTTTTGTCGTAAAAACACATGTTTCATTGATAAAACCTCGACCGGCGACGTTTTGCTCAGATAAAACTCGCAGGCTTTACTCGGACATGCTTTCATGTTTCATATCAACAATAGGCATTGTAGCAAATAATTGTGAATGTATATATATATATATATATATATATATATATATATATATAAACAAGCATATATTATATCATATAAATATTTGCTGATAAAGTAAGCCCACAGTCGAGTCTGTAAATTATAACTGAAATATTTATTTGGTGTGTATTATGGAATTATTCCCCTTTTATTATGCATAAAGTCGGTTTTTCGGCTTATATTTTCGTTTTGGTTGTTTTTACATAAAAATAATATTTTCACTCAAAAAAAAGTATACATCGTATAATTAAATTTTAATATTGTTCATCACATATGAATATTAGAAATAAATTTTCAACCAAAAATTTTCCTATCGCTGTTTATATGTACGCTGTATAAAATTCATTTTAAAAGTTATATGTGTATGTATATTAAATCGACCCGAATCGACGAAAACATACTGAAGTAAACAAGTAAATGTAATTTATGAAAGTGCGAGTTACGTAAAAATTGAATTTGTCAATATAAAAAAAAACCGCTTTTATTTTTTTTACCGTATAAAATTCGTTTTTATGAACATATCGTTTATAAACAAACATGCAAAATAAAATGAATTATACGAAGAAAATTGCGTTTGAAAAAAAATACGTGCGATAATTAATCTTATTTTAAATAATATATTACATATCTATATAAAGTATATTTTAGTTTTTTTTATATTTAGAGAAAGCGGTCACTTTTCACAGAAACACACCGCACTAGTAGTATATAATATTCGAGTTTATAATTCATGAGGCAATTTCGCTCAACCGCACAACCGGTTTATTACCGTCTTGGTCCGTGATGAAAATTGTTGTTTCACAACTATCACACAATTTTCCCTTTAAACCGGTTGAAACTAATTAAATCAACTCTTCAATTATTCGCGTGGAAACGAATACGATCTCATCAAATTTGCGGACGAATCTTCGCATTTTTTCGTTTTTCTATTATATAATATATAAACTCACGTACTTATATATATATAAGAGAGTTGGATAAAAAAAAGGTAGAGACGCTTTCGTGCGAATTAAATTAATGGAAGGACTGGCTCGTTATAAAGGAAAATTGCTTTTATCGAAAAAACATTGTTTCGCTTGAAACGATTATGTGCATAGTAGTCTATTTTTTTTAATTTAACCTATCATCGGTGCGCCAATTATTTCAGGGTTTTATGTGTTGAAAATTGTTTTTCAATTAATTTTTATTGTTTAACCACGATAGAAAATGCACAATAAAAATATTTCATTGTATAACAGTTATAGATTAATTAATTATATATAAATATAAAATTTAAATTAATACGTCGTATAACGGAAAAGATATATCAAATGTGATAGATAAAGAATATATTATAATTTAATTGTTATTAAAAATAAAGGAAACAGTGCGAGTATATGACGAAAAAATAATTATTTAGTTGTAAATATCGTGTTGCAAACAAGAAAGAAAAATGACTCGAACATCTAAATTAAATATAACAAAGACCGTGTCGTGGCATAAATTCGAGATAACTTTCCCATAAAACGTACAATAAAAATAGGACAGAAGCGATATCATCCCCTTGTTTGTGCACGCGTAGAGTTATATTCGTTTATACTCTCGCATAATGACCGAAGGAGAGCGGAAAAACTTTTTCGGGAAATTGCACAACGCCGACGAAAAGTGTGTATGGGGAATAATGAAAAGGGACCTAAGGAAGAAAATACAAAAGAAGCCGAGCCGCAATATTGAATGATATTTCACTGGAAACAATGAAATTGGCATTGAAATACTGGTATCAAAGAAGAAAAGGTCTATTGAACAGAGAATATGTATGCGCACTACTATATATATAAAGAAATTCATCCCCTTACATCTCCTCCCCCCCGGTCGACACAATAAGGATGAACGAAATCGATTAAATAATATATATGTATTTTTTTTTATATTTACGTGTCATATATTTTGATTTTCAAACATGTTTTACGAATGAAAAGTACGGTTAATTGGAAAATAAATTGAGGGGATGTTATTTGTAGTCGAAAATGTGAACGTCATTTTATTTTTCATTTCCAAATTAAATTAGTGTGCCCTTGTGACAAATATCTGTTTCACGTGTTGACTTTTAATCGTATATTTAATTATAAATATATTTGTAAAAAAAATATGTTATTATACGTGTTTTTTTTTTAATTATCAAATATGGACTTTATGGATATTTAATTAATCACTTATATATTTCAATTCAAGTTTTGAAAATACTTTTAAATATATTTTATTTTCATTTGTGATTTTTTTTTATTTCAATTTTATATTTTATCTTCATTTAGGTTTATTTTTTTACCTTTCATTCACTCGAAAAGGTATTTCTTATTAGATTTATAAAATTCAATTTAAAAGCACTGCCTTTTTCGTCATTCAACGACGATTTTTTTTTGAAAGGTTTTCTATTATATATTCTGTATTAGAGGATTTTGGTGAATAAAAAACTAAATATCGAATATCATATTATTATTTAAAGTTCATTATGCATAATGAATAATTTTAGTTTTACGCGTTTTATTTCTCAAATATATTTAATTTATATATAATATTAAAAGTGATCTTTTTAAGTAGTATTTATACACAATTATCTATTAGAAATATATATATGATTTAATTTTATTATATTTTATAAATAAAAAATATAAATTGTCCATATTTCTATTTGCGGTTACTCGGCAAATATTCTATTTCAATTTTGTCAACGAACGTGTTTGCAACGAAAAATATATAGTCAATTTAGCTTACAATCGAATTGAAAATAGCGATGAAAATTTACAATTTCATCCTCGTATGAAGTGAACGAGCATTTCAGACGGTTTTCAGCGACTGGAAAATTTCATTCTCTCGATTCGGTCGATATTCTCGATCGGTAAAATGACAACATATTAAAAAGATGTAACATTTTCATCGTTATATTTCGACCGGAAAAATCGCTTTCGATCAATATGAAATGTCTTTTTGTATGACTAGATACAAAAAAAATCCAATACACATTAATTCACGAGTATCGCTTTCTTTTTAAATATTTTATTTGTACGTACGTATTTATATATTTATGTTGGCATAAACGTCTGCGCTTTTGTAACGTTCAACGTTATCGCTGTAAATTTTCCCTTCAGGACGTTTCCCTTTTTATTTTTTTTAGTTTTTCCCTTTTTTTGTCGTGAAAAACACTTGGCAAACAACCAGACAACCTTCAACAAGTGGTGTGTCTCGCAGTATTATTTATTGTCTTCATATCGCCTGCTATCTTATATATATATATATATATATATATATATATATATATATATATATATATATATATATATAATTTATGCATAAAAATTATATTATTTCACGTGTATAAATATTTATTATATTATATAATAAAAAACGTATGGATTTTTCTTATAAAAAAAATATGAGAGAATTTTCAATGAAATATTCACGTAAATTTGATTAAAATATTCTTCAAACACTTGAACGAATATTTTAACTTAATTTTTTTTCAAGCAGTCGTATTTTTACTGACAATTTAGTATTTTAATGTTGTTTAATTTTTTTTCCAACGAATAATTTTAAATAAATTTGAATTATATTAGGCAGAATATATATTTTTTAATTTGTTTGCAAATAATTTTTTATTGATATATAATATATCGGTACATTAATTTTTATTTAGTTATTGAAAAGAAATATTTTATCGAATTATTTATATATTAGATTTATTTAAAAAAATTATATTAAAATTTATTTTTTAATATGTTTGACATTATTAATATATATATTAAAAAAAAACATAATTAATTAACTTTATTTCAGATGATGTCATTTTGCTCTGTTTTCATTTTTTAATGATTTTATTATTGTGATAATTTAAATAAATGTATAAATATAAATTATACACGTATATTGAATATTCACCGTCGTCCTCGAGAGGATAATTTAGTTTCTACCCACGCCCTTCGAAATCGACGCGAATGCAATACAATTTTAATTTTAGTACACGTTCATATTTTGCAAGGGGATGAAGTGCTATATATATATATATATATATATATATATATATATATATATATATATATATATATATATATATATATATATATATATATATATATATATATATATATATTTATATATATATACATATCGAAGAATCGGTTAAGGGTTGATACGTTTTACAGTATATCGTTCGAGACGGGGGTTAACTGATATGTGAAGCTTTCATCGCCGTCTTTGGTACGTTATCGCGAAAATTAAAGTTAAAATTCTTCAGCGGCTTTCGTAATTAGCTTCGACACGAAAACTCTTCATAATAATAATAATAGTGAAATTAACTGAAAAACAAAAATTAGCTCAGGTCATGCGAAATCGTATCTAGTGTTCGGTTTCATCGTGCATACATATCGATCAAATTTTCAGTTATATGCTGAAATGAAAGTATTGCACTCGATGTTATCATAATACAAAGGGGAATACGTTGCTATTTTGTAAAATTACATTTCAGACGATGTGCTGAAATGTGAATTTGTTAGACTTTGTGTTTTAAAGTTGAAACGTTTTTGTGTGTTGAACGTCATTTTGTAGTACGGAATGATGTTACACATTTACAATGGAAGTGCACTTTGCTGTTACACAGCGTGTATAATATAAGGTTGTTTTCAAAAGAACTAAATTGTGTGCTTTTCATTTTTAATAATTAAAAATATTTTTATTTTTATTAATAATAGTTTTTGTATATATAATATTTTATCAACATTTGGAAACGATTTCTCATATATTAAATATGATGTAAATTATTGAAAATGATGAGATCTTATCGATTATATCGATTAAATACTATATATTTTATAATATTTACCGATAATTTATTATTAGAAGATATATAAAAAAATTATCATCTTAGAATAAATTAAAAATAGATTATTTTTTATGAATGTATTAACTATAAATCCTTTTTATATAAGCAATTTCATATTCACTTTTTAAAGTAAAATAGAGCAATTAGTTCCACGTATATTTTTTTAGCAATTTTTCACGTAAAACATGTTATTTTAAAATGAAAATTAAAAACAACAAACTTTATTCTGAATAAAATAAAAAAATATACTAATAAATACGTTGTATAGTACTTTAACATTTATATTTACATTTATAAAGCATTTTTATATTCATATTTAAACATTTATTTTATTTCAGAAGAACAGGCATAATTTTTAACATTTTTTTCTTCTATTATAAAACTTTCTTATTCTATGTCTGAATAAATATAATAGAATACGCAAATAAATATATTTTATAAAATCTAATTTTATAGTAACTTAAAACGAAACGTCATGACTATTTTAAAAAAATAAAAACATTTTGAACTTTCGCGTCATGTATTTTTTATATATTCACGCACTACTTATCCAGTCTATTACTCAAATAAATGGAATACTTCTGTTCTTTCTTTCTTTCGTTATTTTTCTTTCCTTTTTTTTACTCGCTATCTTCTACACAAAATTCGTTCGCATCGGTTTCGATTTTACTCTTTATAAATATTTAAAAGTTTTTTTTATATATTTCGCAAAAGTCTCAAATAACCGAGTAATAAGTTGTGATGGAATACCATTTCGTAAGATTGATGGTGCGAACATGGCTGTTTTTTTTTTATTTTATTTTATTATTTTTTTCGTCGTCAGAATATCTGTTAAATTATTGATGTCAAATATGTACATGAATAGGAATAATATTATATATAGTACGAAATTTTATTTGCGATATTATTTTATATATTTAAAATTCATCCTTGGTTTAACAACATCATATTTGATCGTATCAAAAATATTTCTTATTACTCATTCAGATTTTATGATATCGATATATTGTATAAAAAATAATAAAATATCACGGAAACACGATTTTTTCACTTTAAAGAAGTGAAAATTTATTTAGAGAAAATATTAAAATATTATTCTAATCAAATCAAAATTTTATATTTAAAAATTATTAATATATAATACATTTAAAAGTCATTAATTTTTTATTGAAGTTTAAAGAAATATTTTAAATTAATTCTGTTGCCGTTTTATATATATAATAATGTATTTTTTTATAAAACAGCAACATTTTCATAATTTAATATAATGGCATATTTTTAAAGATCACTTTAAAACCGGCGATGAAAAAAAATACAATACATTTTTTAATTTTCGCACATATGTATTATAAGTTTAAATTACCACAAAATTAAAATTAAAAGCAAAAAGTTCATAATTTAATTTCGCGCAAATTTTAATATTCTGCACCTTGCGAAAATTTTAATTTGATATCGTAAAATTTCTGCTTCATTTCACGTGTTCGTTCTTAGTTAAATATTTATTAAATTAAAAATTTTAAACCAAAAACGTAATTTTACACATACGTAAGAAAAACTACGTCACTCCTAATTTTTAAACTTTTTAATTAAATTTATATTTATACAATATAATCGATTTTAATCCGAATTATAACTTTATATAAAAGCGGTGCTTTTTTTTCCAATGATACCACTTCGAGTTGTGCATTCGAAGCAAAATAGAGCAAAAAAAAAATATTCTCATCTTCAAAATTTGCTTACAGATGAGTCCACAAAGAGAAATCAAATCAAAGAATTCCTTTTTTTTTACAATCGAGAAAAAAATAAAGCCTTAAAGAGCACCACTTTTGACGATGCCTCACGAGCACATTTTAATGAGCCTTTTGTGCGTGATTTCTTTTTTTTACCAACCAATTTTAATAGAAAAAAAGCTTCATTATATAATAATAATAATCAAAAGTATCATTTAATCGCATATATAAATGTATAATATATATATATATATGAATACAAAAATTATGTATAAAAAGTGCGGTTTCGATTAGTAAATATTCGATGAGTTTCGTCCGGCGACTTGATTACGATGAAAACGTCTACGTGGAAAACGAGGCTTTCGAGCTCGTTATCGGAAAACTTATCGGCGTTTTTTTTTCCTCTTTCTCTTCGTTCACATGTTTATGTGGCACTTTAGGTACAATGGAAATAGTTTAGAAGGGAAAATCGGTGATAATGCGATGGAAAACGACTGCTCTTCTAATACAGGATCTGTTTTAGAGTTTAATGCGTGAATTTTAAGGGGTATTGAACGTTTGTGTTTTATACATATTTAACTATTATAATATATAAATAATAAAATAATATAACGCTTTGCAACCATCAAATTCAATATGATATAGTTATTTATAGTTTAAATTTATATTTTGAAAAGTATTTAGATTTTTTAAAATAATATTATTGAATTAAACTTGTAGTTAGATATTTAGAACTTAAATTTATTAGATATATTAATATATTTCTTTTTAGAGTTCAAATATATCTTTAATATATTAATATTACATATTGATAATTTTTTATTAATATATTTTTAAAATGTCAAATTTTAAATATTCAACTGACTTTCAAACATTTCTATTATTGAAAACCTATATTATTTAAATTATAATTCAAAAGTCTTCGAATAAAATATATAATAAAATTTATTGTTCGTTATATTTACTTTATTTCGAGGGTTTTATGAATATCAAAAATAAGTAATCATCTAAAAATAGTGGAAGTGTATAATTATTTGAGAATTAATCTGAAATTTGTATTTTTTTAGCTCACTTGACCTCACTTTAAAAGTTGTTATATATAAAACTTTCCAGTCTCGTACATTTTCATTTGAAAACAATTCTCCGACATATTTTAAAAACGCCTTTTTTTTCAGTACGTATCTAAAATGCGAGCGTGGAAACTTTAAAAACAAGTCTTATTTTTAGACGTCGTATTCGAGCATTAATTTTTGAAAAGCTTCTTCACGTTTTCAACTTTTAAAACGCGGTTTGCAATTAGAAATTATAAGATCGAAAAACTTCACTCGGATAAAACGAAAACAATGCATTTTTTTCTTTAAGAAAAATATTTTTCCTAGTTAATAATGCACGAATGAAAATAATTTTCTTTGTGCGAAAGTATTGTAGCTTTTTTTTCTTTATTTCTCTATATCCAGACATCGATATATTATGCAAAGAAAATTATATAGATAACGTTGAAAGTTCTCTCTTAGCTTTCAAATATTCTTTGAAACTTATACAATTATCTATATATCTTATTAATTATTTGTGTTCATTTCTTTTAGAAGGAAGCGTTTATCAAGTTTACTTGAATTTATTATCATCTCATGAATCCTCTTTGAAAAGTAAAATAATTATAGTATCATTCAATTAGAAATTTGAATTCAAAATTAAAATAAAGACTCGTTGCAAATATAGCGTTGTACAAGTTTTTCTCGCATTTATTATATGTGAGGAGAATGCGAAAATTCTCGGTTATATTTAAGTTTCTATTCTTTACTTTATCTATATATAGAGCCAAGTTACGAAATGTATTATTTTGAGTTTCCCTTATGAAAATATTCGTTGCACACCTGGCTCGTTATGCCTAATGGTGAGATGTGGTTTATTTTCACAGAGAAACTCATTACCCCAGTTAAGGGTTAATATGTAAAGCAGACACGCCCTCCGTTTCGAAATGTGTACATTCACCAGTACGCGGTGCATTTTCAATGAGACCCCTGCCCTCGCGTATTTAACATTGTATCATGTTGGTCACGGGCATTGCCGCCGCATATAATTATCCATGATCGCGACTAATCCCGAAACGAGATGTTAATATTGTTATGTCGTTTATTAATCAGCGCGTTAAAGGGTTGAATTATAATTAATTAATACGTGCGGTGAAGTTTCGTATTCCCCAATGATCCGTTTGTAGTAAAATTTGGTTGATTATATCAATGCGTATTTTAAATATAATTAGGATTCGTAATGTGTTTATATATTAATAAATTCAAGTTTCTTCTGATTTAATATAGAAGAAATAAAATATTTTTTTGTATACTTTTAATTAAAAAATGTGTACATTATTTGAATTTATATTGTAATTTGTGTTGAAATTGAGTTGACAATAATTTGATATATGAATAGATTTATTTATGTTATAATATAAAGTTTTAAAAATGACGTTTATTCGTTCAATTGACAATGTATTTTATATTTAAATTCTTGAACACTGTTATATATTTCTTTTTTAAGAATATATCAATTTATATAATAAATATATAATTTATATAAATACATTTACAAGTCTAATAACAATGATTTATATCAATAAAAATATTTATATAAAATATATGATGGAATCAAATTTTATATTCGATATCTAATATTAAAAAAATGTTATATAACGCATATTTTGATATATTTTATATTATATAATTAAATAAAAAAGATATTTCACGATCATTTATACATCAAAGAGATTCAATATTTACAATCCCTTCGTATTTAAAACAACATTAAAAGCTTGTTATACATCAAATATGACTAATTTAATAAAATACCGCCTATAAAACGATATCGATATAGAAAAGCTCTCATGAAACTTATATTTTTCATAAATCTATATATGAATATATATATATATATATATATATATGCGGCAATGATTTTCGCATATTTTCCATTGTGATATTTTCCAGTCACAGGTTAAGCATTTCCTTAACTGGAGAAGGAGGCTGTCATTAAAAATAAATTACCGTACGACAACATCGATACTTTAATATATATATGTCTTATTAAATTCGACTTACCATGTATATAAGATGTGAAACTCGTCGACCCGAATCGATTTAATATTGCGACACATTACTATAGCGGAACACGTTAATACATTTTTAATATAAAATCGATACGTTAAAAAAAAAAATAAGAGCGAGAAACGCAACGGCGACGGCACAAAGGGCACATGTGCGCTTATTTAATGATTGTCGTATGTGGCATTTTATACGCGTGTATGGAATTTAATACGATAATTTACGAATCAGCATTTTATTAGTCGGCACTTTTGTATAAAAATATTATTTTTAAATTTCTTTATATTAAAAATGTTTCATTGAGAATAAATAACGTATACGAGTTAATTTTTATTTCAAATACAACTGAACAATATTAAGCTTGGGAAATTTTAGCAAATATCATTTATATTTTTTATAAAATATATGTATTATATTTAATCTATGCATCATTTTTATTGAGTTATTATAAAATAATATGAAATATTTAAATTTTATTATAATTAAATGCATTTTTTGTAAATAATATTATATAAAAATAACATTTTATTTGATTTTTTTTTGGTCAAAAAATATTATAAAAAATAAAAATTGTGTTTTATATAATTGTAATACGATTTTTTTGATAATCGAATCGGTTTTTCTGTTAATATATATTATATAATGTGTATAATTAGACTGATAGTCAGAATTTCGAATCCCAAAATCCCAAATGTACAAATGGTGCATGTTAAAAAAAAATAAATTTAAAAGAAAAAATATATATAAAATAAATGGAGAGAAACTCTTTTAAATAAGCAGAAAAACATTTTATATCGTAACGGAAATCATAGAGAAAGTTTTTAATTTTTATTTCGTAATTTAATTGGAATATAAGCTTTTTAGTTTCCGTTTTGAATGCGCGGAACTTTTCCGACGAAGAAATAAAGAAAATTGTTTTAGTTGCCAATAGTTTTGCTCTGCTAGAATAAAATGAATTTTTACATTTATTAAGACAGAAAACGAAATTTTTATTTTCGCAACGAAAAAAAAGTTACAAATTCGAATTGCGTATTTTGTACAAAATAAAACGAAAATTTTACTTTGTTCATTTTATATATTGTATTTTTATTTCGTTTTATTCTCTCTTAATTCATCTTTTATTACGGCAAATACAGGTCGTTCTAAAAAAAAACCAAAATAATAACATTTTTATAATGATTTTTTATTATACTTGGAAAATATATTATAAAATGTTTAATATTCTGAGATAGCTCATTGATTCAAACGTTTATTAAAATATTAATTTATAAAAAAAATATATAACATATATATCAAAGAAAATATAATTTATTGATTTATTAAAATTTATATATATATATATATATAAATATGGATTCGGAATTTATTTATATAATATTAATTAGAGCAATAAGTTTAGATTAATACATTTTCCCATATGTTACCAAATACGGAAAACCGGGAAAATGTACTACCAACCGCCATTTATTTTAGCACTTAATTTGTGTACGTATACACTTATATATTGTACTAATACAGGTACTTTGTATATATATATATATATATATCTATATATGTATAAGCAAAAGTATACATCTAAATAGGTACGTGTATTACGCCCTTACAATAAATTACCCCGTTCTAAAACATACACGCATCCTCCACTTTGATAATATAACAAAAACCTACCGGATTAATCCGACGCTTATAAAATTCACATATACATACGCATATATATATATATATATATATATATATATATATATATATATATATATATATATATATATATATATGTGTGTGTGTGTATATATATATATATAAGGGATGAATTCTTGAAAAGGCGTTTTGCTCCCTCTTAATCAACGCGCATAATTGATACAAAAACGTGCGCTTAATTAAAAATGTCCGCGCGTCCGCTTGTAATGTGCACGTGTGTCGATTAATATTTTGGCGTGTTTAAAGCACTTTTGACGGCGATATTTCAACTGTATTGCGAGCGAAACATTTGTTGCGCTCGTCGGATGTAGGGCGATTTAGTGGATGAATGGAATTATGTAAGGGTTGTAGGGTTATGATGAATGTTTATATTATACAACGTAGGGATTCGAATCAAAAACCGTTATTTATGTGAGTATATTAAAGTATAAATATTATATTTTTTTTTGATATCAAATATTTGTTATTAATGATGAATAATATAAATCTTTTTTAATATATCAATATCAATATATATATATATATATATATATATATATATATATATATATATATATATATATGTGTGAGATATATTTAAAAATAGATTTTCTATTTAATATATAATATAATATTTATGCATTTTTAGAACTTCGTTGAAAAGTAATTCTTTCTTTTTTCGGAATCGATTCTACAAATGCTTCATTATTTATAATGTAAATACAAACATGGATTGCGGTTAAATGGTTTAAAATAAGATTTATATACGTGCTCGCATATAAAATGAACGTGAGGAGTTTTCTTCGAATTTTCCGGGTCATGTTCCTTCAAATTGAATAACTCTATCCCGTTCGTCGAGTCTCGTTTTGCCTTTCGAAGGGTGATTCTGAAATTTTCCCTCCATTTTATTTTGCGTTTTTTCCCTTCTTCCTACATTCTTCTTTCTCTTTTATTTTATTTTATTTTCATTCTTTTTTCTTTTTTGAAAGCAAACGAAGGTAGACTGCTATGCAATCCCGAAGAATTAGCCCTTCCCGTTCCTGCGAGCTGTGAATGAAAATTTTCCGAATAAAATAGTCGACAAAAAAGGGTGAGAAAATTTTCTTTGTTTGTTCAAGGGAGGGAAACTCTCAGAGATTTTTCGCTTCTAGTGCAGATTTTAAAATTGAACATTTTCGGGTGTTTCGTAATTTAGAATTTCGGTCTAAAAGTATTTTGTTAATGTGCGTCTTTTAATTTATATTTCATAAAGTTGGTTCAAATTAAATTATTTTATCATGTTGATAAAAATTACTAATAATTTTATGATAATCCAACTTTAACTTTTAATTACCACAAAATTACGCAATAAAAGTAAAACAAATAATTCTTAGAAATTTTAATGTTATAAGATTTATATTCATTTTTATATATTCTATATAATGTCATATTATTAGAAATTTATAACAAATATTTCATATTTCATATATCAGCATACATTTTATTCAACCTAAGATTTTTATTTATTATAAAAAAACTTAATAATGATATATTTTCCTTCAATTGTATTGTTTTCAATCTGTTTTATAATACTATTGAATTGTATGGCTTTCAAAGTTATGAATCGTAACTTTAAATTACGCATAAAACATTGCAATTAGAAAACAATGAAAGTTGTTCTAATATTTCGAATTTTTAACAGGTTTCAACTTTGTTTATTAGCTTTGTTTGTTTTTAATTATTTTTGTATTATATAACAGGACTATATTGTATATTTTATCGGAACGCTCGAAACAATGAACATGCTAAGAATAATTTAATTAAATATTTTATAAAGATTTTTATTTAAAAACCAGAAGCGAATATAAATCGAGGGAAAAGTGATAAATTAAATTTTATTCAATTTTATTGTTAAAATATACATTTAAATATTAATAAATATAAATGGTATGATGTAATAATTTTCAGTTTAGAATCGGATAATATCAAAAGTAATTGATTGTCATTATTTAATAATTTTTTTTTTCAGTTATAAACCGGTCGCATTTTCCATTATATTATATTAAAATAAATTGAGAATTTTAGCTAATAGACACACATACACACACACACACACACACACATATATATATATATATATATATATATATATATGTATATATATATATATATATATAATTTTTCACGATAACGCCAGTCACCGTTTACGGATTTGATTTATATTTTTCAAGGGGATGTTATATTTTTATTTTTCCTTCCTCATCCCATTTTCCACTCATTTTTATCATGCTTTCCACGAATTCAGCATGCATTTTTTTATAACGGCGATAAAACCGACCTTCAGGTTTTAGACGTTTTCCACGTCGCTCGTAAAAGAAGAAAAAAAAAACATTTTCGAGTACGCACAAGAAAAACTCTGCTTCAAAATTTTATACGAAATACGACTAAAAAACAGTGCACTGTTATAATTGTGTGCGTGTTTGTATATACAATATATATGTTATGGGCAATTTGTATAATGTCATAATTTATATATGGAATAATGAGGGCAATTGAAGTTGTACACGCTCAAATTTCCCTATTAGGAAAGGAACGTCGATTTTTTATTATTTTTATAGTATTTCATGTAAATCATAGATATTTAAATTTATATAAAATACAAATATATTTTTAAATATCTCAATGTTATCAGTTGATATTTATATATGTCATAATATTATATGTATATATCACTATAAGGTTATGGGTCAAATATAATCTAATGTAAATAAAAAATATTTTATTATAATAATTATTGATGATATTATATATATTTTCATGTTTTACAAAAAAAAAATTCTATTTTATATTCTCAATTGAAATTTTTATTAATGGGAAAAAATATGATTATATTTTGAAGATAAATTGTTTTTCTCCTCTCAGTAAGAGCACATATTTTTTCATTGAATTTTCGTATTTTTTATTGTTTTTTTTATGTTGAAGCTTTTCTAGTGGACTCTTTAAGAATTCTTTCTGTAATATTATTAATAAGAAACGCTATATTTCATAAGTATGAATATATTTTTTTTTCATACTTGATTTTATATAATATGCTATATTTGCAAAGTATATTCATATTATATAAAAAAATAATAATATTAAAATAATCTTAGAAGTAGTATTAAATAAAATAGTATTTTAAATAATTAAATACACTATGTATAAAATATAGATAATGGTATTTTTTTTGTTATAAAAGATTGACAAACACTGTTGCCGGATAACCACAATTAAAATTTTTATTTTTATATTATTAAAAACAACATCTGCGGCTTCGTTAATGATTTTAATTTAGTATTAATCTTCGTGTTGCGGTTTTCGAACGTTTGTTTTTTTTTTTGAGAAGATAATATATTCGTTTTTATGTAAGTTTTTAATTTTTTTATAATATATCCTAATATTTTATGACTTTTCTTTAAAATATTTATTATAATATTTTGTTAAACGAGATAATTCATTGAAATATAATAATAAAATTAATTTGTATGATTCTTATTTTTAGTAATAAATATATTTTTTTATAAATACATTATAGTAAATTCTAAATTGCAGTCTTAAATGTCAATTTATTTTCTTTTTTTTTAAATGATTTATATATAATAACATAAGTTAAAAATTAATATATTAAAATAAATTTAAAATTATAATTCAAGGTTATATTAGAAAGTGTTAATTTTAATAAAAATATTATATTTTCTTATATATTATATATTTTTTGTGGATTATAAAGTTTTCGAGAGTGGATAAAAAATTGTATCATTAATTGAAGATGCATTTCGATAACGTCAACAGACAATAATTTTAATTACTTATAAATAAATAATTATTTATATTATATTTAAAACAAAAATAATTTTGCATGTATTTTTTAATATATTTAAAAAACTGTAATATTTGTTTTTTTAAGATGTTTTTTTTTAATATAATAGAAACATTAATTTAAAACGTACAAGAACTATTTATTTGTTTTGCTGTAAATATTTAAGTGTTACGAAATAAAATTTAAAGCAAATAAAATAAACAAGTTACGAGCAAAGTTTCTGCACAAAAAAACTTTGAGAAACTCGGTTAAAATGTATGAAGATAATTCGCATTTTAATGCTTCCTTTCGGGTAAAATAAATTATACAAAGTGACGCTTTAAATGTGTTCATTTTTCTTAAGTTTTTCATGTCTTTTACATTTATTACGGAATATAAAATCATATTTATATATAATATTACATATTTTTTATTTTTTATAAACATACAACATTAGTCATAAATGACATATAAAAAAAAGGTTAAAAATTTTATATAAAAGATTTTGATCATTTTAAGACTAGGTTTTATAGCGCTTGATGTTTAAATAGATATATAGTCGTACCAAAAATTTACGAATTTAATTAGTTTCAGTTCAAAGTTTGTAATCTCGAAACCCAAATTCCCATTTAATTTAAGTCGCAATAATTATAGTGTTTCGGTAAACCTTTTTTCAATACAACTTCTACATAATTTTGACCACTTGAAAATTGTTCACTTTATAATTTTTATCTTAATCTAGTTATGCTTATATGCTGTAGAATTATTTTATTATTAAAGCGTTTTAGAAATCTTTAAATCGTTGTAGTATTGTCGATTGTTTTTATTTTGGACTTTTTTCCATACATTACCGATTAATTGCTTTGAATTTTTCTATTTTGAAAACGATTAATTTCATGTCAAGAATAGCACCTTTAATAGAAAAAAAAAGCAATGCAACATAATGATAGATCAGTCATTTGAGAAATAGGCATTTTGTGTTTATGTGTATAAAAAAAAATCAAAATATGATGTTGCTATATATGACTATATTTAAAAAAAATATGTTTATTATATTATTTTAATTGATTTTTTAAATATAATTTCAGGTATCATACAAGACGAGGATACGTAAGATGTGCATGCGTTGGTAGCGGTCGAAGCGCGATGGCGCTGTCGGCGGTGGCGGCGCTAGTGGCGCTATTTGTGGCGCTGGCGTCGCTTTCGTTACCGGCGCGAGCACAAAACGCACAACAGTGTCCGCCGCACGCCGACATCACGCCATGCTCGTGCACAGTGAAAAAGAATGGTTTAGATCTACTGTGCGAATTCACCGATCCCCAGCATATCACTAGGGCTATGGCCGCCCTGAAGGGACGTTCCGCCATCATATTCTATTTGAAGCTCAGACACAATAATCTACCCAAATTGCAAGGTTTTGTCTTTCTCGGACTAGACATTAGACATCTAACCATACATAATAGCAGTTTGGCCGTCGTCGAGGAATCTTCTCTAAGTTCCATAGGTAATTTTATTCAAACATACTAAAATCTATACGTAAAGTCATATAATTAATTAAAATAATCAAATTAAATGTGACTTAGAAATAAAGGTGAAATTTTATTCAGTACAAAGTTCAAATAGTAAAATGTCATTCATTTATTCAATTATAAAAAAAGAATATTTTTAAAATAAAATAAAAACATGCTAGAATTTGAAAGACTAATTTTCTTTAAAATATTATAATCAATTTTATAAAAGTATATTTCTTCTTTTGAGTTCTACATTTTATAAATATTAATTAGGTAAAATAACAAAATTCATAAAAATTAAAATTACATACATATATATATATATATATATATATATATATATATATATATATATAAATTAACCGTGAAGAAAAAAAATAAATTTCACAATAAAATTATTACATTTTTAACGAAAAACTGAAAATGTTCGGTAATTAAAAGCATAAAATAACGAAATCAAAATAAATAGGATATCGCATTAGCATTTTAAGGGATGCGATTATTCAAGAATGTTTTATAAAATCGCCGACAGTGCTCGATTTAATCCTTAATTGGAATATTATAAACAGAATTTATTAGTTACTTTGAACTAATCTCGGAATAATATCGGTAAAAATAACCGAATATTTTCCACCCGTTATCAGAGATCCTTTTCAAACAAAACAGGAAGGTTCGTATCAAAACGTATGTTTGAGAATTTTTTTTTCAGAAGGTAGGTAGCTAAAATGTTTGCTTTATCTAAATTATGCAAAACATTTCTTTTTACTATATCTGTGTATGTATATTTTTTTTGTGTATTTAAAAAAATATTTAATATTATATCGTGCGCGCACAAAAGCTTTTAATTTAGAATCGACTCTGTCATTGCTGGGAAATTTTCATTAAATATTTTCAATTAATTAACCGAAGTTATGAATCGTCCGCGTACGAAAAATAATATAATTTGATTTTGGCGGAAACTCTTTTTTTTTTGCTTTGAAAATCTGAAAATAAAAAAAACGGCCGAAGTTTTCCTTTGTTCACATTCGCAAAGTTGATAATTGAATCTTTTTTTATGCGAGCGAAAGAGAATTTTTCTTTCTTTTTTTTTCGAGGTAAAACGTGGATATTCGTTTGATTTATTCAATTCAATTATTCGCTCAAATTAATAATGCACAAAGATGAAATTAAAAATAATGTATCTTTGCAAAAAAAAAATTTTTTTTTGAGATTTATACTGTTAATTCCATATATATTTTTTGATAAACTAAAATACCACTTATATGGCGCATGTTAAATTGAAAGTGAAAATTAATTAATTAAAGTTGAAAATGTTAGCAGTTCGAACCATATATCTGCGGCATACAATGCAAACGTTTCACCAACTGTGCCATCGTTGATGTCTAATTTATATTCATACCCAATTAAAAACATCCAGTTGTATTCATTTTGTACATCCGGCACGTTTTCTAGACGTTTTCATTTATTTTCATTGAAATTTAACATTTTCAAGGGACTAATTCGTCGTTTAACAGTTATAAATTTTACAGTGAATCCCTATATTTTTCCCTAAATACAGATTCGGTATATATACGAAGGAGATGCTTTACAGTGTATAATATTATTCAGCACGGTCATTAGCTGGCAAAGGTGCCTCTGCCGAGTTCTCTTTCTTCAAATCTCACTAATAAATCATAAGAAACGATGTTAAACGAGATTAATGTGCCGTTAAAATAATGTCTTTAATTAATTATACTAAAAGAAAAATGTTAAAAATATGCTCGAATTTTTCTTCATTTTCTCTCACTCGTACGATATAATTGAACGAATTTTCCGATTTAAAGCGTATAAAGTTGTTTCCTTGTATATTTTTATAAAATCTCATTCTCATAATTGTAAATGGTTTTATTTTAATAACATCATAAATTTTGAATTGTTATGATCTTTAACTTAAATATAACATACCGTTTTTATAGTTGGATTATAATTTTATATTTAAAAATCGATTTATATATTAAAATTTCAAAGAAAAGTTTAAATTCAATAGATTTGTGTAAAAATTTTTGTAAAAGTCATTTGTATATATATATATATATATATATATATGTGTGTGTGTGTGTGTGTGTGTGTGTGTGTGTGTGTGTATGATAATTTATTTTTAAATTATATAAATTGAAATATATTTATATAACATCAACCAATATTATAAAATAATAAGTTTACTTATATTCGATTTATTCTTTTCTAATGATACTTAAAAAAAAATATAATATATTTTTTTAATAATAATATTTTGTCTTTCGAAGGTATCTCAGGGGAGAGATTTCATTATTATTGTTATCGTTTCCCTTATCATTTTATCACCCTTACCCATCCCTTTAAAGGGCGTCGAACATTTCATGTTTTTTGTATAAATGGTATTGTTTTAAATATTTTTTTTACGAGCGTTGTATCAAAAACATTGATGGATCGCGTTTTTCTTTTATCGAAAAATATAAAAATAATATATTAAACGTATTTATTTTGTCGTGTATAAATAAAATAGCGATTATTTACATTGTCATTCATATTTAAGAAAATAAAACGTAATAATATCGTTACGAAAGCTGGTCTAGTGTCGCGTTTCTCAAATGATATTTATCGGAAGAATAATTTAAAATTTACATATTGGAATAATAATTTTTAGAATTTATTTGGTTTAAATATATAGTTTCAAGCTTTCAAATTTATTATGATTGTTGGTAATTTTAATGATATAATTAACGCGATAATTACGTTTTCGTGACGAAGTACGTTTTTACATTAAACAATAATTTTTTATCACGATTGTGATAAGAATTTTAATATTTCTAAAATATGGCAAGTTTATCTATTATTTCATATTAAATTTTATATAAAAATGCTATTTTTATAATTGAAAACGGTTCTTGGAAAAACATTTAATTTTGCATGAACAATAGGTAATATATTTTAAATTTATACGAGATCATACTTGCATATTGCATTTATATATTTTAAAGGTCAAATTATAATTAGATTTTGTTTAAACAAGTATAGTATATTAAAATAAAGATGATCTTATACATTTAATGAGAAAAAAAATAACGTGAAATATTAAAAAAAAATATCATGTCAAACAATACTTTAGAAAAATAAAATGAAAGGAAAACGAAAAATCTATCGTACCCTTAATTGGATTACGAACGAATTTTCCGGAAAAGGGGGTGCGGTTAAACGTCCACGGTACGTGAAAGAACCGAAATTGGGTCGCGGTCTGTCCCTTTTGATTTTTGTACATTTCGTTACACGTGCACAGACAGACAAACGAACTCGCATATAAATATAAAGCTCATGTGTGTGTGTGTGTGTGTGTGTTTTGTCGCACTCGTTACGCTTTATGAATTATTAACGCGATGTCATTGATCATGTGAACGATATTATTGCGTAGCACGACATTGGACCGGTTTTGTTTTATTTTCCTTTTTTTTTATCTTTCTATTTCACCCGATTTCGGAATCACGGACGGTTTTATGCTTCGGCTTTCGGAATATTTCAAACGACCGGTTAATACGTCGACATGTGTTCGGTTATTGTGTACACGCGATTCTCAAACTGTTTTGTTACAGATGTATTTTATAATTACAAAATAATTTAATTATTTTTTATTCAATTATTTAATAATTACTTTCCTAAAAATTAAAAAAATAATATCGCTACATTTACATAAATATTTCAGTGAAAAATATTAGTTTGTAGTAAATTAAGTCATATATTTTAATCGTTAACTTAAATGTTCATACCCCACGCACTTTATATATCGATAAGAGAATTTAATCACAAAATTAAACAGTAATTTTATTCATTTCATAAAAATAAAATTAAAAATATTTAATTTTTATACATTCAAAAATTTTATTTTTAATATAACACAATTTTAAGATTAAAAAAACATAATATAATTTATTTTACCTTTTTTAGATATCAATCAAAATTTTATATTTTTCACATAAATTAATATTTTTAATAAAAAAGTGCATATTTTCAAAAAAAAAACATCAGTTATCTTTTCCTGATAATATATTATATTATGGTAAATATTATGTATCGATGAATCATAACATGTCAATAAATTCTGATACGGCAATAAAACGATGAAAAATTATTTCCTCTTATCGGAAAATATTTCGCTATATATATGTATATATTTATAGACTTTCCCGATATCAAGCGCAGTTGAAGAGGCGTCTTTTTTTTCTATATTTTACGTATGCATCGTTGGTCTAGGATCGATATTATTCAGGTACATTCAGAAAATCAACCGGCGGCACCATTGAACCGATAGTTAATTCATTCGAGACGTGCTTTGACTAGCGATTTAACTTCTATAAAGCTTAAAAAAATATTTTCTTTCATTCGAAAGACATATAATATTGATTTACCGAACGATTTGTTCTACATATATATATATATATATATATATATATATATATATATATATATATATATATATATATATATATATATATATATATATATATATATATATATATATATATATATATATATAGATATAAATATATTTACACGAAATTCGTTAAGTGATTTTTTTTAATGCAGTCTTGTATTTTTATATGTGTATTTTTACAATAAAATTGTTTTATTTATATATTCAAGACAATTATAATGAAAATTAAACGTTTAATTATCATTAATAACAATCATTTACATTTGAAAAGAAAAGTCTTGCTTTTTTTTAAATCGTGTCCTCCCTTAAAAAATGTCATACATTTTGGATATTTTTACATTTGAAAACTTTTGAAAGTTTTTGAACTGATAAAGGCGTTTTTTTTAAGTCGACCACAAAATCGAGAATATTTTTCTAGAGTCGACTTTAAAACTTATGTTCTTTTTTTTTGGAATCGTCAGAGTTTTGACGGTCTTTTCTATAAAATTTGAAAATCTGTTCCATCAATTTCAATGTGTCATCCTTTTTGTTGTAAAAAATAGATACTTTATAATATTTTTTATATTAAAGTATTAACCGTTGATTAAGTAAATGTAAAAGCATTGAATAATGAATATATACGAATACGTTTGATGTAGAAAAATGAGCTGGAATCAATATAATGTAGCTTCTGATTTTATATTCAATTATATTCATTTAGTTATTGCCCTGACGAGTATCATCAGATATTAATATTGATTTTCTGTATTATTGCTGACTGAATGTAATGTATTAAATTGCTGACTGTGCCACAGTATCATTAATAGTGGGTGTAAAATAGAACGTCTAAATTGCACGATAACAAATGTAAATAGCGTTCTGTGACTCTTCATTTATATAGTCAACATTGACAACGTAATTCAAATAGAAATTAGTAATTTATACATAAATTTCAATGTATTTGTATGAAAGTATGCCGATTGTACGACTGTGAAACATTTTTGAATGCGTCTCATTCAGACACAAAAGTTGCACGAAATTCTATAAAAAAGCTCTCAGTAATTGTTTTTAGCTCTATTGTATAGTAAAAATGTCTAAAAATATTTTCTATAATATTTTCAAAAATTTTTAACTGGATGTGACTAACTTTTTTATAATAAAAATGTGGACATATAGGAAGATCGTATATTGAAAAGAATGATAGAATCATAAATAGTTTCAAACTTTAACGAATAACTCCAAAAAGGGGTCTTTAGTTTTAAAATCAACTCTAAAAATGTAAAAGTTGCTTCATCTATTTTGAAGTCAGTTACAAAAAAGCCTATTGTCAATTTGAAAACTCTCAAAATCTAATTGTTTAATCATCACATATAAAAAAGGATGACATTTTTAAAAGCAGGACTGTCCTTCCAAAAGAAGGACGTTTTTAAATATTTTTACAGTATCTTATTACATAATTAACTAGAAATTTAATTGTTTAAAATGTTACTCGAAATATAATTTTATGGCGAATCATTTAATATCAATTAATTTCAATAAAATACATAATGATTAAAGGAGATTGATAATATAATAACAAAAACATTATTATAACAAATTGCTTAATTTAATTGAATAATTGAACAAAAATACGAAGAAATGTGATATATTTTTAAGTGTTTTTTTTTTCTTTAATTCCAGGTAAAGGTCTTACTCAGTTGGACGTGTCGCAGAATTCCCTGGGCGTGGTGCCTTCGGCGGCCCTCAAGAATCTCCATCATTTGCTTATCCTCAACATGAATCACAATAAAGTGTCGGTGATTCACGATAAGGCTTTCGAGGGTTTGGACACCCTCGAAATACTCACCCTTTACGAGAACAAAATTTCCAACGTGGAAGTGGGAGCATTCAAAGGACTAGAGAAGTAATTCAATTAATAATAACATTATCGTTTTCGTACTTTAAATCAAAAGACAAATTCGTACCTTGTTAATTCCGACTCGTGATTTTGGATTGATATATTATTTGTGAAAATAATATATAATATATATTTTATTTATTATATTATTAACCGATTTATATATATATATATATATATATATATATATATATATATATATATATATATATATATATATAATACAAAATTTCGAGCTATTCGTTTATTTAGTTCTAAATTATATTTGATTTGTATGAAAATTCAGAAAAGAATTTCTATGTTAAAAGCATAAATTATGTAATATAAATTAAGATTGAATTTTCCTTTGTAATGAATATTCAGAAGGAACGATGTAAAAACGTGCAATTTATATAATGTATAAAGAAAATTTAAAAAGTAAAAAAAAAATATTTATTTTTTTAAAATAAAAATAATCATTATTAAGTCTGATATATAATTAAAAATAATTGACGTGCAATATTTTAGTAATATATATATATATATATATATATATATATATATATATATATATATATATATATATAAAATATAGTTTTCATGTTAAAAGCGACGTCTAATTTTACGATAATTGAATAAATTAAGAAGGTGGATAATAAAATTTTCGTTCCATTAACGTCAACATATTTAATTAATAAGATATCAAATTATATCTAATTTTTATATAGAAATTAATATAATTTTTCCGATATATAATATGAAAACGAAGTTGAAACACGATAATTAAAATAGAAGAATATAGCGCACGAAAAAAAAAAGAAGACACGAAAAACAACTTTAACCTTCTTTCGCTCGTATTTTTTTGCACGGTTTTTCTCGAGTATATATTTTTTACTACATTTTTTTTTCAGAAAATTGAAGAGGCTCAATCTTGGCGGAAACGACTTGATGACTATACCTCAAAAGGCTCTAGCAATACTGGAAAATCTCAAAAAACTCGAAATGCAAGAAAATAAAATATCGACTATAACTGAGGGTGATTTTGAAGGTAAAGATTTTTATTTTGTAAAATATTGTAAATTTATATTTTTTTATTAATTTATTATATATTTAGTAGTTTGATATTATAATATATGAAATAATATTTCACTGAAAAATATTATTGTTTTATACATACATGTACAAAAATAAACTTATTGTAACGTTTGCGTGCATTAATTTTATAATTCACGTACTAACGTGTGTGCGTATGTGCTGTAATAACGCTCTCACGGTTTTACGTAATAAAGTTCGCGTCGGCGTTTTGTTTTAAACGGGATAACATAAACGATGCCTCGTAAAAGACAAGGTTTTATTTGCATAGAAATTAACGTTTGCCGTAGAAAATGAGATTAATGAACGCATTCGGCGCGAATAAAAAAAAATAAAGCCAGTCGAAAAAATTAAAGGGAACATTCCCGGTGGAAATTAGCACACACAAAAAAAAATGGGAAAAAAAGCTAAATATAAAGGTATTATTAGTAGACGGTGTCGAATAGCACGTGAATAATTTAATTATTATAAAATTAAAATAAATAATTAATGAACGCGAAGAAAATTCTGCATTTCACCCTTTGGAAATGTCGAGGAAACGGGTCATCGATTAATTCATTCATTGCTCAATGATTTTGCACATTGAATTAAGCGGTATCTTTTTGAAAATGGCCGCATTAAACATTTTCGCTATAATTCGCCCGAATATGCTCTATTTTTATTCTCGCAAACACGAGAAGAAGACATTCGAAGAAAATAAGTCTTTTTTTTCTCTACTTTTCTCTTTCTATTTTCGCATTTTGCTTGGTGATTTCTCATTCCTTTCTATTTTAGTCTTAAGTCTTAGCGCATAATTTATGTTCTGCCTTTTTCGCTGTGACCTACAATAATAGCGAGTACTGCCGAGCAACTGGATAGTTGGAATTATTTTCATTATATATATTGCCTTATATGTTTTCGTCACTTTGATAAAGAAGAATGGTTAATATATATATATATATATATATATATATATATATATATATATATATATATATATATATATATATATATATATATATATATATATATATATATATATTTATATGTGAAGATAGATTACAATATTCTAATATAGTTCTTCATTATATAATTTAATAGTATTTTTAGAATGACTATGTATATATTTTATGTAACGATTTTAATAAGCAATAGTATATTATTTATATAATTGGAAAACATTAATATAACTAACAATAAAAATTGTAAGCCGGTTTATTTGTATAAAATTATTTTTTTTTTTGTACTAAAACATTTAATATATAATTTCTAATAATAAATATTATTTTCATTGCTTAAATTTATAATATATATTACGTTTTCCAAAATTATAACTTCAAGTATATTACGAATTTTACAAATTAGTAATTTCAATAGATAAATAAATATTTATGAAAAATAATATAAATTTTTATTTAGTTATGATTAATTAATTGAATTATGATTAATTTTAGTCGAATAAACTTGAATTTTATCCAGTTTTGAAAGATTAGATATATTGTTTGTTACGTTTTGAGTACAATACAAATAAATTGCTTGAATTAATAACTATTTTGAAATAATATTATAATTACAACGTTAATTAAATAATAAGTTCGAGTACTTGAATCTTAATTAAGTCGATGTATATATAAGTAATAATAAATTTTTAACGTAAAGATAATAATTTGAAATAATTTTTAAATCAATTGATAATAAAATAAAATATTAATATTGAACATATTAAAGTAAAAAAAATCAAAGTATTTTACGATCACTCGGCGATATCCGATCACTTGTGAACATAGTCAGGATCCAAAATTGGATACGTATCCTTAAAAAAAATATATGGACTGGGTAGTATGGCACGTATAACGATTGGACCACGTCGCGAATGTTAAATCCTGAAAAGTTCCCTTTGAAAATTTACAGAAGACGATAAACCTCCTCGTCATTAATCAAAGTCAAACCGTAGGACCTAAAAAGGATAAGGCGGAAACTTTTTCGGTGTTGACTTTCCAAAGTTTCCTTCGAAGGTATGTTCACGAATCGGAACGGATAACGATATTTGAACACGCCAAAACGTGGGTCACTCTTTTTTCAACCCCATCGCTTTTTTTGCCCCTCTTCCCATCGTATTTTTTTTCTATAAGTATTCTTATATATTATATTATATCATATATTGTATTTGTGAGTGATTAATTGACATGATTGGATGTGAAATATTTGATTTTTTTCTGTTACAGGTATGAAGAATTTAGATAGCCTGGGTTTGGCTCATAATCATATCAGGGAAATTCCCGGGAACGTGTTTTCACATTTGAAATTATTGAATTCGTTGGAATTGGATGGTAACGGAATAAATCACATCGATGACGAAGCTTTTCATGGATTGGAAGGTATGATTTTTTAAATATAAATTTAATAAAATAATCTATATACTTAATGTATTATTCTTAATGTATTATTTTAATCAATTATTTTTTTTGTTAAAATTGATAAAAGAAACAATATTATATGTATTCTTATAATATTTGTTGAATTATTTAACATCGAACAAAAAGTTTTGAAACGTAAAATAATGAATAGAGTTTTTCAATTTATTCGAGTACTTTCATTAAAATTTGTTTTTATCGAGAATTTTGCGTGTTCTTTTTAAGTTGTATAAATAAAATAGTACTTATTCGTTATTATTTTTTGTAATAAAAAATATTGTAAAAATCCTATTATACTAATGAATAGAAAAAAATATATTATTTTTTATAAACTAGTAGAGAAAAAGTTTCATATTTCAATCATTCATTAAGTATTTAAAATATAAAAAAATGAAATATTTCTAAACATATTTTTTTATTTACAATATGTATTATGTAATTAATAATGTATATTTTCATTTTAAATCATAATCCCATAATATTATTTTTATGAAAAAGTTTTATATAATAAGAGTTTTATTCTGTAAATTAAAGATAATAAAACATAAATATATGAAATATCGTCCTAATAAAAAGAAAGACATTCGAGTAAATATATTATCATATTTTGATGAAAAAAATATACGTAGAATTACATATATAATCTACTACATATCAAATAAAACTTTTCTTTTTATCCTAGACAGACCTGTCCAACGTCTATTTAACGTCGTCTTCATACATTTTATCTTTTTTTTTCTTTTTTTCTCTTGTCTGCGCCCCTTTTTTTCCTTAGCATATCCATTATTCACACGAGACATTACGTTACTTAAATACTGTACACGTATATACACAAAATAAAATAGATCTAAAGACTCGTGTGCGTATATTTAGAAGAAAATTGATACTATTGTTGAGGAAAAACGGTCTTATTTTTCTCGTTACTCAGAACGGGATACGAGTTTCGCGTATGGAAATTGAACGATGCGCTTGGGAAATCTGCGGTGAGGGTTTGGAAAAAAAAATCGAAAATACGTCTTTGTACGCACGTTTACATCGGATAAGTGAAGGGTAGTCTGTTTTTTTTTGATATTCAAAAAAGGGCTAAATAAATTTTCGATTCTGGTCGGAGAATTACGACGCGCGCTATGTTTTCCCAATTTCCGCACGAGTTTTCCATCGGCGAACCGAACGTACGGTATGTTTTCTTTCAATTTTCGCGTTGCGGACGAAATGAAAATTGCACTCGAATGCATTCGTGTTTTATTATTTTTTTTGGTGTGTATGTGTGTGTGTGTGTATTTTTATTTTGTAAATAGAAAAGTGTGAATGGACAGAATGAAAAATGTGAAGTGTATACAAAAAAATGAAAAACTTCACGGCGAACGATTTTAATTTCGAATGAAACTGTCTTTTCTATTTTTCACCTCGATTATTGTTTCTGTGTTTTGAGAGATTTTTTTCTATAAAAAAATAGAAAAAATCTTTCAAATAAAAATTTTTCATCTTTTAACATTTGTATTGTTCTCTTTTGTGAACAATTTTTGATTGTGTTTTATTTTTCAATATAATCTACATAAAGTTTTTAACAGTTAATATAAAAAAATACATTTAATATTAAATCATAAAAAATATAAAATTGACACATTATATATTCATATATTAAATCTGATATATTTTTCCACTAATCGACGTATATAAATAAATATATATATATATATATATATATATATATATATATATATATATATATATATATATATATATATATAAAAGTAGATAATCGTCAATAACCGCACAAATATAAACAAACATGAACTAATCAAGATCTCAAATTAGACCATTGAGTAAAAACGTCACAACGGCAATATTTACACGTTTTTAAGGGTCGACTAAGTGCCATTGTGATTATTGAGTGGGTAAAATAGAAAATGGAGGAAGGGTCGTAACTTTTGATCGATCGTAGCGATTCGTCGTTTCGTTTAATAAGCACTTTTGATGTAATAATTTCGAACGTTTATTACTAAATCAATATTATTTCGATAAACGTAACAGAAATAGATATAGCGTGACCGCGATTCAAAATAACGTTTCGATTCCGATACGGAGGCTTCAACGGAAGGAAAATCTTTGGATTTTTGCTACGCGTCGAGATCGCAGTTAAATATTCATCCTTTGTTTTTATCGTAAAGATTTGTCCATCTTACAAAAAAAATAATGGTTATTTTTTATTCAAAGTTTCGTAATGGAAGTCTAGTATAATGCGAGCTTTAAAGCACCCCGTGGAATTTAATTTCAGCTTATGACATTGAAAATCTAATATACAACAAGGATACAGGTGTTTCGTAATTATTTTCGCTTTGTAAGTAGAGTAGGTCATAAGACGTGAGTACGTAATGTATGAACATAAGAGTTACAAGCAGATCGTGCAATTTGAAATTCAAATATACCTTCTTGTTATACGAACCATACAACAGTGGTTCTAAATCTTTTTCTCGACGCGAAATCCTTTAATCTGATAAAAATCGCTTGGTACTTTTGTAAATCCGATATATTGTATACTATATATAAAATTTATGTATTTAAAATTTAAAAATATATGTATTTTAAAAATTTTAATGTCTGATTTGAAATTTTGATTTATATGAAATCAATATTACATAATAATAAAATATAGATATTTTTTAGTAATTTGCTAACAATCACCATGTGATTAAATTTAGATATAACCTGAATATAATTCACGTTTCTTATTCATTAAATATTTTTAATGTAAATTACATTGAAGTGACATATAAAAAAATCATAATAATTCATTTCTTATATTCAAACGTATATGATTTTAAACAAATAATTATATAAATTGTAATACTTTTATTTTGTCTCATACTCTTTTTTTGTTAATATTATATTATAATATATAAAATAGAATAAATCTTAAAAAAAAGAAATATATTCTAATTATGTTAAATATAATATAAAATATTTTACAAAAATAATAAATAAGCTGTTGAAATGAGAATTAATATTTTTAAATTATATGAAAATTGTAATAATATTAATTATATTTTTGAACCGTAATATAATATAAAAATAATTTCAATTTTTCATCAAAAATATTTACAGGTTCTTTTATTCTGAGTGAAAGACATCTGGAATATATCATTATTATCCTTTCGTTTATATTTTGGTATACGTGTGGGATGAATTTAACAAGTGGTTTGAGTTCAGAATACCTCATTGTTTAGCGCCCAGGGCCGGCTTAATAATTTACAGCGGTCGTGCGCCCGTTCGCTTCGAAATCTGGGGGCAATTTGCATAAATAAACGCGCGGCCGAATCCGGCCCTGGACGATTTGCATACGTCCGTATCAACGGACCTAATGGCAAAAAATATCATCATCGTGATTTAACGGGAATATATTTCGGCGTTTCCATCGTTCGTTTGTTTCGAAATACGACCGGGGAAATTCGGAAAACGGGGTCGAAAAGGGCGTTTTGTTTCGCCGCCTCGTTTTCCAGGAAAACTTAACTCGCGATTCGCTGAATATTTTAAACGCGATGAAAATTACATGGATTTTTTTTTTATTTTGCACGCACTGTACAAACATTAATATGCGAAAATATAACGAAGTATAATATAATTTTACGTTTGCTTCTTTTTAATCATTTTTTTTGTGTTATTTTAATAGAAAAAATATATCAGCTCACAGTAAATTGAAAATATTTTAAATTTATTTTAATATAGTTAAATTGACGAAATATTTGTCTAATGAGTAATTTAAGGATATCTTTTAAAATATGATTTATTTCCGAGCTTTATTTTAAATAAATGAAATACAATGAATATTTTCAGTATTTAAAGGTAAATTAAAATATTAAATTCTTCGTATTTATTATATCGATTGTAACAAAACAATTTGATAATTTATATACGAAAATCAAGTTTCAAAATACTTTGATATTCGACGATGAAACAATATCGTTTTCATTTATAAATTAATTAATTTTCTCAGAAACATTTTAGAATTACTAAAACAAGAATATTACAGTGAAGCCATTCGATGACGTTCATCAAGTTTATTTTAATCATAGATATTTGTATAAGAGTTTAATATAGCTGATTGAAAATTATTATAACAAAACAACAATAACATTTATCCGGATACCGCAAAACACAAAATGTGAATAGAAAGAGATTTTACATCGGTTTATCAAAAACATTTTCGTTTCATCATCCGAAAATATTTTCAATTATATATCGAGCGTATATAAAAGAGAATGTATTTATTTCATTATTTTATGTTATTGTGTTTTTTTTTCATTTTCATCCCCCACGTTTTTTTTTGTTTTTGTTGTTCAATGAAAGAAAATGCCATATTACACGTTGAGCTTTCACCATGTCGTGTTTTTCCTTATTTTTTTTTTTGTTCTTCACTTCGTCCGAGAAAATTGGGAAAACTGAGACGAGTCATCGGATGACGTGACGAATTTTTCCCGACGCGACGAAATGACCGTCGAAAACGACGAGAAAACAAGCAATTTAAACAAGCGTTCATTAATCCGATTTTTTTTCTCTACGTATAAATGAAAAAAATATGTTTTATTATATTATGTACATATATATAGAAGTAGGCCAAACAATAAAGAAATAAATAAATTTCTCATGTATTATTTAATCAGTTTTTATATAGATTATTTATATTTCTTTTTATCACGGATATTTTGGTCGTTTCGAAAGATTTTGATATTTAACTGTATTTTAAAATAAATAAGTTTTCAGCTTACGTCATATTCTTGGAAAAAATTGAAATAAATCTATCTATGAAAATTTCATATTATATAACATTTATTAGTAAAATTATAAAGAATTTTATAAAAGTAATAATAAACTAAGATCTTTTTATAAAATGTTACCAAGAATAAAATGTATAATATTTGCCGAAAATATCACATAAAAATATTATTGAGTCAACTTTTTTTCGTTTTTATTTTAAAAGTGTCAAGAAAACGTATTACATATTTATACAAATATGTCATCATATAAAAAATATATATACTATGTATGATAAGTTCACGATGTTTTTTTTTATAAAAAAAAGACACGAATTTCCATTACTTATGAAACTGACATAAAATATTATATATATTTATAAATAAAAATACTCATATCTTTCACATCTTGCATTTTTTTAGCATCACGTTTTTTCAATAAAAATATGTATATAATCAATATATATATATATATATATATATATATATATATATATATATATATATATATATATATATATAATATTATTTATTGTTTAAATAAAAGAATTTTTAGTAATTATTTACATAACAATATATACGGTTCGAGGCGAACATGAACAATAACACACTTTTTTACTTTTATTCTTGTTGACGGTACATTTTCTTACCTTTTATGTGTGCTCAGTATAATTCACGTAGCGTTTGTAGCAAGTGTCCGAATTAATTCAACATTTTCCCTCTCCCAAATTTATATATAATATTTTTTTCTTTTCTTATATATATATATATATATATATATATATATATATATATACATATGCCTTTAACCTCGAGAAAATCTCATTCTTTCGCTTTTATTCCCGTGAGACTTGACGATGTACTATATAACATCGCTTTTCCATTGTGATGTTTTAAAAGCACCGAACTACTCGCTTTTCTCTATGTAATGTTATGTTAAAAAAGAAAATATTTTTAAATCATTTATATATATATATATATATATATATATATATATATATATATATATATATATATATTATGTACGTTTCAAAATATGATTGTTTTTAATTTTAAATTGTTTTATTAGTTTTAACGTTATTTTTTATTTATTATGAATAATGTTCATCAAGTCATAGATATAGAATCACTATTATATTCTTATATTTTATAGTAATTTTATTTATGAAAATTATTGAAAATATTTTGATTTTATGTACGAAAAAATATATTTGAAAATTAGATATAAAGTTAGATAATGAAAAATCATATTGAACATTTATGAAATCTATAGAAAAAAATATTTTAATATATTTTTTTTTAATTTTACGACATATGGCGATTATTTATAATATTGAATTTTGTTTTTTATTATTAAAAACAAAATTATCCTTATTTTAAAATTTAAATATTGTTGATTTCCATATATCAGACATGTTTTAATAAAATCGAAATTAAATATATATATATATATATATATATATATATATATATATATATATTACAAATATTTTAATAATTTTATAATTATTATTTAATATTATATTTATTGAATAAAAAATATTCATAAAACAGGACTGAGTGGAAAAATTTTCATAGAACTATTTATTCAATACTTATTTTTAAAATCTCCATAGCTAATTTATATGATATAATTTTTTATATAAATTATAAAAATCATACTATAAATTCAATGGAAACTATTATAATTTATTTTTTGACTTTTATTTGATGTCTATGAATATTTTATTGAAGAAAAAGGTGAATAATGTTCATAAAAGTATAAACGTATACATATATAAATACACACGCACACATGTGTATGGTTAATATTATAGATATAATAATTTATATCGGTGTTACTATCCAATTTGTATTTGACAAGACGTTGTTAAATGCGTAACGACTTCGCCTTCCGTTCTAATCAAGTTTATGACAATACAACTTGATTCTATTATCGGGCGAGCATTACAATTTATGAAAATCGATATTCGCCGCGATAACAATAACCGAAACCAGTTCTCTACTTTCGTAGACTACGTTAGATTTTCGTCTAAAATTCGCACGTGCAACGACGTCTCGCTCATTATTTATATATATATATATATATATATATATATATATATATATATATATATATATATATATATATATATATATATATATATATATATATATAGTGGTCTGTTTTTGTTAACTATTCAAATCACGGTTTCGCGTTTACGACGGCAAGTTAACTAATCCGTTGATCGCGTCGTTAATGAGGTCGTCGGAATTCCGAATCGAACATCGGAACTAAAAATTTGCCACGATCGGAATTACGATTCAGAATATTTGAGAACGTGCAAAGAAAACGACTTGCGTTTACAAGAAAAAAAATTCGTTACAAATGTTTTTTTTTATATAAGAAATCGCATATCAAAAATATATTTATACAAGAAAAACATTAAAAATGTTTTTCAGCATTTGGGATTACTTTTTTTTGTATAATAAATATTTTGTGTACAGAAACTTTTTCAGTACTCCTTTATTTTAATTTGTAATCGAATTTCGAAACATCGTTTTTATTTTTATTTCTTTAATTAAACTCGATTTATTTTCTAGACGTTTTTTGTTCGGCATCTCAAAGCTGTTATAACTAAATTTAATTATTCATTTTTGAGACATAATTATATTTATAATTTTGTTTGAAGAAAAAAAACGATGAAAATTTAAATATAAGGTGTTCGTGATAGGCTTAATAATTAAGAAAAATATAAAAAAACACTCTGTTAAGGTATTATTAATTTAGCTTGTAAATAAACAGTATATAATATTTAAAAAAAACATCAGAATAGTATAAGTTTTCCATATCATAATATATATTTTTTATTTTATTATATGGATTCTTTTTATTGAATTTTTATGATATATTATATAAATATGATATATGATATATAACTATAGGATATGAATAAGATATATATTTAATTATCATATTATTATATTATTTTATTTAAATTAAAGTTAAAAAATAGTAATCACAGATCTTTACCAAAATTTGTCAAGTGTGACATCGTAATTTTCATAGATATGGCGTTGAATTTGTTAAGCTGAAAAATCGGCGACGGATTTATATATAAAAAAAACGGATCATTACTTTTATGTCAGTCAATTCGAGGGTAGTAATTTCCCTTTTTCGCGTCGTTTCAAGGGTGAGAAATCTCAAATTGAGTTTTGGCTACGGCTAAACGTCGACTTATTTTCCCGTGAACTAGAGCTTCTCGGAAAAGTGGCAGTTGTCAACCGGGACAGGAATGAAGGCTTAATTGAATAGCCAGAACCAGTTCAAATTATATACTGAAAAAAAGAAAAGTTCAAAATGTTACATTTCAGAATTAATTCTGTCTTATTTATACGAATTTATTTCATTTCACATTTAAATAACGGCGTTGCGACATCTGTTACGAAATATTTAAATGAATCAATGTTTTTAACTCACTAATATACAGTTAATATAATGGTAATTTAAATGGTTATAATGATTGCTTTAAAACTGAAAAAGGGTTAACGTTATCTAGGGGATGATTGAAAATCGTCATTGAATGAAAAAAAAAAGAAAAAGAAGCTCCTGAGAGGGTCGTTTCTATAAGGTGCCATAATGACGAATGTCATATCCGTGACAAAGGAGACACGTGGAAAATTGCCACTCGAGAAAAAATAATAAAACGCGAATATATAAGGGAACAAATGCGAAAAACGTGCAAAGTGCGCCACACCATATTATATTATCTGTCTTCGGGTTCGAATGTCGTGTTTTATCGCTGTTGTTCATCATATTGCAGAATACTATTCGGCTTTTTATTGCGTTCGAAAAAGCATATATTAAAATTTTATACGGTATTTTTGATACGATAACGGATATTATGACAGAGATCGATAACCGTCTTATATTTTTTCGTAGTCGATTTAAAATATTTTCAGTAATAAATAATATTTATCACAAAACGTGGTTTTATGTTTAAAACATATATAATTTAAAAGTATTATTATCATAATTGTCAAAAAATTTAGATTTGAAATATAATATATCTTCATATTTGTTTCAGAAAACCTCCAATATCTTCGTCTTGGTGACAATCGTCTCCACATGATACCTTCAGAAGCATTGAGACCACTTCATCGTCTCAGACACTTGGATCTCAGATCGAATAATATCACTGTGATACCCGAAGACGCCTTCACCGGCTACGGAGATTCTATCACATTCCTCAATCTGCAAAAGAACAGGTATTTTCAAAAACAAATAAAAAAAACCACCTCTATTTAGATGAAACGAAACGCGCTTTTCTAATATTTCATTCAAAACCGGAAAATTCGCGTAATACGAACACCTTTATTGCGCGACTGTCGTTTATATGATCGTGAAACTGGATTGCTTCACTTGTAGTTTCGCAGTTTAGAAGCATAATCGTTTCGGTTAATTTTACGCAGATGGCTCCGTTGTGAAATTTAACGAGCGGCGAAAGCTCGCAGACAAATTAAAGTGTTCAAAAATAATAATTATTGTACAGTTTGTTCGTAAAGTTTCAATGTTCGTTTTTAAACATTATTACTTACCAGAAATGGATTGAAATCTTGATAGTTACAAATTTGACAACTTTGTCAGTTAATAATTTTAACGTTCAAAATTATAATGTAATAAAAAAATTACAATAATACGAGTGTAAATTTACGCGAAGATGTCAGAAAATTTCATAATTCATTGTAATAATAGAACGGCAAAAGTGCGACTGTGAAAATTTTCCGCTGCTAAAAAGGAATTCTAAAATTGAACTTTCTTTTGATATCCGAGTCGGAACTCGTTTGAAATTAATAAAAGCGACATCGAGATGATGAAAATTTTCGAATAAAAATGCAAATATTTTCCGCATTTTATACATAAATCGTCAAACGTGAACGAAATGTTTGAAATCACAACAAATTTTCACTTCAAAGCGGTACATTTAGAATATTAGGAAAAATATGTTTTACAATATTTTTTTACAAATTACTGAAATAGTAATAATTATATAAAGTATTTCATTTTTTAATATAAAAAATGTTATGAAATATTTTATCATAAACGACAAGAAGACAGTATATTTATAATAAAGAAAAAAGTAGAAATTGATGTACATGTGTAGGGGTTGAAATGTCATTTTTGTCGTTCTTTTTTTCCGCAAAATTGTCCTCGAGAAAATATCCTTCGTCGAAGTGCCTCGTGCGAATTTAATTAAAGAACTTTTTCCGTTTACTGCCTGGGTCCACCCCAGGTTTGTGAGACGGGTCAACGGGACCCCTTTGAATTTATTATTCGGCAAAAACCCTCGAATCGGTCAAAAAGTCCTTCACGAATATGAATTCGCTTATTTGATTTAACCTTACTAGTCCACCGTCAAAGAAAACATAACTCGGAATGAAAAATTAAGGTTGCCAAGAATTTTCACGCACGATGGCTTCGTCCTTTGCTATGGGAATTTTCCGCGATATGTACAAAGGGGTGCGTACGTTATTATTATTATTATTCAATTTTTATTTGATAAATGGTATTACGATTACCTAATATTATATTTAATAAGATAAGATTTTTAATTATTTAATTAATAATTTTATGAAAAACATTGTTTTATTGTATTGTAATAGTTAAATGAAATAATTAATATATAGCAGGGGCATACAAAGTTTAAATTGCCGAATTAAATTTAAATCACTATATAGGATTAAAAACGTAATATTATTGATGTAAATATAAATGATATAAAACAAAAAATTCACTATTGTTAAGAAAAAATAAAAAAATATATTATTATTATATAATTAAAATTATTATTTTAAATTCTATCAGTTTTACAATAATAAATCAACTTTTTTTATGAAAGAAAAGACTTAACACTTTATTTAAATAATATTTTGTAATAAAACATTTTTATTTTATTAAAAATATATAATATATACAAACTCATACACACACACACACATATATATATATATATATATATATATATATAAATGAATGCAGATGACACTTGGGGTTCATTTGCATAGTCAGAAATACGTAAATTGTCACACATATAGCTATATATCACACGAAATACATATTTAATTTGACACGTTTGGATACGAAAGAACTCTGAAGATTCACCCCCGGAGTCGCTTCTATTATTCCCGAAACCATCCCCAGATCTTTTCAGATGTCGCGCCACCCCCTCAAGACCTTATCTCCTTACCGATTCTTGGTCCATTTTTTGAGGGATACTTTCGCGCGACTTTCGGATATTTTTTTACATAGGTCGTTTCCCCTGGGGTCCTTTGATCCTAAAAGGGTAAAAAGGAACGAATTCGTAAGAATGTCCCTTTTACACTCATCCGGGACTACTTTCCTTGCGCATAAATAAGTGCACGACGGTATATAATAGTAAACGTATCGAAAGTTCTTTACTATTTTTAAGGTATTTATTGTCAACAATAATCTATATAAGATATATAAATGAGACAATCGAAGTATGTATGATGTATTTAATTTATAAAAGAGATCATTGTTTATAGAAGTGCAAAGTGTTAAATACAAAAGAAGGAACATTTTAAATCTGGATTGCGATATGTGAAAAAAAAAATTGAAATTTATTGCAATTAAAAAAGAAAAATACAATAATTTATATATAAATAAACGAAAAAAAAAAGACAATAAAAGTGAACACAAGAAGATTCAAATAATAAGGATGTCCTAATTAGCAACTCGATTCCGTTTGTGGTCTAATGGTTTCCTTTATGTCTTCGGTCTCGGTAATTAAATTGCGTAACGCGATACGAACCCGGGACAAGATCGATCGATTCGCGGCGTTTTCTTCGTTATTTTATTTTATCCTTTTTTTTCTTCTTTTTTTGACAGGATCGACTTTCGAACGGAGTCTGTGTTGTCTGTCGGTGTGTGTTCTGTGACGCTTTTGCCGTTTTTCACCCCCTATTCCACCCTTAAGGCCGCAAACTTTTAACTCGATCACTGCGAAGTAATCGCACAACTAGGACAAAACACACTTGAATAATATATAAGGCGGTCGTGTGTCTAATGACACGTGTGTGTGTGTGTGTATGTATGCTTTTAAGTATTACGACAAAATTACATTTAATTTTCAGCTATACATTAAATCTAATTAAAGCACACTTAAAATATCTCATAGTGGATTTTCAAATATAATTACTAAAAAAAGTTGTTGATTTATTCGCGTGAAATTTCTATATACATATATTGAACTGTAACGCTAGAAATATAAACAAAATGAGAATTAGCTAAGTATTGAAACGGACGAAACTCGTTAATATTAATTAATTAATTTCGCATGTTATTATCGAATTAAGTGCTATTACAATTACCACACCCTTGATTAATCTACGTAAAAAAAATAAACTATAGATAATAAAAAATAATATTGTCCAAAAAATTAATCGTTTTAATTATGAGACGAATTGTAATATAGAAAATATAATACATTTTTTATTTTATTTTTTTTATACTTTAAATAATATATTTGCACTTGTTTAGTTAAAAAAAAAATATTAATCTCTAATTTAAACAAGATTGAAACTTTTACTGTAATCAGTTTTCTTTATTAGATAACTTTGTTAATATAATCTTTTAATAATTCAAGATCGAGTTTAATTAATCGTCATAATTAATGCACTTAATCAGTTGCATCGCCGGGCGATTAGCGTATTTTCGTTTTTTTAAGCGAGGGTTTAAAATTCAGACACCGAAGAAAAGCCTCCCACCGTTGAGGCTTCATCACATATTCAGTTGCCCGTTTTGGGATTTCGGGTCTCCCGGAATATTAAATTGTATAAATTAAAACGAGGGCGTTTAAACAGACTCGTAACGGAGGAGGGGTGGGGGGAAGTCGGAGGGCGGGGGTCTGCGTTAATTCGAAAAGTCCAATTTTGACCTCGCTTTAATATTGCCAGGGTGGGACATGTTAATTATGCACATTTAGGCTCTGATGGAGTTTATATTATACAATATATACTTCTGAAAAATCGTTATCGATATAACAATATAAGATAAAAACGAACCATTATTAGATTTTGTATTAACGTTTATTTATTAACACCGATGTATCTTGAATATTTTTCAAATAATTAATAATGTAGAAATTTTCTTTTTTTTGTCTATTTTCAGTATTAAAGTATTGCCAGCAATGGGTTTCGAGAATCTCAACTCTCTGGAAACTCTAAATCTTCAAAACAACAAATTGACGCACATCCCAGAAGAAATTATGGAACCAATTGTGGACACTTTGAGAGTCGTGGATATAATGGGTAAAATTATACATTATATTTATTTACTAATAATAACATAATTTCGAAAAAATCTGATAGTTAAATTTAAAGTGAAGAAAATTTTGAATCAATATTTTTTTTTCTAGACTAATACATTTTTTTTGACAATTGTGTAAAGTTTAAACATTCCCGATCAAATTTGATTAGTATTTCCAAATATGCAGGTGAATTTTTACGGTAATTTTTACGACGAAAAAATTACACGATTAAAAACGCATATAAAGATTCGTCGAATTTTTCGACGATTTTCTCACATTTGTCATATAATCGTAGCATTTTACGGTGTCGTAAAAATATAAAGACGCAAGCGAAGAAGTGACGATACCGTCACATTTTCCCAAGATAATAATCCACCGCCTTGGAACATTTTTTTTCAGCATTATTATTTTGACGTTTTATTTTGTTTTGTTTTTTTCTTTGGAATTTTACCGCTTTTGCAAACGTGTAAACGTAATACGGATGAAAATACGAGTGTAATTTCGTAACCTGGATAATTTAGAGAATATGAGAAAATGGCATATATACAATATATACTGCTGTCCCAAAAATATATTCACATATAGTAATATATATATATTGTATTTTGTATTACATGGGAAGTTTTCAAAATTATTTAGCATTTAAACTCTTTAAACATTGATTAAAATTAACCAATTTTTTAATTACTTTTTATTATGATATGTTTAGTTTTATATAATTTATATATGTGAAATACAATGTATACTGAAATCTAACGTTTATCTTAAAATATTGCGTTCATTAGATAATTTTATCCTTTAATAGAAATGGAATAAATAGTGATAAATAAACCACTGTACATTTTTTTTAATATTAAAATATTACATTTTTATATAAAGAATGTATCAAAGTTATGATTTAAAAAGTATGAAAATAAACGAATCGGATATTGATATACACATGACAATATTAATGAAAATACGATCTATCTCGTTCAAAATATTGTATAAATATCGAACACTTTCATATTTTTTTTAATATATATACATTATATATGTTTGTGGCAAAGAAAAAAAATGTACCTCACTGTCACATCGTGTTTATCCCCTTTTATAACACAATAAAGTCAGGATACACGTCGTATAATAACGGAATATTGTATTACCGTAGGTGTTTCTTTGGTGTGAGATGCGTTAGGCGCGCACACGCTCTCACACTCCGTAGTATCGGTAGTATCAAATTTATCCCTTTATTGCGTGATAAAAACGAAGGAAAAAAGGTGCTTTTTTTGGGGGGGGGGAGGAGAGGAGAAAAGAAAAAAAATACATATAGGAAAAAGTTTGACTCGAAATCGACAAAAGCACTTAGCCGCCGCTTTGTGTATTACATTATTATTAATGATAAGCTCGAGCACAAAGGATGTACGTGCACAAAATTTTATTTCATGAATATATGTTGGTTAAGGTCGGAACTGGGTCGTATGTTAATAAAAAAAAATACATATGTGTTTTTTTTTCAATATCTACACTTATATTTGATAAAGAAATATTTTAATTTATATTAATAGAAAATAAATAATTTAATTTATCAATTTGATAAAGCTTTTGAGATAAAATGTAATTTTATATATTAAAAAAATAAGGTAGAGATATTAAGGTTATTATTGTTCGTTTGTTATTCTAAAATTAATTTTCTGAAAAGAAATTAGGGCGTATTTAGTTAAAAAAAATTATATAAATTAGATTTTAAAACGTTATGAATCCAAAATAATAATATTTGAACTCGGAACAAACAACAAAAATGATAATGAATAGAAATTAATTTAAAAAAGATTTAGCTTAGATTTATAAAATATTCATAAATTTAATCTTGAAATTGTATAGTTAGATTATATACGAAAAATCATAGATAAATATAATATGAAAATTATATTTAATATAAAATTTTCAGACGGTCTAAATTTTGGAATAGAATATTTCCAGAATGCCAGGAATATCGTCGTAAAATAAATCGACAAATATTTAAATACGTATAAATATATTACGTTAATGTGTATTAATGGAATTTTTATTAGGTTGCGTGTATTATTCGTTAGTGCAAAATGTTCATCTGCTATTCAAAATTAACGTTACGTGTATCTGAACAATATTTTCAGGTCAGCATTTCGTGTTCAGTATTAATTTTTGCATAATTGAAGGAAAAAATAATATAAGTGATTTTCCACGAGCGCAGTATAAATTTTCCAATTTTCCGCACGGAATATATATTTTTATGCTTTTCAAATACCAACATCTTTATTTTCTTTTAAATATATTTATGAATATGACGACACATATATTTATATATATATATATATATATATATATATATATATATATATATATACCATATATATAGTATAACATATTTTTATTAAAAATATACTTATTCAGTATTGAATACAATATATAATTTTTTATGTATTATTTTTAATATATTAAATTACACAATAATAAAGATTTAAATATCACGATTCAGTTTTCAGTTAAATGGAAAATTTATATTCAAAAACAATTCAATTGAGCTTCGATATAAAAGCAATTCTAGTAATTAAACATTGCATTCTAATTAGCTATTTATTGTTCACTATTCGATATCAATTAAATTTACAGTACAGTAATCTGATCGTGCAAAATTATTAACTAGTTTAGTTTATAATCAATTAGTACGTGTACTCGAGTTGTGTTCTAATAAATAAATAAATTTGATGTAAACGATCGTTGATTACATAATAAATCTCTGTTAGAAAAATATTAAGGAAATTATATCGACTATATGTTTTTAATGTTTAATAGTAATGATTTTAATAATTTTTTGATGATATTAATAAATATTAATTTACAGACAATCCACTGATTTGCGACTGCGAACTTCGCTGGTATGGAGATTGGTTGAACGGTTTGAGAGATAGAGACGACGAAATGATGCAAAAGAAGAGAACCCTGTGCACAATGCCCAGTGAACGCAGGGAATACAGTGTTCAGAACATGCCGACTGAAAAAATGGCATGCGTCGGCAAAAGGATAATAGGCGGTAGGTCCTTGTCGGGAGCGCCGAGCCAGAGGTTTTCAATCGCTCGGCTCGCAGCCGCGTTTTTGGCCGTATGTTTAGTATGAGGATTTTTTTCGTAAAGGAAAACGCAGTCATTTTGCATTGAAACGCGATACATTTGTCCGATTCGTACATTTCTTAGATAGCCCACATTTTTTTTTGTATCACATACCGAATCGATTTATAAAAACATGTATTATTTATATATATATATATATATATATATATATATATATATATATATATATATATATATTTTCGGTCTATTTAATCTATATTTGAGACTTTCTATTAAAAATATTTTGAGAATGAATATAAAAGAGATATTGTTGTGTTGAAAATTAGAGGCAATACATATTTTATATCAAAAATTTTCGTCATTTTGAGAGATAAAAATATTAATAATATTCTATTATTTTTAATTTTTTTTATTACATCTATTTTAAAATACATAAACGTTTATTTAGGATTTTTTATGAAAAAAATTTTGTAAATTTTCCCACATATTCAATATAATATTTATAATTATTATATTAATTAATATAATTTCATATTTTGAATTTGTAAAATAAAATTATTGTTATACTTTTAATTTCAAAATTTTCAACAAAAATTGCCTTCATTTTCCGCACAAAAGAAAAACGAGATTAATCAATCTCGTTTGGGTTTTCTTTTTTTTTTTTGATAATTTTTCACTCGAGTGTCAGGGGTGAAAAATTTAATAAAACACCGCGAAAAACTGAAAACCACTAATAAACGACGTCTCTTTTAAAATTCATTCCGCCTTTTCTTACAAAGAAAAAGAAAGAAAAAATAATAATAATAAATTGAAAAATAAATACACATTTTCACGACTGATAATCGATTAAACGCAATCGTGTATATTTTTCTCTACGCATTTTTAATCATATTTATACGCATCATTTATACGTATATAATTTTTAATATATTTTTTTTCAATTCTTACTAAAGATATTAGATGGACAAAAATAAAATAAAATATATGTATATTCACTATTTTGGATCGTATTATTGTGCGCACTTATTCTAAAATAGTGTTCAAATATTGTAATCAGCGAAAGAGTGTGACGAGGAATTAATTAAAATATGTGAAATTTTATATTTCATATAAATTATATTTATAAAAAAAAACATCCATTAAAATAAATTAACAATCATTAAAAAATATATATTTATCAGGGTTCACTTTCGACCCTAATTTTATAACATAATATCAATCAATCCAAAAAAATATCATACAGGGGGAGTCGATACATATCACGTGTATGTCTAATTATTATTATTATATATAAATAAATGTTGTTTATTAATTTAAATAGTAATATAATTATAATTAACATATTTTATATATTCATTGTCATTTATTGGATTTATTACTGTCATTATTATTATTATTATGATTATTATATTAAAATTCATACATTTTATGCGTATATAGTGTTAAATTGTATACTAACCCCTATTTTAGTATGTATTTATATAAATATATAATATAAATATTTACGTTATATTAAATTCACAGTATCAAAGTCATATCATTAGCTAATTAAGATTATACATAATTATTACATATACATATATACAAGTATGAGTAAGTTTTAATGCGATAGTTTAAAATTGAAAAAAAATATTAGATAAATCTAAGATACAATCTTCATATATATTTTTGGCTTTCTCTTGAATTTAATACATATTTAAGAATGTGTGTATATATATATATATATATATGGAAAAAATATATATGTACGTTTGTTCAATGATTGTCTTTGCTCTTGCTTCACTTGTCGGTATTTGAAATGTTTAAATCACATAAACACATCCCGTTTCTCTGTATAGTCGATATATTGCAAGAATTAATTAATCATATAGCTGTTAACGAATTGCATGCCAATTTAATTATTTATATATAAATGGGGGAAAATATTAATGGAAATTGCATACTTATTATTACTGTGTATAATGCACTTCTCTGTAGTAATTTTTGAAACATACATATATGAATTATACTTTGCCGTTTTAAGAAAAAAAATATATGCGTTATCCATGTCGTACATAATATTACTATTATTAGATAAGTCATATGATAAATTATTGAAAGGTTCTCCATGTTTTTTCAAATAATAATCAACTAGGAATATCGATAAAAACTTTTTAATTTTTAATATAAATAGTTTGAAGAGTCGCACATAGATGTCACTTTACAATTCAATTTATTTTAATTTAAAATATTTATTAATACTTTAAAATTAATTAAAAATATTTTTTTATTAATAAAGTGATTAGAATTGACCTTTTCTATGTCTAATATTTGATTTTATACATATATTTTTTATTATGATGAATATTTTAATTCTTATAATTATAATAATTAAATTACAATGATTTAAGTATATCATTTTGAATTATAATATATCATCGATAATTAATTATCGATGATAATATAATTTTATTGATGAATTTGATCAAACATAGAAAGGGTTGAAAAATCGACACATATCAAAATATATATATATATATATGATAAATTAAAAAAATATATGTATTATATTTAATTTTGGATTTTTTTTAAATATTTAATTGAGCTCGACAAATATTGATCTGTCGAGCGATTGAACCAGTCTTATACATATCTAAAAAGGGCGCGTCCGCAGCCCCTGATACATATCAATATTGCGCAATATTTTACGTCAAAAATATTGTGATGTTTCGATAGATTATAATTATTATATTATCTTAAGAGACTAAATGTGACGGTCTGAGGATGATCTATGAAGTAAAAGAAAAAAATATTAATTACATGAAAATTAAAACGATTCATTGAAATAAAAAAAGGGAATACCAACCTGATTAATATGAAAAAAATATTTATATACTATGATATAAATATATTTAGAATTAATGAAACATGTTGATATGCATATCGATTAAATGTTGAACGTATTATTTTTAAAAAATCATATATATATAATAATATAATATAGGATTGTATGTGCGTACACGTTTTGGAGCCTTATAATGCTAAATAAAAAAAAATGAAAATTTTTCGCAATTACTTTCGCATAATTAATTATGTTTATAATATTTAATCGAAGTTGTGTCGCCCGTTTGTCAAAAATAAATTATTATATTTAACACAAATATGCATTATCGGTAATGAATGTCAGTTTTTGCAGTTTGATTACAACGCTTTTTTGTGTCCGCACCGCTAAAGCCGGCGCCAGACTGGAGTGTCGTCGTCGAAATGTGCTCGATCGGAATCCTCCAGTGTGGCTGCGGCTTTATGTACGTATTATATACAATATGTATGCTGTTTGTTTTTATTTTTTTTTGTAATGATGCAAGAATTAAAAAATAATAGTAATAATATTAATGAAAATAATAAGTGAATATTTTTTCGATGTTTATCCATATAGTATATTATATGTTAATTATATATATGATATATACGTTCAGAAGCGCCTGTGTGTTTTAATTCTACAGTTAATTATTAATTAATAATAATTAAATAATTAAATGTATTTGTTCGTAAGTGATGGAAGTATGAAGATATTAAAAACAAAAATCATCATAAAACAATTCTAGTTGTTGTTATTGTATTAAATTCTCGTCTTAACTTCTAACGATAAAAAAAATATTGTCTCCATGTATAATGTAAAATTGATGTAAGTTTTATTCAATGAATAAAATAAAAAAATCACAAAAGCCTTAAATATTCGACTTTTATTTCGTATCCCTGATTAACATTTATTTTACTTCTTTTTGTTTTAATTTTTTAATAAAACATTTTTTACAAGTTAATCACTATTGAAAAAATATTACTTTCCTTATAAAAATTACCACTTTAACTTTAAATCATATTTATCCATATCTCAAAATATTTTTTTAATATAAAAATGAATTTAATCGATTGAAATATAAATTTGGAAAAATATGTTTATAGTATAAATATTTTTTAATATATTTAAATGAAGTAAAAATATACCATATTATCTATAACAAAATTCGATCATATTTAACTACAACTATTGAAAAAAGTTCAATATCACTAATAAAAATATTATCATCTATCTTTAAAGATTTAAATTTCCATTATTATATAATATAAAATCTGTTACATTGAATTAATTTATCATTAGAATCACACTGATATGTTTAAACAATAAATTAGACATATGAAAAAAATATTACAAATAATATTTATATTTTTTTACCTATTACTATACAAAAATTAATTAAACTTATTTATTGTTAAATATCATATTATAACAAATTATAGTTTGAATTTTTTTCAATTTTTTTTTCTATTACAAAAAAAACATATATATATATATATATATACACACACACACACACACACATATATATATATATTGTAGTTTTTGATTAGATTCAAAGATCGAACTGGTGAAGGATATAAATAATGAAATAATAATTATATATAATGAAACTTTTGACCTGAATGCAAATTAATTAACACCAAAGCCTTTTCAAAACAAATGAATAACTTAATTAAAAAATAAAAAGTATAAAAGAGGATGAGCCAGGATTATAGTATATATTGTATAAATTTCTCCAAAGGCAAGGACGAAACGCGAACAAAAAAAAAAGAAAAATATATATATATATATATATATATATATATATATATATTATAATATATAAGAAAAATGGATGAAAAACGTCAACGTCAAGGAAAAAAAGTTTTTTAACGAATAGAATATATATATATATATATATATAAACGAAACACGATTAATATTAAACTCCCGTTAAATCAATAATTCAAAATTTTGCGCGGAAACCAAAAACGACGAATTTTGGTAGAAAATCAGATGGAATTATTCATTCGATACGTTCGAGCCTTCAAAGGGAACGCGATCTGATCTGAATTTTAATACAAAACAATCGCTTTGAACAAGTTCAAAATACAACTCTCGGTTACTGGATGTTTATATAAGTTAACAAAAAAAAATTTTTTTTCTCCCTACCTTTTTTTTATTGTCGATTTTAATAAAATTCTTCGTTTTTCAAATCAACGGTGAAGGTGGAAATTTGGCGAAATTTGGATATCGAACGACGTGAAAAAATATCAATAAAAAATGAGGACGGCCTTTTTACAACATTTATCATTTTAATATATACATATAATATTTCAAAATTAAAATTCAAAGAAATTCTAAAGCATTAAATAATAAAAATAATTGTATTTTCGTTATATTACTTTTTTATATATTAATTAATATTTTTTAATAAAACTTGTAATATAATATATGTAATATAATATAATATATGTAGAATATTTATATTATATTACATTATATTACAAGTTATATTAAAATATATTTATATTTTTATTACATTACAAGAATATTTATATTATATTACAAGTTCTATTAAAATATATTTATATTATATTTTAATAGAACTTGTAATATAATATATGTAGAATTAAAGAGTTATCCAATTTTAAACATAGATTAATTAAGACTACTACAAAAATATATAAATATTTTAAAATGTGTTAATATTTATTAAGTATTTAATAAATATAATCGAAATAACTTGAGTTATTTTTATTTATAAATATAAAACGTTATATCGTTTAACATTATTTAACTCTAAAACTCAAAATTTTGTTGTTTCTTAAGAAATTATTTATATTTTATAATTCTTGAATTTTCATTATATTTTAATTATGCTTTACATCTATAATCTTCAACCACTTAAGTTCTTAAAACTCGAAAGCTCTTTACTTCAGAAATTGTTAAAAGACGAAAATAGCGCACACACAATGAGCTTTCAGCTTATCTATATAGAAAAAAAGTTAACACTTGTGAGAAAGTGAAAGAAAAAGTTTGAAAATGGTTAAAGAAATATACGATAAACTCTATATGATGAAGGGGTATAAAAGTTACGTCAGAAATTGAAATATATATATATATATATATATATATATATATATGTATATAGAATGAAATATTAAAAAAAAAGGTAGAATAAATACTTTAAAGCAAAAGTCGAACGTTTTGAAAATGCATAACGGGGAAACATTTCTCATATAGAGACAGTTGAAATATTCAAACAGTTTCGTCAACGTCAAAGGATTATCGTTTAAACCAGATAAATATCGTTCATCAGAAATCAGCGACTGTTATAATGCGGAAACGTTGATATCGTCGCTAATTAAACAAAATTGCGCGGTTACGTATATTGATCCTAGTATATCGCCATATGGCGAAATGTTGAAATATAATTTTTTTTTTCAACCTTTAATCTGGAAAATTCGCAAGCATGAGCAACAAACTCATTTGGTGAACGTGATTCGTGGTATTCGGACGTCATGGAATCTGAAAATCTTCGAAAATTAACCGAGATTGTTCATCGTCGACGTTAACAGTAATGCGGATGAACCATCAAAAGTTTAAAGTTACCGTGCCAGTGAAAACTGAAAAAAAGTAATTATTATGAGTGACATTTATAATTTCAAAAAAAAATGTGATTGAAATTTATTTATACTCAATACAACCTAAATTAAATTTTAAAATATATTTAATACGAATTTCTTAATTTCTAATAAAATAAATATATTTAGCATTTTCCGGAGTCACTTAAATAATTGTGAAATATATTTTTCGATTTATGCGATTTTCAGTGGTTTTCTTCAGAAGACAAAAACGGCACAGTGGAGTCAAATATTGGCTGGAGTCACATGTGTTATTGGGTTCGTATCCATCTTCAGTGCCGCAATGTATTACACAATGGTAACGGAGAGTAATGTTAATCGAATTCCTAAATATCACGAACGCAATCTCGATTTGAATTATTATAAAAAGGCGAAATCTTTCGAAAAATGTATCGTAGAAGAAGAAAATATATTTAGATTAGTATATAAAATTACGTGTAAATCGTTTAATTCAAACGATAACGCTTCATATATATTAGGACATCATTTAGAGGTAAATAAATATAAAATATATTTATTATCTCATTAATATATTGATTGTTTTTTCATCAAAAATATTACATAAGTCATGAAATTTAAATTTATATTATTAAAATGAACGACTACTGTTATCTATAATATATATTTTTTTATTGTTTTATCTATTTTCAGAGATTACCATGTAATCCAAATGAATGCAATTTATATATTACAATAGAAGATATTTCAACCAGCGATGGAAGAATAAGAGAAAATTGGATTTCTTCTGAATATATGCCTGAAAGGTTTACCATTCGTTCAGAGAAAATTATCAACATTGAAGAAAGGGCTTTTACCGGTACGATTTTCAGTAAAGTTCGCGTTTTGAATATTGAACAAGTGGATATACAATATTTAAAAAAAGGAATATTCGAAGGATTACCAAAATTAAATGATTTAAATTTTCGCAAATGTCATATAGAAATAATTGAAGAATACGCACTGGAAAAATTAAAATCCAGATTGGAAATATTGTTAGTGCACGAATTTGAAAATTTCGATCCCAGAAATATTACCGGATTTGATATGCCCGAATTGAAAACGGTCGATTTTGGATATAATAGATTATATTCTATTTTAAACGAACAAAGTTTTACAGGATTGAGAAATTGTATACAATTATTTATGATTTCTAGTCAAATAGACACTATACCGTGTGGTACTTTTACAAATATGATAAGATTGAAATTGCTCGATTTGAGTCTCAATAATTTGATCACGATGAATAAATGCGTTCTTCAATCTCCTAATCAGTTGTTAACATTAAGAATCGATGGAAATAGATGGTCGTGTGATTGCGATACTTATTGGTTAAGAGAATTGATGTGTGATAATATTGTACAGGGTAGACCAATATGTGAGACACCGGCTGAAATATCATTTTCCGATGCTATTTTTTGCGAAGTAGAACATTGTGATGTTACAACAACTACAACAACGACAACAACAACTACAACAACTACAACAACAACAACAGAAAAAACTACAGAAATAAGTACAGAATTGACCACGGAATATTTAACGGAAAACACTTCAATAACTGAATCAACAACCGAAGTAACTACATTGAATTATATGAACAATAATTGCAACTTATTAAGTTTGAAATTGAATAAGACAAACACGAATTTTAATATTTTTTACGATAAAGGAAGAAAAATATTAAATATAACCAAAAATGATTCAACTGATATTATAGTTCAATTAGAATATCAAAACGATGATATGAACTGTTACGATGATGTTGAGGATAATTTAGAAATAGACGATTTGAAAGAGAATATACCGTATGTATTCTGTTCTGTTAATAGGAAAGATATGAAATTATCAGCTACAAATTGTAAATTTCATTACGATCAAGTCACGATTGAAAATATAACAACATTTTATATATTGATGGGTTGTATTTTGGTTGCGTCGTGTTTGATCGTCGGCGGTTTTATCGCGTATATAATTATAATGAAAAATCCCACTATATTGAAAGGTAGCAAAAATTTTGTTTTCGTAAAACGCGAACAAACCGATCCAATTAGAATATCGTCCAGGAGTAGCGAGGGTATTTCTAGATCGACAGACGATAGCACTATTGATTTTAGTGGACGCGCGATGTCTCAGAGGCCTGCAGAAAGGATCACAATAAGAAGGAGCGCATCCGAAACAAGTATAATGAGCGGAAGTTACATAACACCGTCCGAACCAACAACAATACAATTATTAAATTGGAGACTTGACAGATTGAGAAGTTCGCAACATGAAAATACTATATATGAAACGCCGCCTCCACTTCCGCCACCAAGAATACCAAGAAGTCCAACGTCGCCGAATTTAAATGCTGAATACGATAGTCTTTCGGCAATTTCATTTTTGTGATTATATATTACTAATATTTAAACGTTTTTATTTTAATTTTTTATTAGCATTTCATAGTTATTTATTTGTTTTTATAATAAAATATAAATCGTTTGATGAATGACTATTAGACATTTCTGTGATATATTTTTAAGTTCATAATGTACAATTTTTATAAGGCGTAAATTAACATGTTTATTTAGAAAAAAGACGATAGTCCATATATATATAAAACTTGAGATTAATTATTGATTATATATTTCAATTGTAAGTTTAATATATTTGTTATTTTTACATAAAATAAAAAAATATTAAAAAAAAACTTTTTTTATTGACCCAATTTTAAATAGTAAAATTTCAATAGGTTGATTTTTTAGACAAATATTATTTTTAACACGTGATTGAGCGATAATTATATTAATTTTATTTTTACTATTAATCTTTAATTAAGTCATGTTGTAACTTGTACAATGTGAAAGCGTTTAAAATAAGCATGATTTCATAATTCGTTGCATCAATTTATCGCGTTATTGATCAGATAACGACAATTCGTTTATTCTGAGAAAAAAATAAATATAAAAATATGTAACTGATAATAGGAATCATGTTAAAATATTACATATAGTTTAATTTTGAAATATTATAGTTGTCGTTATGAAAATAAATCACAGGTTTAAACAAAGATGATCTAGTATATTATGGAGGATTAAATTTCGATGAAAAAAGTTTTTTTTTTTAAGAAAATATATTTATATATAATAATTTTCAGTATCGAATAACAAAAAAATATGATATACTAAAACAGAAATTTCCATTCAGCAGACAGACAAGAATATTTGTAAAGAACAAAAGCTATAAATCGTCATCCGTTATGGCGACACAAAAATTCATCATCGCCTGTCAATCTGACAAAATATCACCGTAACAAAACATGCCAAAAAATATCAAAAATAAACAACAAAAAAAAACACGTAAAAATCGGTTACAATGCGACTGATTTCGATTGTCATATTATAAATAAATATATATATATATATTTTTTTTTTATTTACATCATCATAATTTGGCTCGTCGTATATCGCGATCATCATCGTCGTCGTCGTCGTCGTCGTCGTTTAACGTCGTCATCATTGATAATATATAAGAACAATGCCAAGGGTGAGTGTCTTTTTCCGTTTTGTATAGACGGGCACGCGCGTCAATCGTTCGCGACAGCTGTTTTATAGTGCGTTCGCGGCCGCTTGGCAGTCGCGTCTTCGGGTAAAAACTGCAATCGGCTATAACGCGGCTCTCGAGCATTTGCCAGGAAGTCGATACGAAAGTTCAATCTTCGTACCGATTGTATCTCGTCTAAAACGAAATAGACGTTTCGAAATAGTCTATTTTATTATTATTATGATTATAACGTATGAATAATTAATGCAGTTGTAACCTCACTCTTGTAACTTCAAATGTGAACGAGGTCGATTGTTTATCGTTTTTCATCGATTCAATGTCGAATACATTCGAGTCAATCCGTTATACTACATAAATACACATATATAAAATATTTTCAATTACAAAAAATAATATTCTTAATATATAATGAAAGTTCAGATGATCGAATATTTTTCAGAATCAGTTAACGCCAATACATAATACAAAAAATATCATGCTTTTTATGAAAAATGAAAAAAATCTATAAAAATGAACAGAATACACAGTTAATCTGTCTCAAATTCGAAAACAAATATATAGCTGATCGATTATATATAACTAAACATTTTTAATATTATCATATATTTTTTACATTAAATATTTTAAAATTTACTCAAAATATATGTATTTTTTAAGATTTTTGGAAATGAGCGTTCAAAAGATTTTTCTTTTATATCTCAAATATACTAATTTTAAAATAATATATATATATATATATATATATATATATATATATATATATATATATATATATATTTCTTATAATATACTGTATTTGCTAGTGAATTACTATCATAATATAAAAGAGCATATCCAAATATAACGTATAATTATATTATAATCCGTTGCGAATTAATTAATCGGGTGCCAAATTTACCGATTCTTATAATTATCGATAACAATGTTTTGTTTTAAAAAACTTGATATCATATTTTAAAAAAATATATATTTTAATATTTTTTGAATATATTGAGATATAGAAAACAATAAAAAATTAGAATTCTCGATTTTATACCTTCTTATACGTAAAATATTTAATTAAATTTTATTTAATAATTTTGATATTAAAAATAATGTATCAGATTATTTTACCGATTTCAATTTTATATAATTATATATTTAAAATACATATATTTTGTATATATTTATAAATGGATTATATTGGCGAAAATTAATGAATTCCAATGATGTGCGATTATTTCATTTGGAATAAATTATTTTCCGGAAAATCGGCTTATATTAATACATCGGTTAAAAGTATTACATAGAGTTGCCAAAATATCTATCGTTATTATTAAATTTATTTTAGTTATATTATATTTTGTTACAATTTTTATTTGTTTCAAATATATATTATCATTTTTTTTTGTTAATTTATCGAAAATTTTACAACGCGAATAAGCGATTATTTCATATAACAAGAAGTAATCATTAATCAAAGTTATAGATAGCAATTAAATCGAAAATTTGTCAATCAACCGAAAAATCTTCCGCTATTTTCGAGTGCTTTCATTACACTCCATGTTAATGATAATAAATATAGATAAAAACAATTTCAGATAAATGCGTCGTTATTATGAAACACGAAACTTGTTTTATTTTCTCGACACGGAAAAATTATCGGTTAATTTTCTCGCGCCGCGCCGATAAAATAAAATATTGCTAATATTAAATAAAAAAAATAAATAAATAAAATGTAAAGAGAAAAATCATCGCAATTCGACGAGATTTTTCGCGTCGTAATTTTATAATTAACGCTCGCGACATTTTCACGTCGTTTACAGTCGCTTATTAAAACGCATTCGAGTGCATTTAATATTATTATACATTAAATATATATAAATATAAATATATTCACGATTATTTCGATGTCGGACACCGAGATGTGCCAAATTGCCAACGGTGAAAATCAAACAATATGAAATATAAACGGACATGTGCAGCGTTAAATTTGACAGCTGCATTATTGTGTCGATGCTATGACGACTGCTCTTAAGCCGGATCCACATTTTCGTCTTAACATAATATGACTAATGTTCTATTTATATCGAAACGTATATATTATAAATATATGCGATTTTAAGACGAAAATTTAACCATTATTAAAAACTTTATTTTTATGATAATAATTCAATATTAAGCTAATTTCTTATATCGTTAAAATTATTTAAAAAAAAATAATATAAAAAAAACATTGTAGACCTGATAACTTATGTCTTAAAAATTATTATTTAATTGTTTCAAGAAAGAGGTCGAGGATTTTGATATATTTTAATGCTACTAATATACTCTATTTTATGAACATAATATATAACAGATTTCGACTTTAAATTTATTTTAAACATTGTTACTATATATATTAAACAGTATTTATAATATAAAAATAATATTATTTTAATTATAAAATAATAAATTTTATTTTTTTTAACATTTAAACTAAGTATTTTGGAAATAATTTGAATTACTATCAAATGAATTTGTAATACAAAAATTTATTAAGATTATTTTATTTTCTTTTTATTTTATATATTTTTTAATATTATCGTCGATTAAATCAACGATGTAATGATTATTTTTATCATTTTGCCATATTAATATAGAAATAAAATATGAAATCAAAAATATTTTTAGATTAGTATGCCACTATTGAACTTTTAAGTGAAAATGGAAAAAGAAGGAAATTATTAGCGGTGAGAAAATTACGAATGTCGACGTGGAAATTCGACATGAATTAATGTCAAAACTGTAACAGTCATCAATCAAAAGTGAAAAAAAAGTGGATTTAATCGCGGATTTCAATGTTGAAAATCAACCTCACTTTCGGCAAATGAATGATCGCTTTCAGCGGCCAAATGGTTTACAGGTCGATTTTAATGTAGGACAACCGTGAAAATCACAATGTGTTTATCTAATAATAGCAATAATAATGGTAAATAATTATTTTATATTTTTATATATGTTGCATAAGTGTGTTTTTTTTCAGAGAATATGCTGAAAATTTGATGTATTAAGTCAACCATATTAATCTTGATTTGTTCAAATTATATTTTTTTTTGTTTCATAGTAAGTTCAGATTATTTTAAATAATGAAAAAAGAGAAAAATTTTAAAAATGTCATAAAAAATATTTTAATCAAATATAAGATATTTATCTTAAAAAGTTGTGTGTCTAAATTTATGACATAAAATTGTTGAAAAGACGACATATTTTATAGTTAATATTTTTTTTAATAATAATGTTAATATCGAAAAAAAATAATATATATTTATGGTATATATTCAAGTACACATATAACGTCATCGTTAAATATTATTATGATAAAATCAGATTTTTTTTACAATATGTTCTCACAAAAAGTTATGTAATTTAAATAAACATTTACGTAAAAAATGTTAAAATAAAAATATAAACAATTATTGCAATGATTAATATTGCTTAAAAAATAATAAATAGTTATTTAAGTTTCTATTCGCAAAAAATCATGTATGAAATCAAACTTTCGTCGTGAAAATCTAGAAAATTTCATCGAAAAATATTCTCACTTATCATACTTATCAACTGTCAAAAATTAAATCCATCATTTCGTTATCTAATAACCATATTTGAGCTTATCTAATAATTGAGGATCGTATACTGAATATATATGTGTGTATGAGCAAATAAATTTGTCATTTAAAATTGAACATTAAGAGATTTTCCCAGAGTAAATTCCGATTTATTATGAAATAGTTAATCAACGTGAAAAAAAATTCGCATTATGAAATCCCACAAAAATTATATTTTTTATCATTTTAACGCCTACAAAATATTTTTTTTAATTAAAAACTGAAAGAGAATTTTATTTCAAATTTTTCATTATACGTGTGAATTTAGTTTTAAAATTTAAAATTTTACAATACATCTTATATTATAACTTTATCAGAAACTTTTTAAAATTAGTTGTGAATAATATCGATTTTTTTCCATATATAAAAAAATAAAATTGAATTCATATACTACATAATAAAGTGTATATATTTTTATTTTACCTTTGAAATTATGTAAATTTTTATTTTATATAGATAAATTTGAAATAAAAATTCATATAACATCTCACATTACACAATAAAATTATGCATATATATATAAATCATCAAATCTTTTCTTAAATTAGATTTGAACTATTCACACACACACACACACACACACACATATCTTAAAATACATATACGTATAATATAATCCCTAGAACACGTAACAAAGTCCCTATCGGATCAAAGTCGCGTTAAGGGACCTTGTCGGCTTACTGTGAAAGATGTCACGCAATGGCAAGATACCAAAGGAAATAAATTCACACTTATAAACGATTACAAAAAAAAACAACAACAACAACAACAACCGAAAAAATTAATTAAATAAATAATAAAACACACATACAACCGATTATATATATATATATATATATATATATATATATATATATATTAATCAATAACATATACCGAATTGAGACGATTATCATTGGTCTAAATTAACCTATGATAACGTATAAAGACTTGTGTCCGAAACGTGAATCTTCATCTGAGCAACGAAAGCAGGTGGTGGTGGTGGCCGATTGTACGCTGCCCACGCGCCTCTACTTTCGTACACACACACTGTATAAATATATAAAAAACGTATAACCTGGCCGAAGATCTAATCGAAAAGTTCCGATTTCTGAGACAGCACGTGGACCCCAACGCGGTCGTGTTCCTGTCGATACTCGGAATTTTACTATTAATTTTCTCCCAGTTTTTCTAAGGGAGATAATCGGTGCAAGTTATTATCGCTGTACCGGTGAAAGTTTTTAGAAAACTAAAACAAATCTATTGATAAAAAATGGTACTTTCTTCCTATTTTTCGTTTGTTTAAATTTAGTGATATAGAAAATTTCAATATAAAATTTTACAATATTTCATTAAACAAAAGTGATAATTAATACTTAAAACAATTGCATATTTTTTTTTCGAATATTGTTTATAAATGATTATTTTAACTTTTATTTTATTATAAAACGAAAATTTTAAACGATATTTTTCAATTAATTTGTTACAGGATGAACTTGACAAGGAACAAATTGCTCGTAAGTAATTCTTCTTAAGATTTTATATATATATATATTTTCCATTTTAATATTATTGAATAATATGTTAAAAATTTTAAATAAAATTAAAATTTAATTATATAATTAAAAAAAATGATATATGATAAATATTTTTAACAAATCATATAGATTATTAGTAACGATATGAAATTAACTTATATATAAATTTAGAGTTTTGCTCGTTTTATATGATTTTTATGTATAGTTAATTTGTTAATTTTTAAATATTTAATTAAAATAATTTCATATTTAGTCCTCAAAAACGCCTTTGATGCTTTCGATCAAGAAAAGAAAGGTTGCATTGGCACAGTAGTCGTCGGTACCATTTTTGGTATGTTAGGAATTTCACTAACTGACCAAATGTTGGCCGATATCATCGCTGAAGTAGACGAAGATGGTAATTTTCATATATTTTTTTTTTAATAAAACAAATAAATTATTATATATTAATCGATTAATCCATATATATTGTTTAGGATCCGGCGAGTTGGAGTTCGAAGAATTCGTAACTTTGGCCGCTAGATTCATGGTTGAAGAAGATGCTGAAGCCATGCAAGCCGAACTCAAAGAAGCTTTCAGATTGTACGACAAAGAAGGTATTGATAATTTCAATACAATTAAATTAAAATTATATGTAATAATTTTAATCGATTTAATTATTTAACTAGGCAACGGTTACATCACAACGGCCGTATTGAGAGAAATTCTCAAAGAATTAGACGACAAAATCACCGCTGAAGATCTCGACATGATGATCGAAGAAATTGATTCTGACGGTTCAGGAACTGTTGATTTCGACGGTAAACATTTTTTTTTACTATAATATAATTTTTTACTTTTGAAATATATTATAAATAATTTATTTATTATATATTATAGAATTCATGGAGGTCATGACTGGAGGAGACGATTAAATGATCACCGCGTGAACCATCCAAACTGAACATTATTTATTTCCACATAATCACCATGCTTATATTTGTTTATTTATACATAAATTATTGTATATAAAAATAAATGTTCGCATTGAACGAAAAAAAAAATCGGAATCTCAGACAATATTTTTGTACTTTGTACAGAAAAAATATGTCGTTTTATCGTCAAAACAAAAATATGTATATAATCAATCGCATCCAACGTGATACTCATTTATTTATTTTTATCATAAATATACATTTATTTTTAAACTATTTATAATGTATTATGATGAAACCGAAGCAGTATTTTTATTATATATGTACATGAAAAAAAAAATATTTATAATATGCATCTTTGACATTCTTATTGTGTAATGTCTAATGTGTATTATAATTTTTTTTTCGTACTGTATCCAAATAAACGATCTAATTATTTAAAATGTGAGAGTTTTAATTCTAAAACGTTCAATAAATTTCGATTTAATCGTCACATTCCATCTTATAAATTATTCGAATTATAATACGATAAATTTTTAAACGCATTTATTAAGAATTTAAAGAACGCCACAAACTATTTTTAAGTACTCGAATTTTTTTCATATTTTAAATTTGACCTATCTAAAGTATTATAAATTCCATTTTTATTTATTCATATATAGTATATGAATATATTTGTGTAATAATATAAATTAAATAATAATTAAAAAATGAGATATTTTATATTAATATTAATAATTTAATTGGACGATTATGAAGTCAAAAAATTAATCATCTCGTCATACGGAAACAATAAAAAAGATGATATATATATATATATATATATATATATATATATATATATATTGTAAATTGAATAGTTTGCGCTATCGAAAACCGTTATAATAGAGCTTTTATTAGCCGCCATTGACAATCGTTTAAGAATAAAACTTTAAGATGTAAAGATTGTAGTCGTCGCACATTTCACCGTTTGTTTCGTGATTAATTAATATGAACTTGAAGATTGAAAGCTTTCTAATTACGTTTTGGCAAAGACTACAATGGGATTGCCAGATATATGTTTTAAATATATATATATACATATAAATAAATATATGTGTATTGATTAAAAAATAATAATAATAATACAAAAGTCGACGTGTGTTCCTATTGTGTGAAGCGTTCTTTAAGTTTATTCTTTTATCAGATCGTTCTATTTGGCATCGCGATCCGTTACGAATATTTTGAATTTTGTGAATAACAATAATAATATTCTACATTTTATAGACGGTGTTTAAAGAAAATACTATGATTTTTCTAAGAGTTTTCAATATGAATAATTTTATTTTCGTTTAAACGGACCGACTGTTTGCACTTATTCTAATGAATCTATTCGTCATGTTTCGCACTTACATATATATATATATTTTTTTTTTTTCAGACATTTTAAATTATTTATATTTACATAATAACATAAGATGCACTTTATTCAGGAAGAAAAAATATTTTAAATTTAAATAAAAATAATAAATATATATAATATAATCATTAGTCATAGATTGAGTAGTGTTGATTTACTTAATAATATGTACGACAATTGTCAAAAATGTTTATAAAATATTATTAAAAAAATATAATATATTAAATTATTTAATACACTAATGATGATTTATAAATAATTTTTAAATTATATATGATAAAATGATATAACATACTAATTGTTCGAATTCATGTGTAAAAATATATATTATTATACATTCATTTTATACACTATTACATAATTTATAAAAAAATATTACAAAATCTGTATCTGAATTATTTTTATTTTTTATTTTAATTAATGAAAAAAAAACAATTTATAAAAATTAGGAAAAAATAAAAAAAATATATGGAATAGAATGATTTTTTTTTGTTATAATCTGCATTATCGATAAGTGCTTGATTAAGAATGGTCATCGAATATTTACCTAAAAATTATATGCTTATCTTATTTAATCTCTATAATGTAATATAAAATATATTTATTCATTATATGTGTATATTTGTAACACCATTTATATGCTTTTTTTTAATTAATAAAAAAAAGAAAGTTTACAATAGTAGAATTTTTCAATATAGAACAATAAAATGTGTGACACTTATTTATAAAATATATATAATGCGACCTTTAAATAGTTTGAAAATAAACCCATTAGTTTCGACAGTTGTATTCGTTGACTGGGTTACCTTTGAATATTTTATAGTTTGAAGTTATAAAAAAAAAGCTGAAATAAAATCTATTATCTATTCGTGTGTATAAATCGACTGTAAAAAAAAATCTGAAATAAATCCGCAGAAAAATTTCTATGTATTGGTTTTAGAAGTTATCAAGGTTTTTCCAAGCTGAATAAAAGATGAAAAAAATATATATCAGATCCTTTACAGCTAATTTTTCTTTATAAATTTTCAAAAATAAAATAGTTTTTATATTGTTTTATGTATATATGACGATTTTCACAATTGAAAATAGTAAGTTCATTCATTCGACCTTTTCATTTCAATTTAATTATATTTAGTATCATATAAATATTTAAACATAGATTGTCGGGATTCTGTCTTTTGGGATTTCAGCGTGTATTTATATTATATATATAATAGAATTGAGCCTACTTAACGATCCGTTTAATCCAATAGTTTTCGCTTCAAATACCATTAAGCTTCTATAAATGACAACTATAAATTAGGATTAAAATAATACTTTCAAATTTCATTTTTTTTTTTTAAATTTAAATTATACAATATTTTTTTCTAATTATTTTAATAATAATTGAAATATTTAAAAAAATATATAAATGTATATTATATTATTATTATAATCATATTTATGTATGAAAAGTTTGAAAATATTTAGTGGCGATTAAAACGCTTTAGCTGAGTCATCTGTGTAGACATTTATAAATTATCATCACGCACACAATTGCACGTTTAGCAGTCATTATTTTGTAAAAATTCTAACACATGTATATTATTAATATGTATTTTAATTTAGCTTAATAGTTACCGTCTGAAACATTAAGATCATCTCGTTATTTCGCTATTGTCGCGGACAAAACAAAAGATTTATACGCTTCATTTATATTTGAAAATAAAATAATTTATCAATTCGAAGCCGCGCTTTTAAATATTATATTAAGAGGATTTTTTTTCAGATAAATATATTTTAAGACAGTTTGCTAAAATTTTATTCTAATAAACTATAATATAATTATTTTAAAGCTCAAAGTTGTATCTGGATTTCAAGCGCGTGTGCGAATTATTATTATTTTTTTATTATTATTGATATTTATTTTTATTTATACAATTTATCACATTGTGAATAGTGATTTTTAATTATTTTATATCTGTCTTATTCGGTGACATAAAAATTTGAACTTAAAGTTTTGACAAATTATATAAAACTTTGATAGTTACTGGAACGATTTGAACATTGATTGATTGTTTTCAGTATAAAGTGGCCATTAAAATATCATTAATGAATGAAAATCTGAAAACAAATATTTTTAAAATTATTTCATATACAGTTTAGAAAACGTTATAAAATATATTACAAAATATTTAATTTTATATAATTTCAATACTAATTAATAATTATATTGAGAAAATTTCTGGAAAATCAGGATCTAAAACACACACACACACACACACACATATATATATATATATATACATATATTTGAAATATTATATAAATAATCGTTAATTATATGTAAACATGTTTACTATTATATTGTAAACACGTCTACAACAAAAAAAAAACAATAAATCAATATTATACTAAAATCAATTTACCAAATATCGTATTTCATTCCAAAAAAAAATCAGCGCGATTAATATTTATATATTATTTATTATATATAATAAAACGTCAATTGCATATGATTTCGCTCGTTTTATAAAAATCGATCACATTTCGTCGGCGACAATATGTCAATTTTGACCTTTAGTTCGCAATTGAAGACACGTAAATTATTTAAGGGCATCAATTCGTTTATGATTTTGGATAACCGAAGAAAACTAAGCAAATTACTTGGCAAAACGTCGACGAAATATATATATATATATATATATATATATATATATATATATATATATATATATATATATATATATATATATATATATATATATATATATATTAATATATAAATAGCCGATGTGAAGTTTTCGACACGTGAATGACCGCCCTTATGTCGAGAGAACCCGCTATAAAATATTTTACACGCCACTATGAATATTTTATATTCACAATATTTTATAAATATATATTTTAGAATTTTCAATCTCGATCACAGTGAAGTGTGCTTATTAAATTTTCATCTCATATGAGAGTTAAAATAATTAATTTTCTATATACAATTTGTGATATATTATAACTATATTACGTATATAATCAAAATTTCAACTGGTAAATATTTTCACAACGTAAAAATATGATATAAAAATTTTTCATTTAAAAATATACCTCGATTAATTTATATAAATATTTTCACATTAATTAATTAAAATTATCAATATTCGAAACGATTTTAAAATCTATTACTCTTTCCATTTGTTTGATAGTGATGATGAAATTAATTTTTGGTTATTATATATGAAAATTGTTAAATTTAACAAATTAAAATTATATATTTTTTTTACTTCCGCTTGCCAATAATTTGGAAACATCTCCTTTATCACTCATTAAGAATGAAACCTTTGTCAAAGTGCCATAGAATAATTATGCAAATTTTGTTCCAGATTAGTCAAAGCATTTAGGAATACGTAAATTCCATATGCAATCAAATATACATTCAATATTATAAATAGATTATATATAATATTATAAATTTTATCATTTATTAACTATATAAATATTTTAACATTATAAATTATAATCTGATATTTGACATATGGTATATTATTATATTATTAAATATTAACTATGATAAATATTAAACGTCAATAAAAACTAAATTAAATATTTCTCATAATTTTCATTTCTTAAAAGAATATTCAAATTTATTTTACTATATATTCTTTTCGTTCTTTAAATATTACATTATACAGTTTTTTTAATATTATTATAAAATCAAACAATGAATTGATAAATAAGATTATTGAAACTATTTTCTATTTTCTACGTTATTATTTCAATTTTAATAAAAATCAATATTATATTGGAAAAGTTATTTTTATTCAATATACAAACACATTTTAATTATCAACGCTAATTTTATAAATAGGGATTAATATTTAAATTATTAAAACACCATTCAGCAATAGAATTTGCATGGAATCAGAATACAAAAGGCTTTTAATATTTAACGGCACAACGACATAATTATTATTTAACAACAACGTTAAACAAACAATTCGACTATCGAATTTCTGCGCGTTTAAATTTACTACTATAATTAAATGTTATATAAAATTTTCTAAACAAAATAGTCAATACTGTGTAATGGAGTATTTTAATGAAATAAAAAAAATATTTTTTTTTATATATTATATATAAAAATATATTTATGTTATAAAAAGTATCTATAATATGTTATACATTGTAGTCATGATTAATATAATCGTACAAGTTTTTCCTTATCGATTGACAACTATACTATGATATTGATGTCGGGGCAATTTTTTAATCGACTACAATAAATTGATCTGGGTTCAAGTCTTTCTGACGATAGACAAATCGTGATATTGACCGTACAATTGTGAGCTATGCCAAAAGCAGTGGCAAACCATTAGTAATCAATCAATCAATCAATACATCGTTAGATATAATATAATTCATCCACTTTTAATGACGATATGTATAAAAATAGTAATTAATGTATTTTATTTATATTTTTAATAGAAATTAAGTATATATTATATATAAAAGATGGTTGAATTAAAATAAGACAATTTGAGAATATCAAATTTGTCAGATGTCAAATGATTGATCATAGATTTTTCATAGTAATCTTAGATGAATATTATTTTTAATTATTTAATTATATAGATATGGTTTTTAAATATGTATTGAAAGTAGAAAATTTCATGTATAAGGTTTTGACGATGATGTATGAAGGGAAAATGCAATTTTCGTATAACGCGCCAGCACTGGTGACCCGGAACGCGGTATGCAATCGTAACTAGTTAGAAGATTCCAGGTATGCGGTGATCGACATTGGCAATCTGTCATAATCAACTTATAAAGGCTTCCTATCATTCGGAACAACTCATTCTTAATCAAAAGCTGACGAGTGGTGCTGCGAGTTTGATTTGACAAGTGGGTTTAAACCGTACAAACTTTAGAAATGGTTAGTATGCCAATTTGAACTTTCAATCGTTAAGTTTATGTATTGATTTTGAGCTTTTAATATATATTTATATTGTCGCTTTTACAGGAGGAACTTGACAAAGAACAAATTCAAAGTAAGTCGATTTATTTCTAATTATAAATATATTATTATTATATATATATATTTATTAATTATTGATCATTCATTGTTTATTTTATTAGTGTTGAAAAGCGCTTTCGATGCTTTCGATCAGGAAAAGAAAGGTGTCATCAGTACTGATATGATAGGCACAATTTTGGAAATGTTGGGACATCAATTGGATGAAGATACACTCAATGAAATCATCAGTGAAGTTGATGTAGACGGTATTAAAAATTATTTATTTATTATATTATTTGTAGATCAAATTGCATTTTATCTATTCAAAATCAATATTTTCGTAATTATTATGGATTTTAAAATTCAATCTAGAAATATTATTTATAAACATTTTAATTGAAATATATATTTGGAATTCTGTTAATGAATTTGTTGATCTTAGATAGTTTAGGAAAATTTTGATACATTTGATCTAAATCGTCATAGATGTATTATATTTTAATTTATAAAAAAAAATATATTTTATGATTTCAAAACTAATTTAATAGCATTAAATCAGTTTATTTGTATTTTTGTTTTCAAAAAAAAAAAACAAAGCGTTCTGAAACATATTATATATAATAGATACAAAAATTACATTTTAATATATTTAGAACAAAATCAATATTATTTTTTAGTACTAAAAATTAAAGAATATTAAAAAATATATATTTTTAAAAATATATATAATTTTAAATGTTTTTTTTTTATTCAGGATCTGGCGAATTGGAGTTCAAAGAGTTTTGTCAGTTAGCCGCTAAGTTCCTTACAGAAGAAGAGGAGGATCAGGAAGCAATGGTCAAAGAGTTAAGAGAAGCTTTCAGGCTGTACGACAGAGAAGGTAAGCCAGAAATAATATATATATATATATATATATATATATATATATATATATATATATATATATGTATGTATGTATATATTATATATATAAAATGAAACGTTCTAGCAGAGACATCTATACAACAAAAAACACACTACTCGGGAAAAAAGAAAAAGAAAACGTTCGAATCGATTCATGTTTATTTTTGTTCTCAGGTAACGGATATATCACAACAGATGTCCTCAGGGAAATTTTCAAAGAATTGGACGATAAAATCACCGCTGAAGATCTCGACATGATGATTGAAGAAATTGATTCTGACGGTTCGGGAACAGTTGATTTCGAGGGTATATTTTATTTCAAATATTAATCATATACATACATTGTTTTATTTTATTATTAATGCACAATAAATTACAGAATTCCTTGAGGTCATGACTGGTGAATAAACTGGTGAAAAATTTTCCAAAAATAAATTTTAATATTAAGTTTAACAATAATACAGATTTTTGTTATTTTATATATTTAAAATTTACATAAAATCTTAACATATTACATTATTATAAATATATGAAGCAATTTAAAAATTAGTTTTACATGTGCGCACTTGTTGAACTAAAATTATAATATATATTTTTGTATATAAAAAAAATGTACAATGAAAACATATTAGATACATAAAAAATAGTGTCATTGTTATTTATTTTCACAATAAATTTTAATTAAAATTATGTTTGTTTACTTTTTTTTTGACTTAATTTTGAAAATTGTTCAATGAAATGACTCGTTTTTATCTATAGAAGGCAATTAATAATATCATTTTCATAATAATGAATATAAATATATATATTCATTATTAATAAAAAATATCTTAAATTACACTCGTTCATTTTACAAATTTTATTGTGATTTATATAATAAATATATATATTTTTTTTGTGTCGTATAAAATATTTATATTTACAGTAATTACATACATGCAGCGATTTGTTGAATTGTAATGGCATTATAAACGTGATATAACGATGCGAAAATTATCTCGTCTGAATGTTACATAATTGAAATTATGGCATTCTGGCATCGTTATTTTTTATAATAAACTAGGTCAAAATATGTATTTATAGCGATTAATAATTATTTTATACTTCTGTAATAAGAATTAAGCGTTCGTTTGAATCGTTATTACGTGTTTTTGTACTTTGGGCGTATTATAAAATAATGACTATTTTATATAAAGTATGTATTGTTCAATTAAAAATATTTATATTTATATTTAACATCAGAATTTTGCTATATATATATATATATATATATATATATCGTATTGTTTTAATCAAATATAATAAATCGGGAAATAGCTGATATTTTGAAGGTTTTGTTTTGGTTTCATTTGTATAACTGAAAATTTTTATATAATACTGTATTAAAATAGTTATTCTCAAAATATAGATCATATAATATTAACATCGAACAACATTGCAAAAATAGTCAAATTTTTTTGTTGGAAAATATTATATAAAAGATTATAAATCACTGCTTGAAAGTATCTTTAATATGATTAATTAGTAACGTGATTAATTAACGTTAGGAATTGATACAACATCTTAGTTTGTAAAGAGATAACCAAACTTGCTCAGAGTCACTTCAGATATTAATTAATTATATCGTTTTCAGAGTCGATAGCTCAAGATTGAATACTCAAAATCAGATTCAATATTGATAGTTTTGTGATAAATTCGCATATACTTTTTTATTTTGATTAATAAAAAATAATATCTAATTTCGATATTAGAACAAATTTACAGTAAATACCGGTCGGTATGAATAGTTATTTTCGCACTTAAGTAAAATGAGCGCACGTGAAACGCACTTGCGGGACGTTAATTCCACTCACGTTCCATCTAATTTCCACGTGTTTTCTTAGGGAAATTGCTGTTTGTACACTTCGTCGAAACTTGATTTATTTATGGCGGATACCTTCGTAATCTGCACGTGAGAACGCCGCTAAAGGGAAAGCCCGAGCGAACGCCTGTGCGAAGGAAAACACAGCTCGTGTGTGTTTTCGTGTTTTCCCAGGACGCGAGTGAGGGGCGATGCGCCGAGTCCAATTCGGAAAATTTTCACGCTTTTCACGCGCACACTTACCGCGAAAAGCTCTATAAAACGCTACCGATGCGAACATGTGGAAACTTGGGCATGTTCGAGAAGGAGCTTTTCGATATTACTCGATAACCATTGTAAATATTGTTCGTTCAATTTTCAACTTTATTGATTGTTTACGCCATAAAGCATATCAATATATAATTATATATATTTTTCATCTTATATTATATTTTAAAATTTTGAGACAATATTTTATATAAATTTCAAAAAAAAAAAGATTATTATATCGATGTTACAGTTTAAAAAAAATCCAAAAAAATATTCAATAATGCCGAATTAAATTCACAACTCTTTCAAAATATTTACTAATATTTTTTTATTCACTTTTAACAAAATTCTATGAAATTCATCAGATTATTTGCTCGTTTAATATGCATTAAGTTTCAAATTTGATTCGAAGCATATCAGTCTCTTGTTTTTCACTTACGAAAGACATATTTTTAATATAAAAAATATTGAAAAACTTTAGCGGAAATGAATAATTAATTAGACATGCTAATTTAAAAGAGAGATCTGAATTTATAAAAACTGAAACAATACAATATTATTTTTATGCAACCGTTTAAAAAATAATATATTTATATAAAATCAAAGAATTAGAAATATTCTATTAGTCCTGTATATTTTCTAAGTGAACGATATTAAATAATACGATGATTTTTTTTCGACACATCATTTATTAATAATCAGCGAATCATAAATAAAAATTTCATTCAGCACAAAGGATGTAAATACACAGTATTGAAATGTGTTCATGTAATTTTATTATATTTCCGATATGAATTATTCACACGCAATATGATATCGCAAACCTAATTAAAAAGCATGAAAAAAAATCGTTCGTGTCGAAAGAATCGCATTATTATTGCAAATGGAGAACGACAATTTTCGCGGTTAATTTTTTTTTTACACGAGCGAACGCTTTTCAATTTTCACTCGTTTTGTTTTCGTTTTTCCGCGGACGACGAAAAGTCACGTAGGCACGATATTACTTATTATATATTCGATGCGAATTTGTTATGTAATTTTTTTTTTGCTATTTTACACCTTAGTTATGTAAAATATTCTATATAAATTGATTTTAGGTTTTAAAAATGAAAAAAATATATAATTAGATATTTAAAAAATATTACGAAACTTTTTCATAATGTGAAAAAAAATGTTTGTAGTATGATTAAGTTTTTTTTAACTGAAATTTTATTAAAATTTGTCGTTATATATTTTATTTGAACCAATTTTTTTAATGTAATAGATTCCGAAAGTGTCATAAAAATTAAAAGAGTGTGAAAAGTGCATCGACTCATAGAAATTAAATCACTTTCTATCAAAGAGAGAATCTTATTATTTCACTCGATATTTAGTCGTTTTGTTTTCTATTCACCAATTTTTCGTTTATTATTTATTATTAATTCTGTATATTGAATACGATTCGAATTGAGTCTCGTTTGCGACACTTTATTACATTTATTTAAAATTTCGTTTTGTGTTTTTCTTTTTATTTTTTGTTTGTTTTTGTTTTTGTTGTTGTTGTTTTTCACTCATTTTTATCATAATCGATTCGTTCATAATAAAAAAGAACATTCGCAATTTTTAAAAGGCGATTTGATTCACCTTATGAAACCTCGCGAATTTCGATTACGCTATTTTTGCACGGTTCATATTTAAATATTTTAAGTATTTTACTATTGTCGTAATGGTTTATTATTATTATTATTCCCAACCAGTATTTAAATATATTTTTTTCTTATTAAAAAAAATTGAAAATGAATTTTTACAAATTTATTTTTTATAAGATTAAATAAAAATATTAACTGATTTATGTGACATAAATAATTAATAAAAACTTTCGATTTCTTACATTAATTATATTTATCTAAAATGTATTTCTACAAATAAAAATAACAAACCATGACATGATAATTAAATGAAATTTATATTTAAATTCAAGGTATGTTAACTTTTTTTTCCATCATTTTCTATACTATAATGATAATAATCAACATTTAGCACATAAATTATTTTAATTTATATCAACATATTTTCTTTATACAAATTTCAAATGAAAATAATGCTTTCTTTAACCATTTCAATGTAATTTATTATAAACATAACTAATGCGATAAATATTATTTTACTTAAAATTTTGCACGGTTATTTAATATTCATACATTTAATTAAATATATGGTACATAATTTCACATATCATAAAATTTTAATAACATTATTAAAAATAGTATAATTTATCACCTTCGTATAATTATCGTTAGTAAAAATATTAAAATAAATAAAAAACTTATGATAAACGAGTACGATTTCGAAAATTAACGATAATTATTACTGAACGTTTTAATTTTCAAATTCCCTACATAGTCTCGTCTTAATCGATATTCAAATTACTTTTTTCGACAATTAAAAAATATGTACTTGTATTCTTGACCTATCTGAGAAAAATTTCGTAACGAAGTCACGGTCAAATAGGCATATGAAAAACATTAAAAACAAATATATGCTCCATATTATATAATATAAAATATTGACCAATTCGTTAAATGAAAGTTTCATATAGTACTAGGTCACGAAGAATTAATTTATTATGTTGAGTTCTAGTAAATCTAAAATTACTTGACATTTTATTCATATTTATTGTATTAAATATAATATATATGATACATAAATCTAAATAATATTTATGAAATTATAAATAAGAAAACAGGAAATTAAAAAAAAAATATTAGAATATGTAAGGTAAAAAAATGCTTTACATATTAATAAGTAAAGTCTAATGTTTTGTTTCTATTTTCTTTGAATATTGTTCTAATTTATGGGACTTTAACGGTGTTGTTAAATTGCTAGAATATATGAAAAAAATTGCAAATTATATATTTATATATTATTATTAACAAATTACTTTAAAATAAAAAAGTGTATTTTTATATAATATTACACAATTAAATTATTAAAAAAATATATCTCTCTTGTTCTCATGATTCTAATAATTTTTTTTTTAGATTTTTTCTTTTCTTTTTATAAATTATGTTCAGACATAAAATATTATGTTTACTGAATAATATTATCATATTTTTTTTTGATATTATTATACTTTAGATATAAAATTGTTTTCTTAAATAAAAAAAAATATATAAAGTTGCAATGAAAAACCTTTATTTTTTTTTAAATTAGATGGTAAATATTTTATTAATGGTATAAAAAAATAAATCATATAAAATTTATTATTAAAAAATAGCTTCTATCTATATTAAAATAAAAATGTATAACATATGGATAATGCACTTAAAATATACGTCGGTTTAATGGTCAGTTTCGTTCATTCTACCAACTTCACGACGTGATCTTAGCTTTTTTTTATTGCGCAACAAGTCGTGATCTTCAGAAGCAAGAAACCACTTCCTCACCACCTGAAATGGAATCGATAAACTTCTAGGTGGACTCGACTTTCGAATATTATCTGAAACCTGCTCAAATATCAAACTCGACCGCCAATTGCAATATCTGAATATTCGTTTAAATAGTTTATTAATATATATGTATATGTTTTAATTTAAAAAAAATATATAGATAGAATTGTTAGTTTGTATGTGATAAATGTTTGACTTTAATCCTGAAAAATTATTTGAATTTATATATTTTTTACTTGATATATGCTGAAAAACTAGTATTGATTATATATATTTATATACTGAAACATTTGATTGAGAATGAAATATATCAATTTAATTGGACATTTACGCCAAGTTCAGCACTACCTGATTCACTATATCGCATACAGTTTCGACTAATGCACTTCATATGCGAAGCGAATTTTCCAGTTGGGAAAATGCGGTAACATTCATCGAAAATCAGGTTTTTAATGTGGCGTCGTATATCAAGCGTTTGACGTTTGCCAACGAATATTGTTCGCGCAATTGAAATTTATGAACGTCGCTTGTCAACGAACATGGCACGCGATCCGCGGTAAAAGTGTGTATAAAATATAAAATATCGCCATAAGTGGGCCGAGCGATTGCGCAAACGCCCTGTATAATAAAATTAGACGGAGCGGCGGCGGCGAATACGCAGCTTTACCGGTTAATATTTTGAACGCGACCTTGGAGAAGGACGATCGACGGAATTTACGAAAAATATTACGGTCAACGAACGTTTTCCTTCATCTGTCCATAATATTATATATCGTACTGCGATTTGAATAATGTCACAACTTATTGATATTGATATTTTTTTTTAAATATACTATAAATATTTTATACTAGAAATTGGTTCAATCAATGTTAGTCTTGGTGATGAAATTGATAAATATTCATTCTTAATATATATACATAGAATATTGTGGGCGTTTTAAAAGTATAATCATATTTTATATGAAAAATACATACAATATTTTATGGTATAAAAATGCTATAATTTTTTATTAAATTCTTTTTGGAAATTCTATACAATAATAAATATTCATATTGTTTGATTATTGGTTAAAATAATAATTTGTGTGATATAAATTATTTATGAAACAAATAATATTTTAGTAAAATATTCGTATATATAAAAAAACAATATATTTATAAGTAAATAATATATTTTTCGTTATTAATAAATGATTAAATATTTCATATATTAGAACAAAATATACTGGATAAATTTTAAGAATATAATTGTAAATATTACGATCACATATATTTAGGTTAATTTACGATATAAAATTTGGAACGGTTTAAATTTTCGATATTTATAATAAAACAATATATGTATTGCAATATTACCGTATAATTTACGTTAATAAAGATTTTTAACTGTACGAACACCTGTTTCATATAAATTCGTATTAAATTCGATTTTATTATAATATATTATATATATATATATATATATATATATATATATATATATATTGTGGTGTTAATGAAAATGTATTTTAGATTTTTTTTTCAATATACTGACATTGGACTTGTACGACTTAGAAAATGAAAACGTGTCTTTAAAAATAAACCGAACGTCAAACACAGTTAAATTTATTACTTTGTAGTTTAATAGCGTGATTTAGTTACGTATGCTAATATATTGTAAAATTCTATTTCTTGTTTAAAATATTCGTAAAATTATTATATTATGTAGAATTATTTCTTTCTTCATTTCTATGATGAAATTGCTATGTTGTGCTTTTTATTGTCTTTTATAATTTATGATATCTTCGTTTTAACTAATTCAAATTCGATTTTGAAAATCTAATATACGCAATATATATCTCGTAACTGATAAAAATATAAAAATTTTTAGACTATTTATTTTTTAAAAATTGATTTTACTCCTCTTAAACTCCTTTGCAAACAACTTCCAAGAGCAATTTTTATAGAAAGAATAATACGATTTTATTTACGTTATTCTAAAAATTTCACGGTTAAATGAAATTGCACAAAATCAACGGGAAAAATTTTATTACGGAAAACAACCTTCAATATTTTTCATACGTATTATAGTAAAATATATATATATATTTTTTTTATTCTACAATGAATTGCTTTATATTCTACGCAACTAAACTACTTTTTCACGACCCATGAAGCGTTTAATCTTTTTGTTTTTATTTTTTTTTTTTTTGAAAATATCAATTATTAAAAACTAGTAATGGACGTGAAACGCTTTTATTTATAATTTTATGCAATTAGCACGGAAGCTATTTATAAAACGTGTAAACTATACGGTGAAAGACCAATAAAATTTATTGCTACAGTTCCTTTAAACACGGCCAAGTATCTTCACTTCATATATAATTAATTAACTACAATGTAGCGTGATAATAATAACAATAAAATTCACCGAGAGATAGTCATGTATAATATATATATATATATATATATATATATATATATATATATATATATATATACGGCATATCCTCGATTATCGTACAATTTATGTAAACAGACTCAATTTTAATACAGATGATAAGATTTAATATATTTATTTACTTATTTTTAAGATAAATTAATTTTGTATAATCAAATGTATTGATTTTATATAACTAAGCTATATGATATTTTTGATTGTCTTTCAAATATTTTAGTAAAATTACATAGTAACGAATTTAAATTTATATATAATTATCAAAAGCGTATATAACGTATATGAAATATAATATATAATATATGATAAATTGAAATCATTTTTACTATATTTTTTTTTAATATAACAATCATATAAATATAATAATTTATATAATTTAATTATTTTTTATCATCCTGTATATGCAACCATATTATAGTTAATATACTTATGTATGTATACACGTGTTAAAATAAGTATGTATTGTGTATACACATTATAGATAATCGTCCAAGAGATACATAGTAATCATGAATAGAGCCTTTATGAAAATATAATAGAGATAGAACGTGAGTTAACCGAGGTTATGGCTCATTGTAAACGAATTGTTAATCGAAAGCTCACGATATGAGCTTTTGTCATGAACCAATTATTTTGAACACATTCGAAAAAGGTCTGTATTTTTAAAATATTACGAAATTTATTATTTTCTTTCTTTTTATCCGAAAATTTATTCTAATATTTATTTTTATTTATTTTATTATTCCATATATTTGTTTAATAATTCCGATATCATCTTTTATGTTCTTTAATAAATTTTCAACTATAATATTTTATTAATTGAAAAATAATATTTATGATTGATTTTCATAAACGATATCGATCACAATAATATACAGGATATCCTGTATATATATTATGAAATTTTAATATAACTCAATCAAGTAATCAATCAATGATTTTAAGATTTTTCAAGGTTTTTTTTTTCATTTGATATGTGAAAGTTACATATAAATTTGTCATAAATAATATTTAAATATATATCTATTATATTTTATTGTGCATAAGTTTGTGTTTATACTAAAAAATCTTGCACAACTCACTAGTATTAAAAATCAGTATGTTTAAAACAATAAATGATTTTAAAATTTAATTTTATATATTAAATAAATCGATGATGCAATGTTTCTTAATTGCAAAAAATGTTTTTTTTTTAATTTTTATATATGTAATTAAATGTATATAATAAATATATAATACAATAAATCATATTTTTTATTTAATAATGATATAACTAAAAATAGAATAATCAGTTTGCGATTATAATTATTTTGCATAATAAACATTTTATCTCAATAACGGAACAATTATGAAAAATTAACAAAATTACATCGGTGACACGGCTCTAGCGATAATTAATGAAATACACATTAAATTGTCGGATAATTAAACGATATTAAAATTGCAATTAAAACGTAAATAACACGCATATTTACGTTGTTGCGTTATTGATATAAAAATTTGTCACGATAAAACGTGACGAAACTGCAAAACTTTATGGTACAACATGTTACCGTAAATACTTCATAATATTATTGTTATAATGACCAGAATAATTTGTATATATTTATATATATTATTATTATAAAAATAATTATTTTTTACATTTTAATTAATGTAAAATAATAATAATTAAGTTGTATCATTTGACTGTAAGAAGTTTATACATGGTACATAATATTGTCTTATTAATTAAATTCAGTTTATAAATATACGTATTTATTTGGTAATAAATAAAAATTTCACTTTCATCACAATTGAAAAAACATTTTTTTTTTTAAATAAAACTGTTAATATGCGTTACTGTTATTTTTTTAATTCATAATTTTATTATACATCAGTAAGAATTGTGCTTCAAAAAAAAAAAGTAAAATGAAATTCGAATACATTTTAATTCATAAACATGAGAAATTTGCGATAATATAAAACGTGTCGAAATTCGTTTTCCTTTAAAAAAATTATTATTTTTTCACAATATCTCGCTTCAGGCAATTTTTAATAGCATCATAATTATTTTCATAATGAAAACTTTCAGATTATAATAAATCTGTCCGCATTTGAATGTAATAAATATTTTCTTTACAATTTATTAACGTGAAATTTCACTATAAAATGATTGATTTCAATTTCACGTTTTATTACATTATTATTAGAAACAAATTTGTAAATTTAGATTTAATAATACAAAATGTAACAATATTCAAAATACAATGGAAAATTTCAAACATGTTATTTTTTATATATAGTCACGATTTCGAGATAAGATAATCGAAAATTTTATTTATCGTTAATGTTTATAATATAGTTATAAATTATATCGGTCCATATATTAGTTTATTTAAACTCACGTTCTAAATCAACTATTTCCTAACATTTTCCACTATAATTTAATAATTTTTAAATATATTTATAATATAAAAATATATTAAAAAATATTTAATTTTTATATATTATTTTTTATAAAATTGTACTAAATGAATTTTTGAACCGATTTTAATATTTAAAACTCTATAGTTGAATTACAAACTTGGTAAATCGAAGTCGTTAAATCGCCATTTACTATTCGATTGTGAGGCTTTGAACCGGTCAACTTCTAAGAAACTATCGTTTCACATAGATGCCTATCTTTAAGCGTTCGAGTTTTACGCCGTTAATTGTTAAAAGTCACAATCCGATAAATGGACGAGAAGGGTGGAAGGCAAAAAAAAAAATATATATAGTACAAATAAAAAAGAACACAGCGCTACAAGCACGGAGTGGGCAAAATGAACGTTGCTGTCGTGAAAGGTTCTATAGAACGAACGTTGATTTACGACTGTTGCGCGGAAAATGCGGTTCGTTTCGAGAATGTATGCAAAAAGGTTGAATATCGGTAAATTTTAATTTTCAATTATTGATAAAAAAAAAGGTAAATTATTAGAATTTATGTTGGATTAGACGATTTAATTTTATAATTATTTTATAAAAAACTATTCGAAAAAAGAATGATCTTTTAAAATTTAAATTCATTTTAACCTTTTAATATGCGAATGTCCGATCGGATTCCATTAGAAGTGAACAAAACAAAACTAGGTTGGTTTGTGTTTTGTTCTGATGTAATATTTATCTATACAACCTTAAAAGTACAATCAGCGATTAAGTAAGTATCTGATTTTGATCTTAAATATAAATTACAATATAATTTAATAAATTAATTTCGAGTTTCTTTATATTATTCATGTGCTATATAGTCATAAAACATTTTATTTTTAATATAAACATTTTATGATTTGATTTTTAAATCAAAACTTGATTTAAAATATAAAGGATAAATAAATTGAATTTCAATAAATCATAAATAAATATTTCACATTTGATTAAAATTCTTTTTAGAATTTTTCTTTTATATTTTTAAATGAAATAAAATATGTAAATGATTTTTTCTCATATAGTATTAAAATTTTCTAATTATTAATCTAATTTTAATAATTGTTAAAGTAGTATTAATTAATAAATGCATAATTTTCCAATTATATATGTTAGAATTAAATATTTTAAATCATAAAATAAAGTCTATAAATATTTAAATAAATCCTTCATGCAAACCTAGTGACGCCATTGCAATTTGATATTGCACGATTTTTTTATCTTCAAAAGACTCAAATTCATTACAATCTTTATTATATTGCGAAATTTTTAATATAGGAAATATACTATATATTACATAACAACACCTAAAAATAGTTACGGAATAATACAAGATGGATAAAAAAAAATATTGAAATGTCTTTCAACTGTTATAGGCAATATCTAACACATTATATTTGCAAGTAATCGTTCTAAATTAATATCCGATTAGAATGCTGTATCTAAAATAAAAATATATAAATAAATATCATATATAATAGTCGTATTATATCTATAATATATTCGTATATCGATGTAAATTAATTACGCGTGTTAAAAAGTTCCAGGACTCAACCAACGCGTTTAGAAAGGCTTGCGTGTGCGTATATATATATATTTTTTTTTAGATTTTTTTATAACTTTATTTAAAATAGTATCAAAGTTATATAAATTTACTTAGGAGTCGAGTGAAAATCTAAATTGAATAACAAGCGAAATGAAAGTGTTTGTTTTAGTTTATATGGAGCAATGTGTAGCATTTGATAAATACACATATTTTGCATATACTACCATATTTTAAATGGATTCTTGATCTGTTTTAAATAATTATATAATCGATATAATTGTGTAATTTGATCGTAATTAATTCAATTATAAGAGTTCCGGGTTTTCAATCCTTCGTTAAAAAATTATGTTCGTTCGATATATTGAAATGTCAATTAAAAGTTGCGATTAAAATATAAAGTATATATCATTGATAAGCGACTGATGTCAAAAAAAATTAAATATTGTCGTTTTATTTTAAACAATTGGAAATTATTTAAAAAAAATAATTTTATTTAAATAATGGTTTTATTCAAGTAAATAGTAATTAGTATGATTATCGATAAAATATGATTTTAATCAAAATTATACATTTTTACTAGTAAAAAGGTGAGATAAATGGACGAAAGTTGAATTAAAACACCATAAACTTGTATTTACATTAAAAAATGTTTGTTAATAAAGTAAAGTAAACAATTCATATATTTTATTTATTATGCTGCTAGAAAAAAAATGTAATTTAATAATATATAGTGTAGTTGTTATACTTTCAAGTACCGACAATAATTAATATAAAAAAAAAACTTTTGTTAAATACATTCTTATGAATAATTGTCAAGGTAACGTATTATATTAATCAACTAAAATCATAAAAAACATCTTTGTTAAGTCTTTAGATAAATATATATTTTTTTATTTTGTCATAACTTGACATATAACTATTACTGAACATTATAATTAACGTCATATAAGCAAAGAGTATGAGAAACAAGTATCAAGATATATAATATAAAGTAATTGTCTCACATCAAAAAGACTTTATTAACTATCAAATATTATCTCCATTAACACACATACTAATAAAAAAAAACATAAAATATTCATATAACGCATTAAATATCATATTAATATAATTATACTATTATTATTATTCGAATATCTTAGATGAAAATTAGATATTATTATTTTCCAGAATTAATAGTACGTTTTGCTTAGTTTTATAGATATATAATATAAAAGGTCGCGTTTTTTTTTAATATATATATATATATATATATATATATTTATCTTTAAAATATATTAACGTATAAAATCATAACATTATCCATTTATGACGCTTATTATGTTCAAATAATAATATTGTTATAATGAAAACTGTTGGCCGGTTAATCGCTTTTTATTCGTGTTATAAATTGTAAAGTGCCTTTCGATTTGAAGCCGTACAATCACGAATTTTGTTAAATTATAAATTAACTCGGTAATAATTTAATATTTTATGGTTATTTTTTTTAATAATCTAAATAAAAATTGTCAATATTGCATTTGGTTGTAATATCGAATTCTGAAAATTATGAAAAATAGAAACATATATTGTTTCAAATGAAACGACTTGAGGAGTTTTAAAAATGAATTTAACACCAAGTTTTTCTTCAAATATTACATTTTCCACTTGAAAATTATTTAATCGACTACAGAGTTCTGTAATTAAAAGAAATTTTCCAAATTAAATTTGTCAATAATAAATTATACGTCATTTGAATAACGAAAATGTGTAAAACGTTCAATACATTTATAGTTTTTTGTTATAAATAATATATAAAGATAGTTTAATTTATAAAATAATTTAATAGTTTACAATTAAAATAAATTATATGCATGTCGTTATAAAATCAACACCAAACGTTCATCATATTTAACAAAAAAGAACATGCGATTAAATTATATATATGCAATTTTATTATTTCCTCAACAATCCGCGTCCATTGAACCAATTGGAATATTTAATCAAAAAAAAAAAAAAAAAAATCACCATATATAAATTTATATCCTGTTTAAAACTCCAAAACCAGCCGGTCTCAAGGCTGACACATTTTTAATCATTTCTATGAATTTAATAGACGTGGCAATTAAAACTTGGAACCCAATAATCGTTATGAAAATTAGACCACCGCATAGACAATGAGCTCTATTTGATATACGTCGTTGGAAATTTTTAATGTGTTTTATTATAAGATTTCTTATTATTTTGAATTAATTTATTCTCAATTATATATATATATATATATATATATATATATATATATTCAACAGGTGTTTTATATGAATACAATGTAATAAATTCGTGACTTTGACGTTTACGAGGTCAGTTATGCGTTAACCCTTTCGTTGTCAATGCGGATACGAATGCAGTTTATAATTTTTATTCGATAATTAGATTTATTTTATACTGATAACCGTTTTAAAAATTTGATATCTTCCTGATTTTTAAACTGTATCCAAACAACGCTAACGGCTATTAAAAAAATAGAGATGGAATTATTGTAAAGGTTAATTATATTGATTAAGATATTTATTGTGTACAATATATTAAGAAATTATATATTGTACGGGTATACTTTTGAAATTGTTTAATACAATTATAAGACTCAGGTTTATTTATAATAATTATAATATAGCAGTATTTATTTATACAAATAGAATTTCAGATTTTTCTTGAGATATATTAAAATTTAATTAACTTTGATAAATGATAGAAAAAAATATTATACAAGAATTAATACTGAAAAAATTAAAACTATTTATTCAAATAAAAATCAATAAAAAGATTTTGGACAAATTTTAATATACAATTTACATTTGCTGAGATTTGACATAATGAAAAATATTCTATTTTATATCGACAAATCAAAATTTTATATATGTATGAAATTGTTTAATATTTGCTATTTTATACTCACGATAATATTATGTATAGTATAATAATATTAAAATAAAATTTATAGGAAATTTCAATTGATCTACATTGACAAAATGACAATTTGAATCGGGGTACACTTTCATAAAATTAGATTCGGTTTCGAGTTAAAATATTACAAAATCGAAATAGTGCAATAATAACGAACAGGTGTTGCGAAATATACACACATATTTATAAATGTTCGTAAAATAAAACGGAAATAATCTTAATAATATGTGGGCGTATCATATATTATAATATTTACATATATAAAATAGAGCAAAATATTTCATGATCGATTTATATGATATAATCGATCGACATTTTTAAATTATTTCATTATCATATATCGATATAAGGTCTTTGTTCTATTTTTATACGTTTTTATATGGAAATATTTTGCGGCTGTAAAGTTTAACGTCGAATATTATTGAAGTAATTATCGATCGTTTTGCGGTTTTAAGACAAAATAAGCATATTATTATGGATGAAATCGATTTTATATTAGTCAATATTGATTTTTGATTATGTAATGTGGCGGCAAAATTAGTTTCGTTTCAGAATTACATACCTTGTTAAAAATATTCTTAATTTTTATTATATAACTTTTGTATGAATATAAATCGAAATGCGATATAAAATTGATTGATAAAAATTCAATATTTTTAACACATCGTATGCGGGATATTGATTACAGTTTTACGCAGCTATTTTTAGAATGTCGAATAAATTTATTTATTGTCCACAGAATATTAAACGTGAACCAGAATATTAAATGTTATAATAATTGTGTATATTTAGAATACTTTTTTTGATTGCGAGATTCTATATTTTTTAATTATTACAAGTGTAATATTTTCTCCAATTTATAAATATTATTTAATTAATTATTTTTTTAGAAAATAATATAGAAGTGAATTTTCTATATATTAGAAATATATTGATTTTATATATATATAAAAATGAAACAATTTTTATATAGAAAATTGTCAAAATTACTAAATTTCGATATTGTATATATAGAAAAATCACAACGAATTATTTATTTAGTTTAATATAAACAAAAAAAAAAAATAAGTAAATAAAACGGCGATTATGTAAAAAGATAGAGTATTCACATTTAACTAGCAAATTGCATTACACGATTGCATACAAAAGTGCAAGGGCATACAAAATATTTAAACCGTTTCACCGATTGCATTGTGCATTTTATTTACTGCACATTCCAACAGCGAAAGTGATAAAGAACGACACACGTACAATGTTAAATTACAAATAAATACATATATATGTACATAAAATTTAACAGATAAACAAATAAACAAACAACAATAAGAAAATAAATGTAAAATGTTAATGTTGATTATGCGAAACGTCTTAAAAATATAATATGTGTATATAATTTTTATGTCATACAAATATATGAATGTTCACATTGCTTAGCTTCTATAATAATCGATCATGTGAACGTGTCGCGTTTTTTGAGATAATACAGATGTATATTATATAATATTTCGTAATTTATCTAAAAAAATAAAAATGAATACAAATATTATCTGCGAAATGGAGAGACAATAATAATGACGACGTTTCGTGCAATTAATTTTTATACAGTCGACGTTGAAAGTTCTGTAGTAACACACTTTTACATAATCGAAATGGCGATTTTTAATTTTACAACGTGTAGAAAAAAAAACATATATATATATATATATATATATATATATATATATTCTTCTTATATATAAAACAAACCATCGATTGTGCGTTTAAAATATTCGACTTTCATAAAGCGACTCGGTGATTGCACTCGGTTAGCATTTTTAATACGAATTTTTTTTTTTTTTGGTTTTATTAACGTTTCTAGTGTCGCATTATATAAATTTTTTGTATTATTGTATGAAAAAAATAATAATAAACAATGTTTCGGCGAAAGCGCTTTCATTATTTTATATTATTTTTATAAAGATATTTCATTAAAAAAAAAATATTCATTATATTACGATATTTGTTTGTTATGATCAGATTGTTTTTGCAGACTTTTCGCTTTATATTTAGCAATATAAAATTAATGATAATAAAGACATGATCTATTCTTAGGGCAGTTGTGCATTTTTTTAAAACTTAGAAATGATAATTCATAATATTACTATTATTTTATACATAATTTACAAACTGCTCAATTGTATTTATATTTTTTTAAACATGTATTACTATATATTTTGATATGTAAAAAAATATGGGTGTGAACTTAAAATAAATCTTCATATTTATAATGTATAATTTTCGATTTACAAATTCATGTTTTTTTTTTTCGTATAAATTGCACCATTTTGATTTAAAGCGGTTTTAGATATTTTATGACATTAAGCGATATGTATTTTCGGACATTTAAAATCGTTTCAAATTTATCATACGCCATTAACTAATTATGCAATCATGTTTTTGATTATAAAAAAAAATATACAAATAATACACGTGAGAAGAAACATTAAACGTTCTAAATTATATGTTTATAGTTTTCATAATTTTCTTGAATAATTTTATTCACATCGCTAATAAATCAATGTTTTATGTAAAAATTTTGGATTAATATATTTTGTTTTTGATAGTTAAATATTTTTATATGAATTTATATTATAGATTATTTTTTAAATGTTCATTTTAATTATTTCAAGAAAAATATTTATTACAATACAATTTGATATTTGTAATTTTGTATGATTATTCTGAATAACAAGATTTAGATTTTAGATCAGAAATAGTATAACTTTTTATAGTATATATTAGAAATATTTATATTTAGGATATTAACGCTACTATTAAAAATTAAATTAGATATCTTCAATTCTAAAAAAATATAAAATGTTAAAATATCATTATTTTAATAATTTATATGATGAACTTTATATATATATATATACCATATATACAAAAATATATTGTAATTTTACTTGAATAATTACTTTTAATCTTGGGAAACGTCGCAATTCGAAAACTGGCTTCTGAACTCGAATTTCGCAACATACCGTCGGTCGATTCATCGGCAATCGTCGATAAACCAGCGACGTGTAACATTTTTCAACGCACAATACCGACGATTCGATTATAAACGGACATTAAAAAAAAATCGAAACTCCACAATTTCGACGCCTTACGAGTGTTGTTCGTTATTATTTTAGTGTAACGCAACGCACGTGAGAGAAAAATCGCGCAAGATTCCTGTATAATAAAAAAAAAAAAAAGTTGCGAAAACTACAACCTTGCATATATATATATATATATATATATATATATATATATATATATCTAATCGGTTCAAATCGTATCGAGGTCGTATCTTTTCCGGTTTTTTTTTTAATTGTCTATTAATTTTCACGAGAGACATATATAAAAAGTAATAACTGTATTTTTTGAATGATTACCGTGTGATTTGAGGCTTTGAATCGTCGATATTCAACATTTTGAATTTCATAATAATATAACTATATATATTAATAAATACAATATTTTTTTATGTTACTTATAATATTATATTAATATTAAAAAAATGATAGTAATTTATTAAATTTTACGAAATATAATTATAAAAGTTAATAAATGTATATAATAACAACTAACGTATAAAAAGGTTGATTGCAACTGTATAACTAGTGTACATATTTAAGATTGTATTTTGAATACATTGTAAATAAATGGAGCAAAAATTTTGAAACATAACAATTTTATCCATAATATAACTATTATTTTATATATATATATTTTAAATATTTAGAAGTATTTTTTACATACTACGCTTAAATTTTATTTTTTTATTGACGAATTTGATAATTAATTATATATTTTTTAATCTTATTTAAGTAAAAAGTTATATGAAAATTATAATATAATTAATATATAAAATCTATATGTCGATTAATGAATATAATAAATAATGTGAACTTATAACATAATATTTAGAGAAAAATAGTAGAACTCTGAAAAATAAGTAAAATATTGAGTATTGTCAATTTTATATATTTTTAAAAATCGTGTGACTAGTGAAATTGAAAATATTTATTATTAAGTAAAATAGATATTTGCTTTTTATTATGATTTCGGTTAAACAAAGTTCGACATTTTTGTAAAACGATCAATTGATACATGAAAATAATGGTTAAAAAAAATCAAACATTCACGCTTTTTCCGATCTCTTTAATAAAAACTTTTCCAAATTTAACGAAAAACTGAATTTCGTCACTCTTTTGTATTCCGTTGAACAAAAAAACGAACGAATCGTATTTTTTCCGAAATAACATTGAAAAATCTATAAAATACCGTTTATTTTAAAATAAAAATGAATCACAAATTGACAAAAAAATATTTCCAACAAACAAAAACGCCATATTCTATGGATATTTTGATTCAGTGTGAACTTCTCGTTATTGAAGGACATTTTTTTCATATCAATGTTATTTATTGTATTAAAATCCTGTTCCTTAATTGAAACGAATTTATCATTACGTACTATTTTTTTTATTGATCATTTATAGATAAAATAATTTTATTTAATTTAAAAATATCGTATAAAAGCTTTTTTTTTATCAGATTCTAATCAATAGCATATCTTTGACATCTATTCATTCATAAAATTGTATAACAGCTTCTGAATGAAAAAAAAAAGAAAAACTTTATTATTGATTAAAAATTTATCCGCATTCTCTTTTATTCGTTCGTATTTTAATTATTAATATTTAATGTATTAAATTTGGATTAATACATTTAATTTTCTTTTTAAAAAATATAGTAAGATTTATTTATTTTTTTAGTAAATATATACAAAAATATTAAAAGAAAAATTTGAATATTTTTTCTTAAAATTTAATAAAAAATGATACTTTATATACATTATTTCGTTATTATTTATAAATATTTTCCAATTTAATCAAACAAAAAATAAATTAAATCTAAAAAAAAATGATCAAAAAATACAAATCCATTAAAAAGTGTAACGAGTACGATAAAAAAAACTATTTAATATTTTATTACAAATATAAAAAAAATAAATATAAAAACTAATAATATGCACAACGGTCCGTTTCAGTGCAATCGATGATAATACGACGTGACACGTTCATTTTTCAATTTTTAAGACTCTTTTTTTTTTCGTCAGCAATGCATTCGATGGATTTTAACCGTGCAATTGAACTATATTACGTTCTGTTTAATATTTGCATAACACGGTTAGAATTTCAATAAGTCACAAATGTTGTGTTTGAAGTTTATAAATTGCAACAGGTGTGCAAGAAATCGGCATGCACACGTCGCCACAACGGCGCGTTTCAGTGCACGAATCTTAAATCAGCAATAATATTATATTTAATCGTACATATATTTAAATTAATTAAATTTTAATTTAATACGTTGTATTTTATCATTTGGATCGATATTAGTTTACAATTTAATTAAAAAACTGAATATAATATTTTTTTTTAAATATCATATATTATAACGAGTTTGACGTTTCCGATTTGATATCTTTGATTCTTCCGGATCTTTCAGTTTTTAATAGTATAATTATAATATATATAATATTATAAATTGTCTAATAATTAGTTGTTAAACTATATCATCTCATTCATTAATGTTTAAAGGCGATTTTGATAAAGAAAGTAGGAAGAGGAAGTTTTTAGTTAGATTATTTACTAGCTGTTACTATTAAAGATTCACTATAAATCTTGTTGGAAAAAATATTTTAAAGTTAAAATTTTGTATATTTATAAAAAAAACGTGTTCAAATTATTCTCTTTATATTACGTAATAAGCATAAATAATTATAAAATTACGTTATTTATGTGGGCTTAACAAAATTTAGAATATTATCTAATATGCTATAATAATATAATCTAAAAATTTAATAATACGGGCAACTATTATACATTAATATGAAATGTGAAAGTTTACCATAAAATCAATTTTAAACAGTAAACATATATATAATATAATAAAAAAACATATCGATTTATTGTGATCATTGAGTTTTCAAATCGTCGAATATTAAAGTCGTCGTCTTCAAGAATCGAAACTTCGTCTTTTTAATACGATTATAATAAACGACGTATTTTCCAATATAAATAAATCTAATATTATTAATATTGTTATTGACGAATTCAGGTCGCGATATTATTGATTTACGTGAAATGTATAAATTAATATAATTATTGTAAACTGAGAATATTTATTCGCACGAACGTATATGGTATTAAAATTACTGTTAATCTATAGTATGTCGTTTGAGAATGACTGGTTTATATATATATATATATATATATATATATATATATATATATTTTTTTTTTTTTTTCACTTTTATAATTGCGTTCAAAATCATAAATTCATATATTCATATAAAAATATGTTTATATAAAAATATAAATATTTATAAAAATGTAATATTATTTATTACGATTTTTTTTTATTATTAAAATCGATATGAAAATCAATAGGTTTTACTTTAAATTAATTTTATAATTACTATTTATATATTGATAAAATTCTGGAACAAATTTTCAGACGACAAATTAATCGCCACAATCGATTCGCGTTCAACATCATAATTCTACACGGTGTTTAAAAACACGATAAAAACTATTAACGACCAAAATTAATTGCAAAAATTCCATTTATAGCACACGGCTATATATCGATGACTTGATTTAAAATATAAAAAATAGAAAAATACATATGAACCGATCATAAATCGTGTGTGCGAAGTGAATTTTGAAATTTAAACTGTGAGAAAATCGCGTCGATTTTTTTACTATTAAATCGAAACATTATATGACGTTGATGATAAATCAAAATAAATAAATAAAAAAAAACGTAAAAACCGTGTTTATATTTGTAATATTTCTAGTTCGTTATGAATTATTTGTTTGTATGAATGTAATGAAAATACGAGCAAAAACAGGAAGAATAGTTTTGATTTCACACGTGAATCACGATATTAATGTTTAATTTATACAGTTGTATATTATTTATGTAACACGCATGTAAGTTTATATTTTATAATAAATTATAAAATATGACAATTATTTTTTAAACGCTTTACTAAAGTAAAAATTTCATAATTATTAATTTTTAGATTATATCTAAAATGTAATCTATCCTTATAGATACCAAGATTAAAAATTATTTTTCTACTGAAACGGCAATGACTTATTATCAGTTAAAGAGAACTATATTTTTAACGATTTAATGTCATAAATATAATAATTTTAAATATAGCGTTCTTTTTATTGCGTCTTCGAAACATCTTTAGTAGTACAAAATGATATTAAAAAAAAACACATTGAACTTTCGAAATAATCTACTATTAATATTAATTTTAATTAAATTACCAATACGAATTTTCACTTTACCTCACATAATTACACTTAAAAGCCTCCGCTTACAGATTAAAAAATTTCCCATACTCGTCGAATAAAGGACTTTTCGAAATAAAATAAAAAAAAATCGCGTTTTTCATTCGTCGGCGAAATCAGATACCGATTAATAATTAACGACATTTATATATATATATATATATATATATATATATATATATATATATATACTATATAAGCTTTAATTGATCGGCGATTATGTGCGATTACTTTTATTCTATTCGCTATCTATTTGATCTACGCGTTCTTTTCTTCGTCAAATCTACGGACGTTTAACATTTTTCTATTGACTCACTGGCTTTCTAATTATTTTTTTTTTACTATTACATAATCTTATATTTTTTCGCTTCTGGGAATAAAAATTGATATCATTTTCATTAATTAAATTACGTATTTTTTTTAAAATTTTAAAATATAATTTATTAGTACATTTATATAGTTATAAATTTAGTTTAGTCTTATTAAGAAAAATCTGATTTACTTTATGCGAGAGAATTTAGCTTCATTAACGTTTTAATACGTATGTTTATTACTTCGCTTAAAAATATAATTAGAGTCAGAATTTAAAATAAATTACTACGATTATAACTATACCGTTCTTTCGTGAACGTAAACCTTACTTTTAAATTGTATATATATCGTTATTTTTTTTTAAGTTAATCAAATCTTTTATCCTCAGTATCTATTAAAAGTATGAAAACAATATCATATAAAACGAACTGTAATATAATTCTAAATAAAATTATGAAATATATAATTATTTGAATATTATATTGGGTATAAAATTTTTATGATCTTTTGTATATTATAAAAATTTTGTAACGTTTAAAATTTAATGCAATATTTTCACACATAAATCGTTTAAGTAATATCGATATCAAATCCCTTCATATTACAGCATATCTTTGTTTTTCTTTATAAAATATGTGATAACGTTTTTTTTTACACATCATAATTTTTAACATTATAATAATTTTATATTTATGAATATTTTTTGACGATCTCTAATTACGACAACGTCATTGTATAAAAATAAAAATTTAACACGAGTATATAAATATGTATCGATCGTCGTGCGATTTTTTTTTAAATAATTATTATATCGTAAAGACATTTTCGTCGTAATTAAATTATATGAATTGTGCAATGGAACGTTTTGAAAAACGGCTTGACAATTTCGCTATCGCTGAAAATTATCGCTCGAAGGATTTTCTTTAAACGGACGCCAGATATTGATACACTTTCGCCGCGTTAGGCAATTTGCATAATTACGTCAATTTTCTATCTGAATAATTATAACGAATTCGAAAAAGGCTCGGACAGGCCTCTTACAATTTTTATTATATATATATATATAATATATATATATATATATATATATATATATATATATATATATATATATATATATATATATGCCATTATTTAACTTTCGCCTCGCATATTGAAGATTATAATTAAGGAAAATTTGCATATAGCCCACGTAATTTTTTTTTCTATATGTATCTATATATGAATGTATAAAAAGTCGTTACGAAAATTTTGATATTGATACATATAAAATGGTCAGTGTTCAATTTTTAAACGTATTATAAAATGATACACTTAATACTTTGATTCGGTGATTTTCAAATATTAAATTATAAAAGAAAATATTTATTAATATTTATTGAAATTGAAAAATTTAAAAAAAATATATAATATTTTAAATCGCGCACTATTTATTGACAGTGATAATTGTACAAGAAACGACAGTAATTTTTACTTTGTAAACGTTTAATTAATAATTAAACGTCGGTAATTAAATAAGTTATTATATTATCAAGGCGAGTGGCTAAAATTGTTAATCTAAATACTCTCTTAAAAAAAATTCTTCGTGGAATGCAATTAATATAAAATTGTGGAAAATAATTGTTAATAATTGGTGTTTTTTTTTTGAAAAAGTTGCGGTCAGTTTGATCGAAATTTTCAAAACATTTCAATCAAGTTTGATAGACTCGATTATAGAAAAGTAGAGCAGTTTTGTTTTTTATTTATATATCCTATGTTTAATATAATTAACAAGTTTAAATTAACAGCTATTTTTATACAAACTACAATTTCTTAATTTTTAAATTAAGATATACATTCTTATTAAAAAACTTGATGTAACGTCAATGGAATTTATATTAAATATTGATGATAATGATAATAGTATATAAAAATAATCTAAAATCATATAAAACTTTTATTGTATTCAATGTTGTGATATAATATTTTTTATACAAACTTATTTTTGAAAAAAAAAATATAAATACAAGTTATACGAGTTGAATAATTTTTTTTTGTCTTGCATAATTTTAATTAAATTAGATAATACTTTCTTCTAAAATTATAGCTCATAAAATCATATCGTCGATCTATATATTTAAAATCTCAATAGATTTCCTGTTCACAAAAGTCGCTTTAAAATTTTGCGGGGGTGTATTTTTTTTAATATATATATTATATATATATATATATATATATATATATATATATATATATATATATATATATATATAAATAAAAAATATACATATTACACATTAAATTATACGGCAAGAAAGCTGTCATGTACCAAATGGCATTTGCATAAATTGTTATTTCGCAACTAAATTGAAATTGTTCGATTAGCGAAGAATGTGGGGCTCAATTTTGAAATTTTATCATTTCACTAGCAATTTGTTTTACGCAGTCGAAAGATGTATTGAAAATTGTGCGTATAACCGATATGCAAGGTACGAATCTCGAGGCTGTTTTCTAATTTTGCGCAATATAAAAATTAATATTGATCAATCTCAATATTGTATCCGTTTATTTTTATTCTATATTTCTTATACTAGTTAGTCATAGTGGAATTATTCACCAGGAACTCGGAACTCAAAACGTATTATAACCCACGAATAGAGAGGACTGTTTGAAAAGTTCGCGCCCTCATTATTGCAAATAATTATTTATATATTATTTATTTCAAAACATATTTCATATTTTAATATATTTTTATTAAATATACATATATAAATAAAATTACACATAATGAAAATCGTGGAAATTTATAATATTATTAAATATATATAAATTTGTTTTAAATTGAATGGGCGCGAATTTTTCACATTCTCCTAGTATGTATGAATAATACAAAGTTAATGAACCGTTCAACAATGAAAAAGATTGTTACCTTGATAAGATATTACACTTTTTCCTCGCAGCACAAATATGGTTAAAATCGTTGTTATAATCCATATAGAGCTAGTTCACAAATTATTATTAATATAATATAATAAATTTCTCTATCTGGCCATTCTTACTCATAACAAAAAAAAAATCGTGACTACCTTGAATAGATAGTTTTTATATTTCAGTTTCGCCTTTCATTATACCTTAGCCCTGGCATTATTTTTAAGTAGTTTTAATTCTTTGTGACGGTTTAGTAATCGAATATTATAAGATACCCTTTGAATTATTGTTTGTGACTAATTAGTCTTTGTGAATTTTTGATTTGTGACCTTCGTTCGCTACGTTATTTAATTAAAGTTTTTCATAATCATTTGGTTTTATGAGAAAGGGCTTCTATTATGAAGAAAAAAACTATGATAATTTGATTATAATTGTGTAAAATGATTATTGTGGATAAATAATTTGCGACACCCGATTTTAACGATGTATACTGTGTTTAAATCACAATAGCATTTGGAAATCATTAAAATTTAATAGTTAACTTTAATTATTTTATAGCATATAAAAGATTTATTAGAAAGAGAAACATTTATTTAAAGTAGAAATATCCCATAAATAAGTTGTAATCTTGTTATATTAATGAAATTATTAATTAATTAATCGATTTAATTACAATTTATTTAATCAATAGTTCTCCAACTTTTTTGATTCATGACATTTAAAATTCATCTTATTATAAATTATAAATCTTTCGTTTTTCAACTTACAATACATACTTTCAACTTCAGATGCACCAATGTGTGATGTAAATTATTTGAAAACTTCTGTAATAAATTAGAAATTTATTATTTTGACCAGATTTCTGTTTACTCGTATATTAATCAACATATTATTTCAATAACTATCTATCTTATAACAACTACATTTAATTATAATTAAAATTAAGTTTATCTCAAATTAAGAACACGGAAAAAAAGATGTAAAACAAATTTATCGCTTGTATATACAATTTTATGATTGACATAGTAGGGAAATTCAACTTTGTTAATTGAAATGTTTAATCGACACAAATGGTCTTAAACAGACACTACTTTTTAACTTATTTATATCAATGCGAGAAATGTTTATTTGTTTAACACACAAACGACCGTAAAATATGTTCATAAATAAATAAATATATATATATATATATATATAAATACTGTACATTTTTAAATTCTCAACCATAATTCAGAACGTCAAATATTAGACTCGACGAATAATTTAGTAGATTTATAAGGAAAATCGAACGAATTTTCACGGAATAATCATAAATGGTATCAAATGTCGATTTGTTGGAAATTTCACGAATAAAAAGCTAGTTTATATTATAGGGTTTAATTCGTTTATTATGTTGAAGAAACTGGTTTACTTTTGAAATTTTTATAACTAGATTCTATCCCCTTTTACAGACAAGTAAACTGGCGAGTAAAGAAATAATTTTAATCGATATTTCACTTGAAGACATTCCCGTTTTAAGTAAATTTATGTCTATAAAAAGATATATGAATCGAATGGGATAAAACGGTGTCGATATCGTCGTGAAAATTGAGTAATCTTATAATTGAAATGATCAATAAAAATAAACATGACTTGTATCGATGTATGTCTGATTTCTAATAAAAAAAAATAAATAAATTGTTAAAAGGCGAGTAAAAATTTAAAGAGATTTTAAGAAAAAAAATAGATTTATTTAAATTATCGTTCCGCAACAAAGTTATATTTTGTGAAATTAAATAATCAGTCGTAAAATAATAATACACTTATTATTATTTTACGAAAGATTTAACGTATTACAGATTACTTTTATTTAAAATAAAATTATAATTACAACATTAAATAATATACGTTTTAAATAGTTCAATGTCTATAAATCAATTTAACCATTCAACCATTTAGATGTTTTACAACATTTAGAAATGCATTTTTTTTTTCACATTTAAATTATGAAATTTTTGTGCAAATTTCACAGTTTTTATCGATTCAAGAATTCAACGTATCATTGCAATCATAATTAATAACGCTCGTAATTGATATACTGAAGTATTTCATAATTTAAAAATGAAAATAATCATATTCAATCGATATCGGTTACATCAAATTCGTGACCTACTTCCCACACGTAATCGGCAAACATGTATGTTACCACCTTATCGATACACGTGTCAGATATCTCATTAATTCTACAAAACTTGAAAATCTAGATCAACATAAAAGCACCATTTTCCATTAGTATTATTCATTTATTTTTAGTATTTCTTCAAATCATACATACACACATATATATATATTATTTATTTTTCACATTGTGAACGTGCTTAGTATATAAATAATGTTTTTAAAATAAAAAAATATATTAGAATTGGCATCAAAAACACCGCAATTCATATCACGTACTTCATATTGAACTTTAAGATTATCAAGTGGTCAAAAAGTTTCGTAACTGCCAGTTTAATATTATTATTATTATGTTTTCCATTTTTTTTACATTTAGAGTTTTACTATAGATCGGTGAAGTTTGAAAAAAAGGCGTCGTAATTCGAGTTCAATGTTGAAATCGTCGCTAAACGAGACGCGTGCTCATTAAAATATCATTCAGTGCACGGTTTATTAAACGATTGTCCTTTTATTAGTTTTATTCTCACGATCTTGATTGCAAATTGCAGATAAGGATTTAAAAGTACGTTTCGCTGATTATATTATAATTAAAACGGAATCAATTCAATGTTATAATTGATATTTTTTATGCGAGTTATACTGAATAAATAGACAGTAATCCGCTATAATTTTCAGATTTTATATCTTGTATATAAAATATCTGAAATAATTATTTTCATTGATATAATTTAATTGTTTCTTTTCTCATGAAATTGTATATATAAATATAAATTATATATATAATACTGAATTTAATATATATGGATTAAAAGGTCAACAATAGTTTTTTTTTTCAAAATATAAGAATCGTTTTTTACATTATCGAACTTTCTATCTTTTGACTTTTGATCTCCGTTTCATTAAAACGTATTTTTTCTTAATTAATTATTTTTTATCAATATTGTAAAATCTTTATATATAATCAAAACATTCATTAAGGAATATAACAGTCAAAATTCACCGATATAAATTTATAAATTGTTTTTTTTTGTATAATTATTAATTTAAGCAAAATAACACAATAATTTGATGGTAAAGCATAGACCTAGCGACTCAAAGTCATAAAAAAAATAATTATGAATACGTTTGAAGCTTGACCTTTATAAGGTTGTTGCTATAATATATTGATTTTTAAAAATTATGTTATAATAAATACTAATAAAATATAAATCGATAGGTTCAATAAAAAATTTTTTACAGATTACAAATTAAACATTGATACACTGACAAGTTACAGTCTGAATAATCAATAATTTATAGAATTACGTTATAGGAAAAAAATAAATGGTGCAAATTTTTCCAATACATCGAAGAAAATGTTACTTCAACATTTTCAAATTACTAACACTTTTTCGAAAATACACGACGAATTATACTCCAAGAAACCTGTCTTCGCCGTTTAATGAGCAATTATTCAGAATTCATGTTTTGATCGTGAGCAGTCAACGTCGATTTTTTATTGATGTCGTCGACAATATCGAATGCCGAATAACACTTTAACTTGCACAAAATCGTAATCGCATTTATATCATTTAGAATTAAAATAAATTTCTATATATATACATTCGTACATTCTCACACATTGAACGGTGTCGATCGAATCGCAATTTCACAATATACAATTCGATATTTATTCTGAATCGCATCTTAATCATTCCGTACTAAATATCGTCGAATTAATATGAAATAATTGAAAGCACTTCACGATTCTTAAATAGGAATTACTATCATTAAAGTGTTACAATATCAATTCGACCGTAAACGGTTGTGTTTATGAATGAAATTCACGTGGATTTTTCTCCGTTATTTAACCATAGATTTTTAATATGTGTAATCGTAATGTATTTTATATAAAAATCGTACATTGATAAAGCATTAAAATGGTGGGCGATGGCATAACTAGAGTAAAATGAGATTATGCAATGTAAATGCGTTGCGTGAAACTAGATTATTGCTCACGTTTGTAGGAAAACAGGATTAAGATTTCGATTTCTAGGTCAACCTTATTCAACGAACATTTCCCTATATAAAATGTATATATATATATATACTATTATCGGACTTGTTTATTATTATTGTAAAAATGTCTATAAAAGTACAACGGATACATATACATATATATAGAAATAAAATTATCTATTTTATTCAAAATTTATATAGAAATTCAATGTAAATATTATATTTTTTTATTAAAAAAAATATAAGAAGTAGTTATTATAGGTTTAAGAAAGCATTGATGTAGAATATTTGTTAATAATGTTAACATTTAAAGACAAAATTAATTATTTAATTATATTTCTACTATATAGTTATTAAAAAATGTCAAATAAGGTAAGTTTTTTTATTGAAAATAAAATAAAAAATTGAATAGATAAATTTAATTTTATTATTAATATATATTTGTAGTAGAAGTCGGAAGTAAAATATAATTTATTTAGCATGGAATGTAGACTGAAGCAATTCATTTCTTTGTTATAGAAAATCAAGTTTAACTGGATTAATATTTACAATTAAATATTAATATTAGAATTATGATCTTAAATTTGATGAATTTTAAAGATTTTATTTTATCATTATAATAAAATGAAAATTATTAATTTGTAAAATTCAGTATAAATCATTTCAAATCGTCAGTTTAAACTATTGGCATAGCTTTATCTAAAATATAATATTCAAGCGTGAGAAAATGTAGATTATCTAAAATTAGGAAGGATTATTCGTCAAATTTTATAGTGTCGATTTCATCACGCGATTTCTGATAGTTGTCAAAATATAATAGAAGTGATTAAATATAAGGAAACGTTTGATAAAATTATATAATGTTATAAAACATCGATAATGTCGATAAATTTCATACGCCTACAATGCTTCATGAAATTATGAAAGTGTATATCATTGTTATCTATTATAATATAAATGTATACATATTATACTTTCATTATTTGTTAAATCAGCGATTTTCAAAATGCTCAATGTTAACACATTAATATTAACAATTGATCTCATTCTTCCTTTCTAAATAATCTTTCTTAAAAGAATTGTCTATAATAATGAGTAATTTATTTTGAATTTTAAATAATACTTAAATTTTTTAAGAGATATAAAAATCTCATATAATGACTTTAAACAATTAAACATGCTTATTTTTTAAAATTAAATATGGTTCTAGAATGAAAAAGTTTAATAATCGCAACAATGTTTCAACATCTCATTTCATGGTTTTCTATCTATTCATGTTCATTTTCAATGAGTCATGCCGTAAAATTTTAATAATAAGCACAATGAAAATTCCACTTTATATCAATATAATAAATTTATTTTTAGATACTATTAAAAATTTTAGTTAAAAAAAGGTGAGAATTGCAGTAAACCGCGATACTAGTTCAATTAGAGGCCATAATAATGCTTAATAGCACTTATAGGAAAGTCATAATATAAATTATACGACTATAATTACTGATATCGGTATATTTGTCTGTAAATGTGTAACGTTTTCTATTCCATTAAACACTGAAACTATGATAAAATTTATTTAGTATAATTTTGCATTTCCTTTTTATAATATAGTATATATCTCTTTTACGATGTTATCTTAATAAAATTCTTAAAAAAAAGGTTAAAATTTCAATATAAAACTAGAGATTTTATCGTGTATAATATAAATAAATATTTATCTGCTATAAATAAAGATTATATTAGCATTTCAATAAATTACTTTATAATGTAGGACAATTGCGATAATGTAAAACAAATTTTAACTTCATATCCTGATACACCATTTATATATTAAATATTCAAATAGCAATTAAAAAAAAAAAATATATATATATATATAATGTATATAATTAACAATATTACAAAGTTTGGTAATATTCTAAATATTTAGTATGTAGACATATGTTAAGATCTACTTTATCATTATAAATAGGTTTAACATTAATTATTCATCGAATTTCATTAGAAAACCACAAATCAACAGATGGAATCTTATTTATAATAGGATATACATAGTTTATTAATTATAATAATATCAATAGATTATAAATTACAATAGGATACGTCAATCGTGCAATAATTATTATAGTAACATTAAAATATTCCAACAGCTAAACGGATATTCGCCTACACATAAATAACATCTGAAACAGTAAAAACGTTAACGTAAACGTAACAACGTAAAAACTTCGTGAAACACGAACCGGCTTTTACATGAAATACATTAAATAACGTTAAGAAAATAAAGGTTCGACGGCAAAATGATCACATTAAGCGGAAAACTATTCATCGCGTTGACCTTGGCTATATATATATATATATATATATATATATATATATATATATATATATATAATGGTTGAAATGTTCTCTATAAGGAATCGATATTTTAACTATGAAACATTATATATGCGATCGACGATAAAATGATCACAATAAACGCGTATCCTTCTATTCTTAATTATAATTTTCTAATTTATTCTGCTTATAAATTCATTGTGAAAAAAAAAATATAAAGATCACTTTACCAAAGTCTGTTGAACAAAGGATGAAACATCATACATTTAGATCTCATTGTTTTGAATAAATTATTCTATCGTAATTTTATAGAAAAAAAAATATACAATGCGTTCAAAGTGACCGCAGCCTAGAACTGTCGTCACATATGGACAAAACCCATTAATCTCCATATGTAGTAGATTCACTTGAAGAGAGAAAACCGCAAGAGTTTCTCTTAATTAGTCATTTGCGAAATCGAAAATATCCATTGAAACTAGTTTACGAATTTTAGAGTTCGATTTCAAAATATATCAATAAATATATCTTTGCTAATATTCGTTATTCTTCGCTATATAAGGAAGTTATAATATTATATTTAATAAATTGTAATGATTATTAAAGATTTTTATGTCAAAATATATTTTTATTTAAATTCAAATATTGAAAAAAAAATCATTCATAAATTTATACAATAAAATACGATATTTTATATATACTATATAATTTTATTTTATAACAAGGTAAACACATATATATTAAAATTTATTGAAACTATAATATAGAAAAATTTATTATCTTTACATAAATAATATATAAATATATATATATATATATATATATATATATATATATATATATATATATATATATATATATATATATATATATATATATTATTTATGTTAAATATATCATACAAAAACAATACATATATATGTAAGTAGGAAGGTTAGCTAATATTCAAGACGTTTCAAATAAATCTCAACATTATAAAATGTCAATTTTTTTTAAATATATGTATATAAATATAATAAACTTTGACCTTGGCCCATCTTTCGTGTTTCTTGACGCTGGTTTTTCTTTCACATCATCATATATATAATATCATAATAGAACGTTAGAAAACGCATAATTACGAATAGAAAACGTTTTTTTTTTTAATTAGTCATGATCGGAGGCCTATTTATATGACGTCTATCTATTGTTAGCCGTTTTATATATGAACTAGAGATGTCTGTGAACTTGAACCGAGAATATTATTGTGAAACGTCGAGGTCACGCCATTGATACATCTCACGGTGAGCATCGTTCATCGTTTTTACACGCAAATTGCATAATCGGTTGCGATCTTCAATCTCTGTTATTTACGGCGCGGTCCGCGCGTAATTAAGACGTCTCATATAAAGGTCGTCGGCGTTTACAGGGTTATCACATATATACCATATATATATATATAAAAATAAAAATTTAATTTTAAATATATTTAATAGATTCAAATATACATTTACTTCAAATTAGTAATTAAAAATTTTATATAGTTTAAAATTTATATATTTTTTAATATTTCAAATTCACTTCAAAATATTTATAATTTACCATTATTTTAAATACTCATTAAAATATAATAATGCATTAAGATTATAATCAAAAATTTTAATTTTAACGATTTCAAACGAAAGTAAGTATTTCAATCAACGTTATTAATTGCCTATTTGATCTATATTTCTAACCGGTATACAAACACGACATATACGCGCTTATATTAAATATAAAAATTTATCGACACCGCGTTAAATATGACCATGACACGCATTCATCATATAGAATTAATCGACAGTAGTTTAAGTGAAAATAAAAAGGTTAAATCCCTTTAACGCCTTAATGACCTGACGAATACGACAAAGTGTTATTAATCGTGAAATAGCACGACTGCAGATGAAATATTACTATTCAACGTCGGTTTGTAAGCTTTGATAAAATCTTTAATTTGATTGTTTCAAAAGCTTTGATGAAATTCAATATCGACGGCGTAGCTTTCTTGATTGAGTTATTTTAATCTATTCGAGAAATGCCGCAAGAACGTGATTCGATTTCATAGTGAAATTATTTTCGAGGGTTTCATAAAATATACAATTATTCATTCAATTAATCATTAATATAAAAAAAAAAACTATTATTCATTTACACAAATTTCATAAGAATATATTTTTATAGATAGAAGACAAAATTGTAAAACGTAATATTATTTAGGTCGATCTTTAATATATTTTATAGAATAAATATAAATAGAATTTATGTAGTATAAATATGAAAAATAAACTATAGAATTATAAAGAAAACCAAACGTAATATATAAATGATATTTGAATTTTAGACGATTACAAATTTGAATATCGTCTATTCAAATATGGCATTAATCTGAAAGTCTCGTTTTTCTAGTTACGACATTATTCAAGTCAAAATGAAAAATGTTTTCGATAAAATTCAAAGTTTATCTTTGAAAAATATTTTAGTAGAATTTTTAAAATCCATATACACATATTATGTATATGGATTTTAATCCATATACACATATTATTATATATTATATATGTATATAGTATGATTTAATTTAAATTAAATTATTTTCTATGTAAACAAATATTTATTTATTTATTTATAACGGCGACAAACAATCAACAAACAAAGAGTTGAACGACTTGCGGAATAAAATTTGAATAAATAATCGAATTATAATATAAAGTCGACGACCCTGAACGTCAGACGAAACGTAGGAAGAGGGTACCGTTATCATGAAAACTCGTTATACGACGATCGCCATATAGATTTTCACTACTGTTATGATGATCATGATGATGAGTCAAGAGACGACCTTCGTCTGGCAGACTTTTAGACGTCAATGGACGACCTGAATAATTTATATGTGTATCGGGATTCTGATAGCACCGGTTCGACAACTTCCAAATCTAGTATCTTATTTAATACGTGCGTTACTATTGCGTAATATTTCTATGTTTGTTTATTATATATATATATATATATATATATATATATATTATACTATATATTTTAAAATATTAGAATTTAATTTTAAAATAAATAAATAAATATGTTAGTCTTATATATTATATAAATAAATAACGATGTCGCTGATTTATATATTATATTTTTTTTTTACAAAATTATCATATAAAAATAGATTAATTTAATATTGAGTGTGTATTGGAAAAGGTTGTAAGTATAAAATAACGACATCCTTGAAAATCAATTCACAATAATATATAAAACGTATTCGCTATTAATCTGTGGCGTAACTGTCGATTTATTCGTACAAACACAGAAATTAATCGCGTGATAATTCATGAAATTATGCGAATTTTCCCACATAAACATTATAAAGTTCGATTAAGCGGTTCGTTTCGATAATTTGCGCGTTTCGAACCGAGGACTATTTTTAATTATCGCAAATTCCGATGCGTTTCGCTGGCGAGCGGTCGATTTGCCAATTAAAAAGTTTAAATTTACGCATAATTGTAAATGTCGGGTCGATTATTAATATTGTAATTATTTTCATGGTTCACCGAGCTTTTCGTGAGCTTTTCCACGAGCAGTTTAAATGTGATAATTTTGCTTTTCTAATTCCGATTGCTTGTACATTAAAAATTAAAATTAAATCAGATAATTTAACCGACATTTAAAAAACTTAATACTTTTAAATCAATGTTCATAATCTCAAAAAAAAAACTCATATTTTAATTTTTGAATATATAAAATGAGAAAAAATATACGTTATTCAGATATGGGAAAAAATGTAAATATTTCAGTTTTTTCAATATATTTCATATAAACTGAAACAATATCGGTTATTCAATTATAATTTATTCTATTGCAATTGAAAAGTTAAATTTTTAAAGTATACGTTTAAATTATTACCGAAATATAATTATATATTTTATTCGTAAAATACACGTCAATAAATTACAAGAAAAAAAAACGCGGTCACATTACAAACAATAGATTGCGCGGATAAAGGTCGTCTAAAGCCGCGTTCACATTTCGACAGCGGTCACGATTTTTTAATTTATCAAAGAAAAAAAAAGATATATTATAAAAATTCACGTGATAAAACTGCCATAGTTCGTTTTCAACGCTTAGAGGTCGACACATTTTAACGACGCTCGTTTCCTATTTAATTAATGAAAATTTCAGTTGTCGATTTCGAAATAGAAATCTCGGTAAGAACAGAATGATAAAAAGCGAACTTGAATCAATGTACAATGGCGAAATAATAAAATAAATAATATTTATTATATGACAAGGGAAGGGAGGGGGGGAGCAAAAAAAAAATAGTTAAAAAAACACAGTATTAACGGCGAACGTATCTTTGTCAAAGTGAAAGGTTTTCGATAGCCGACTGGACCGTGAACGAATAAATTATTATTGTTAATTTTTTAATTCATTTTCCGGTTTATTTATTATATCTGTGTATTTGTTTAATTATGTATGTGTTTGTTTTTCAATTACATTTTGTCAAACATTGTCGTTTTAATATAATTAAATGTTTTTTTTATCAGACCTTACAGTTTCAATGGTGCTTTGCTTAATATTTAAATAGGATTAAAATATTTCGTCACATTTGCAAAAACACAAATATATATTAAAAAATATTTTTCACAAACTATTTTAATGTGTTTTTTTAATTACCCCTTCACTTAATATTATATCTGAATATTTATAATTGATTTTTAAGCTTTTAATTTTTTTATTAAGAAAATATATATATGTTATTTTTTTTACAGAAACTTTTAGTAATTTTATTTTTTTTTTGTAAATTGTAAAAAAATATTAATAGTTTGAGAATAATTTATTTATATTTTTTATACAAATTTTTAAGTCATATATAAATCAACTATCGATTTTAATAATATATTAGAAATTAAAATCAGTTATTTTGTTTATCAAACTAATTTATAGAATTCAGATTGATACTATTTTTGATACAATATTTTTTATTTTAATGTAATTATAATATTATTAAGTTAACGTTTTAGATAAAAATTCCCAAAAAATCGTGATTCAACATCAACATAAAACCGATCACAAATCTAGATAATAATAATTCAACATAATTAGACTAGAACTTTATTTTTGTAAAAGGAGAGATAATCGTATTTTTTTTTCATCCTTCAATTACGATACAATAAATTTTAAAGCGATAGAAACAAAATACTGGCATTCAAGGAAATAAATAACATAATTATTGTAAATTTGGTAAAATAAAACAACTTTATTAACGGAAAAATTATTAGCAAATTCCATGTAATAATAATAAAGCATCATTTTCGAAAAATCGAAAAAAAATATCGACATTGATATCGGTCACGATTTATGCATATTTGAAATTTGTACGAAAAAATCATTCATTTAATAATTTTAGCTAAAATGTCATTGAACTTTATTTATACATACACACACATATATATATATATATATATATATATATATATATATATATATATAAATATGGAATCAATTACACAAGCATTTTTTCGGTAATTAACCAGATAATTTCTAATGCTCCAGGGCAGTTTACAATTTGTGCATTCTTAAATATTGCTATCATTCAAAAAATCAACAATTTCCTCCTTTCTATACGCACATATACAAATAATTATATTTTTAATCTTTATATAAATTATTCAATTAGAACTAGAACAACGAAAGGACCATCGATCATTCGGACGTGTTAATTAATAGAGCGAAATTAATTTAAATCCATTATCTGCCGTCTTCCTTCCATGTTATAATTTATATAATTTTTATAATTATTAAACAGAGTGATTGCATGATCGTTTTAAATATTAATTTTCGATTCTTCTGTAATAATAATAATACTGAAAATATGAATAATAATAAGCCTTTCATTATTTGACATATTTATGTTGCACGATTCAATTTAATATGTGACATATTTATTTGTTGAATTGCATCTAATTACGAACTAATAGACCGATAAATAATTTAGGCGTTGTATAATTTATTATGATTTTTTTATTTAATATTTTGATAAAAAAAATATAAGTAATAAAAACTACAGAATAAAATATTTTATATAATTGTTTAAAATAATGTATTTGGGTGATCATATACCAAAAATAAATTGTCTCTTTCAATCATATTTAGTGAATATACATAATTATTTCTTATATAATAGTATTTAAAATGAATTTAATATACTTGTGCAAAATATAACGGTACTGAAAAAGGATAAGAAAATAAATATTTTTATAAACTTTATATATGTACATAAATAATGTAAACAACATTTGATTTCCTTGTATTATAGAATAATGCTTATTATTTATAACTATTTTATCCATGAAATTCAGTATATAATTGATTTATTTCACTATTTACCATATATATGAAATTATTGTGAAATCATTTTTTTTTTTTTAATATTTTTTGGAGAAGTTTTTAAATATAAAAATGCTGTAGCTTTGTGTTCAAATTAACAAAGTTTATATAAATAAATAATATTTAAAAACATCAGTTTTGATAACGATATCATTAAGCAGGAAAAACAGGAAAATTTTTGCAAAAAATGAAAGAAGAAAACAACAAACAGTCGACCGCATATTATTTTCAATTGCCCACGCAGTTTATTAGCGAACGTGATTTATCGTGAACAGTCACTAACGATCCTTATAAATAATTTATGTAAGTTCAAAAACTACATATATATATATATATATATATATATATATATATATATATATATATATATATATATATATATATAATGTTTGTATACAGTTAACAGTAATGGATGTCGACGGTTATGCGAAACTGTTGGTTACAGAATTAATGTCTCCAAATTAATATTCTCCGATGCGTTTACATTACATACATTAATTAACGGTAAATGAAAAATCGAAACGATGACATCATGCGTAGGTTTAACAATATATGCATATTTTTTTTATTCAAATAAATTCACCTATTTTATTTTTTTATTTGTATATAAACATTATGATCTAAATTCATGTCGTTCTATATAGTTCGGCGGTAACGCACTTGTACGCTTATTTAGTTTTGTTAAACGTTATAAAAAACGTACTATGTATTCAATTTGATTTTAAAAATATAATATAAATAATATGTAAAAATCAGATATAATATTTGAAATAAATATTTTCAGTAACTTTAAAGCATATGTGTTTAAGTAAAAAAACTTGTATCATAAATATTATGTAGATAAGAAGTTTTCGCATCACGTATTTTTTTATAGTTAAATAAATCATTTTATTAAAAAAATACTTAAGGATTTCTTAAGATAATATTTTTGTTTTAAATAATTATTTTTAATATATGTCATATATTTAAAACAATATATTTCTCAATGAGCGATATTAAACATTAATAGCATCGTAATAATAATAAAAAATATTATATAATATTGCAACATATTATTGGTTTTATACATACACAAAATAAAATTTACATTATTAAAAATTTTTATTATAAAATAGCCTTCAATTTATAAATTATTTAAAAAAAATATACATATGTTAACGAATTTTTTTGGCATGGATTAAAAGCGGAATTAGTTTTTTTTCATAGTACAACCCTACTTTCAAGGCAGTTGAAAATTTTATGCGTACATTTTACTCGTAAAAATAAAATAAAAATATAGTATAAAAATGCGTTTTATACGTGACCGACTTAACACGTTAATTTTTGAACGACCTTGCGCAAAAAAAATTTATATAAAACTGCACAAAAAAAATGATCAAAGGTGAACCGCTTTTTTGTAGCTTTTACCCGATAAAGCATTGTAAACTTTTCATCTTTCACTTTGGCTCCGTTTTTCTATCGACATTGTGCCGTTCGATATAAAATTTTAAATAAATTATACGTTTATTTGAAAGTGGTACATCGTCACAGTGTACGCGAATTTGCGTGGAATTTATAATTTTTTCGATATTTTTTTTCGGTTTCATTAAGTGGAGCGGTTCGTTTTTACTCGGCAGATTTATAGCTTTTAATAGTTAATAAATTGGATCAAAACATTTTTCTAGTTTTTTTTTCTTTCATCTAATTATTACGCTTGTGCAACCCGACATGTCCGTTACCATAATCGTAAATAACGATTAAAACTGGATTTTACATTTTCTGAAAAATATGTAGTATAGAAAATTTTCAGGTTTGTGCAGTTTAATCATGTTTACATCTGATAAATTATTATGTTAACATTGTAAGTGTGTAACTATTTTAAATTAATTCAAAATCTCAATATATATTAATTATACCGTACTTTCATTAATTAAATCTAAATATATAGTTAATATAATCACCCAAAAAAAAACTTATGCACATTCAACATAAATTACACAACTTGTAATTACTATTGTAAACGAAACTGCAAAAAAAGAGTATTGAAACTCAACTGAATCGTATTTTTTTCTTCGTTCTGAAAAAAACAGACAAATTCATTACAGCAATAATATGTTACGACAATTTTAATGTCGGTTAAACGGAACCGTTTCGAAATTGAAAATATTTCAGACACGATTGCGTTTTAATTAATTTTTAATATTGCGTTACAATAAATAATCAATGAGAAGTATTATTATAAATAAAATATATCAACCATAAACGACCCGTCAATTATAAATGAGATAAAACTGAATATTTGATCAGATTGAAAGTAAATGTTTCTATAGAAAATTTCTTGTAAATTACACGTTTCTAAAATATATCCAAATTATTTTTAAATAAAGTGTTATATATTTTTTTTTCTTAAATATAATTTATATTGTATATAAAAATCAACGTATTCACCTTGATATCAGTATTACCGACACACGTGCCTTAACAATAATTACATAATCTATCTTGAATATTTATCACAGTCGGTGCCTCATTATATCAAGGATATCAATTTAATTGAATTTTAAATTCTTGAAATCGCCACGTTTTACATGCAGCGGTAGTACATTAAAAATACGTGTTAAAATTTGTTGAATGCTCGAGATAAATTCTGTTTATATGCTGTAAATAGACAGAATTACAAATATACATACGTTTATTTATTTAATTAAAATACACCTAAGGCACCGTGGAGTGAACGTACTATGATAATGATGAAATCCGCGGTTTGTCAAATGTAGGGCGATATATTATTTTGTTTCTTTTTCATATAATTTTATTATTTCATTATTTATTTGTTAATGAATTTTTGTCAGTATTGCTTAATATCACTTTATTTATTCAGATTTATTGATACGAATTTCATATCATTTAGGTAAATATATATAGATAAATTTATTTATGTTAACAATTATAAACATTTAATGCTTGTTCATGTTTTTATATTTAATTTTATTTAATATATATTATATATTAAATTACTCTTGATACAATAAAACAAACCAGATAATTGTAAGAAAATTCTTAATTTAAATAAGAAATATTCAATTTATTTCACAATATTTAATCTTATCTTCATTTTATTTTCGACAATGTATGTATTTTTAAATATTAAGCAATACTCGTGAATCCTTACAAGGTAATATCGTTTTAATCTTAATTTTCAAAAACCACAGATTATCAATTTTCAATATAAAAAAGTAGTGTAGCTTGATTTCAATTTCTTTTTGACATTTTTTTTATATTGCAAAATATTTATAAGTCTTATTTATGACAAAATACTATAAACAAAAGATTCTTATTACTTTTTATATTGAGATGATTCTGATCAGTTTTTTGACGGTTGTGGAATTTCTTCGATTGCAACGCGTAAATTCAATATAATATTTGCATTTGGAACTCGTTAAATTCGCTACTTTCTAAAGTAATTTATTATTATTGTATTATGTTTTTTAAAAGAGTCTGTATATTTATACATGTAATACATATCGATCAATATATACCGAAATGAAAGTAGATCGCTTCAAGATCGCCACAAGAGCTTTCTTTCTTTTGCCAAAGAAAGAAAAAAGAAAAAGGATATTGTTGCGAAACAGTTTAATATGTTCTCAATATTATATATATTTTGTTCGATCAAAATTTATCATTAATATTGACTCGATTATGAAAGTATGATTATTTTATTTTCAATTCGCAAATTTTAATTTATATAAAATTAATGTGACATTTGTTGTGAAGTTTAACTTGTTTAGTATTAGTAAATCGAATATGTAATGAGAAATTATGGTTATAAAATATTATAAATTCCATAAATCAAGATTTATTCCTTTCAGCAATTGAATCAATTCAATAATAAAATTAATTAAATATAATAGTCCTTTATAGATGTATAAAAAAATTGAAAAATATTGATATCATAAAAAGCGATAAATTTCAATATTAATATAAGTTCATATTACGTAACATTTTTTTTGCAAAAAATTATACAAATATATGATGAAAAAAAAATCAGCAACGACCGTAAAGTGTTAACACGTTTTGTTTAATCGTACCGTCGTTTTTCTACACACACACACATATATATATATATATATATATATATATAATATCGATTTCAAACGGCAAATTTTTACTTTATTTTTTTAACGACTTAATTCCGTTTATAAGGAAATATTCAACGTCAACCATGAAAAAACCGTTCACTTTCTAAATTATTAATTTATCACTGATAAATTAATAATTTAAAATGTACGCGAATATTAAATAATATTTAAAATACTTCCGATAGTGATATGAGAACGCTTCGTTAGAACGATACTCTTCATTTCGCTCCGAACCGCTTCGATTATTCACTTTTTTTCGGTTCGCATCAGGATTAAACGTCTATAGAAAGTCATTTTTTTTTAGATTTATTATTATATTTTTTTTTATTATGATATAGAAAAAAATTGCCGATTAAACGGCTATCGACTCGGCCAGTTTGACCGCTCGTTACAATTGCGGAAAAAAAGTCACTTTCAAAAAATCACAAATCGACCGTCGAATGTCGTAACGTGTCGCCTATTCAATAAATGGATAGATTAAAATAAATAAATAAATAAATGACAATAAACACGATCGTTAAATACATAACGGGTTATGTATATAATGTAATGATACGGCTTCTGTGACGGTGAAAATAATTTCGATGTAATCTCCATTAGAAATTTTTGTATAGTGATAATAAATCATCGATTCGCAACACTCTTAATCATTAAATAATTTTTAATATTAAAATTTTATTACTGTCTTTAAATAATAACGATGACAAATATTGTTAACTAATCATTTTTTATCTTACATTTGAATAGTAGAAAAAAAATATTGCCCTCAGGCAGTTCTATATGAAAGATTGACGTGTGTTGTTTGATGATATAATTTATATTTAGATAATGTATGTATCTGATCGATGAATTAAATTATGTATATATATATAATGTGTTTGTCTTATAATGTCATGACAAAATTTTATAATTAAAAAAATAATATAAATCTCCAAATATCTCCAAAATTTTAATATAATTTTAATACAAAATAATAATATAAAGTATAATAATTACAATATTGATAATATTCAGAATTGTAATAAAAAAAATAATATTGAAATTACGTATTATATATTTATATGTGTAATGCGTAAAAATTCGATCATATAAGCATATTTAATATTACATAAAAATTGTAATCTTTACAGTTAATAAAAGTTAAAAGAAAATCACAAATAAACTTTCTTATATAAACAAAAATAATTGTTAACGTCGTAGTAAATGATTTTTTTCACCTTTAACATATTTTTTTTTAGTAATTTATTAAGTTCCTTTACCGTGATCGTCTCTTTTTTGATTTCATTGACGTATATATATATATATATATATATATATATATATATATATATATATATATCCAAAACGTCTTTTTGTCGGAATTTGTAACGAGCGGCACCTGCCAAAAACCGGTAGAATGAAAGTGGTTTTATTTCGGAATCCCTTTCAATTTCGAACAAATCTCCGCACAAATCAATATAATTATATTTATATATTTTATAATATATCACTTTTCTACATTAAACCGTATTAACTTATTGATAATTGAATCGAGTAATCGGTATTTTAGTAGAGTGGACTTTTTGTTTTTGTTTTAATCAATTTTAATTAAATCGGTTTCACAATTTGATTATTTATTATGGGTGTCATCGACACGATTATTCGAGAAAATTATGTAATTGAAAAGGTTTCCTAATCGATTCAATGAAAAGTGTTATTAGAATAATTAAGATCAAGGCGATTAAAATTTGTCGATATCAAACTATTGCTTGTATATTTTGCAAATTTTTTTCTCAAAGTGCAATATATATTAATTTTAAAAACGCATAAATATGTGTGTTTATAGGTGAAGGTTGATAAATGTGTATTTTATATATATTTAAGTATTGGGTGTACAAAATATTTTTTATCATTTTTTTTCTATATTCGACATAAAAAAATATACTTTTTTATTAATTATCAGGAAGATTATATTTACTGCATTTTTATAAATTGATTTATCTTTATAAAATTATACTCAATACATAATTATATATTTTATAAGCGACACTCGGAAATATTTTACATAAAAATTGTTTAATTCAGTGATAAAGGTTACACTTTTTTTTCATAATTCGCTTTAATTTATTCTAAAATGAATTTCTGACGTCTAAATAATTAAATTTTATTTTACAATAAAAATAAATTGCAAATTTCAAGGTATTTACGTCACATTACAGAGAATAAAGAATTCATTTGTGAAAAACTAGAAGTAATATTATTTGAATAACGATAGAAAAAAAAAGTCATATACCTTTGAATATTTTGAATGATTTTAGAAAGTGAACGAATTCAGGGTCGCATTAAAATATGTAAATATTTAATATTATCATTTTATTCTAATAAGGTATATGTTGTTATATATATTTTTATATATCGAATGTATCGTTATAAATTAAATTGATTTATAACAGTTCGATGAATTTCAATTTAAACTATAAATTAACCCTTTACTTTCCTATAAAATAAATATCAATAAATAAAATAAATTACAATAATATAAAAGAGATGTATAAAATAGAAAATTGAAAGTTCTTTTTCTATATATGTATGTAAATGGAAAAATTTAAATCGAATCGATAATCATGTAAAAATTCCAAACAATGTGTACAATTATATAAAAAGTAGTGAAAGGGTTCACATTACGAAATAAATATCATAATTCATACATCAAAAAATAATTTAAAAATTTTCTATACATTCATACTAATGATTCTGAAAATATTAAGGAAAAGGCGATTTTGTGCTTTTATATAATAATAATCCGATGAAAATTATCGGAATTTGGAGCAAATCGCGATCCCTATGATTAATAATTGCTATAAATTTATATATATATATATATATATATATATATATATATATATATATATATATATATATATATATATATATGTAAATCGTTCCATGTGAACGAGGCTTAATACTTCCTGGTCCACATAGATAGACAAGTATAAAAATTTTTAAATTAGAATCGAACTATTACAAAATATATAATATAATACATATATTATAAAAAAAATATATTTATATAAACTTTCACGAGTGTTGTGCATTTAAATAGTTACAGAATCGATAGTCACACCTGTAAATCCGAACAGGTAGCTGAAATTTATGTCATCTGATAAATTTAAGTCACGTTTATTTATGATAATATTCCCGTTAAATTATGTGAATTACGTGTAATCGTGTAAAAATTTTCATCGATTATAATTCATAATCTGTGAATCGCATATAAAATTCGAATATAGATAGATCTTCGCATTTCGCATTCAACGTGTGTTCGATAAATTCGCACCTTTATCGTTACGAAAAAACGCTATTAACAATTATATTATCCATATTTTTTTTAGTATTTTTATTTTAAAATATTTCGTATATTTTTTTAATATTATTTTTATTTAAAAAAAATTAAATGAACAATGAAATATTTATATTTAAAAGATTTTTGTCGCAGAGTTAGACGTGATTTTTTCGTATTAATATATTGCAGAAAAAAAATATATAGGTTTTTTTTATAATCTATAAAATATAAATCTTATTTTATATGATACGAGTAATAATTTAGAGTTCGTATAATTTGTGCGATAAAATTATATGAAAATTAAAGTATTTTTCCTACGCCTAATTTATGTAATGAAAAACATAATTTATTATCGATTATTTGAAAAATTTGCCTTTTTTTTGCAACTGTAATAGCTTAAATTATTTTAAGTGGTCATTTATTTTTTACACTTTTATATCTGTTCAGACATTAATTAGTGTCAGGAAGGCAACACGTGTTATATTAACGACTTTATTTTATAATATATTATGTTGGAAAATATTTTTATAGCTATACATTTTTCCTATTTACAAAAATTCAATTTTATACATTTTCGTATAATTTAGTAATAGAATTATATGAGTTTATTCGCGGTTTATTTAACAATTTATTGAAGAAAATTTTAATTGGTAAATTTTTATGTTATTTATTATTTTATAAAATCTTATCCTAATTATTTATCAGAATTTTAATTATTATTTTTTTAGAAAGCTGCCATATTAATATTAGATACAATTAGCAATGCGAATCACATAAATATTTTTACATATGAGAACACTTGTAAAAATAATAAATAAACACATTAAAATTACACAGTATTACAGTTCGAAATTACGTTTTAAATTTCCTTTTTTTCATATTATTATTTTTTTTTTAATAAAAGTGCGTGAGAACACTTTCACAATTTTAACATTATTCTTTTTTCACTTCTCCGTGCGATTGTTTAACATTCCTTGCGTTCAATAGCGTTAAAAATGATATAAACGACGTTATTAAAAAAAAAAGAAAATTATTTATTTTTCATCTTCGAAATGCCGATCGTTAAAAAAGACCGATTTTTATTGCGTAAATTATATTTAAAAAGTCGTTCGACAATATAAATATGTTAATACGATAATGAAACGAAATTCATTTCATGTTTTTCACTGATAAAATCGCATACGAAATAAACTATTTGACATTTGTAACTGTATTAGCTAACTAGTGGTGATAGTAAATTAAATAAAATTTATGGTTTATGTGGGAAAACTGCTTCCGAAGTGATAAAAACTAATGGGAAATCGTGGAAAGTTAGAAGACCTCAAAGGTTATATTCGGTTTAATTATTACTTGTTGCCTTAAAGTATAATTCTATTGTTGGTTTCATTCATTTTTCTATTTTCATATATATATATATATATATATATATATATATATATATATATATATATAAAATATACAGTTGAAGTAAATTAATAATAGAAATTTATCACATAAATGATAGAATATTTGTTATAATAATAATAGAATAGTTTCAGAGTGAAGTAATTGTAACAAAATGGTGTTACCAAGAAGTTATTCTACAGTTTTATCATCAATATTACTTATAAATAGTAATAATAGTAGTACTAGAATAGCTTTTAATATTCTGTAATATTTTTTTTAGTATCGATTCAATCTATTTACTCCTTTAAAGGCGATTTAAAACAATTAATCAATAAATTACAATCATTATTTACAATCAAAAAATATAAATAAACTCATAAATGTCATTATATTAAGTTTATCTATAGAAAACATTTATTAATATCTCTATTGAAACTTTATAATATATATATTTATCGATCTTAAATATCATTTATATGATGTTATAATTAAGCTTGTTTTTACTAAATCGAATAAAATAGACAGTTACAGTCGCACAGCAGACGATGAAATAAGGTGAAATTATTTTACTATCTTTTATCTAGCGGGTTTGCTATTAAACGAAAGTAAGCATCGAAAGTTTAAAATAGGCATCGTAAATGAATCAAACAGATGTTGCCGCATTTCATATGATGTGGAACGCGATCCGTAATAAGTGACCCCTGATTTCTCGATATAATTGTCAATTTATATATAATGACTAGGCGCAATCGGTTTCATCTTTTCGTTTTGTCGTAATTCAAGATATTGATTGAGTAAAATGTAAAGTGCGTATAGAAATATCTATGTAACTATTGTTAAATTAAACCATTTATATAAATATCAGTAAAAATTGAATGATATTTATATGGGAATATTTTATATCATTCGTTTTACTTATTAATTGAATATACAAGTTATATATATCTAAATAACGTAGTAATAATTAAGTTTTTTATACCATAGATTTACATTCCTGACGATGTCAAAAATATTTTTTTACAATTTTATTTATGAAATAGTTCAATACTGAATTGCCTATAACAGGTACACATAGCGAACAATGGCCAGTTGATAAATCTACAATCGAATAACAATACAATTTCGAACGTAGAACAAGGCGAAAACTATTACAATTGTGCAACATTTGTCACACGTTTGTCAAGACGTCTTGTAAAATGATAACAAATAAATAGATTACGACCGAAAATAAACAAATAAACAAACAATAACAAAAAAAAAATGTTGCCATTTTTGTCTGTAATATTGTGTAACACGAATGTATTTATATATATATATATATTGCGTGTCGAAATAATATTTTCCTATTTCGTCGTCGTAATGTTAATGTATTAATTGAAGCGTCCATTTTATATAATATCATAGAAAAAAATATATATTACATTATCATTTATTCGATTTTATATTAAATTTTATAATTCGTTTTCAGAAGTATGCGTATAATTTAATCTGAAAAAAAATTGAGTAACGAGATCGAAATCGAATCTTATTTATAAAATCGATTGCACCATAAAATTTGTTCATTTCGTTTTTATGGTTTTGAAAAAAAAATCGCACATTGCTCGAGAAAAAAATTAAAGTTTGTCAATGATTTAACTATTTTTTTTTCAATCGTATTTATTATGAGATAACTATTACTTTTAGAAGAGCGTTACAACATTTTAAATTATGTTAATTTTTTTTCATTATTTTTAAATATTTTTCGTATTAAAAATATTTATTATATATATATATATATATATATATATATATATATATATATATATTTACAAATAATTAATTATTAGAGCAAATTTGACATTCGTTAAAGATTTATTAAAACAAAACGCGTGCACTTTTCCTCTAAAGCTCATGTTTCCGCCGAGTGAAAGTAGCGATCGTTTTGCTCGTATATTACATTAAAAATTAACAACATTGTATCTTTCATCGGCGAACAATGTATCTAAAATTGTCTTCATTAATAAATTAATAAAATACATATATATATATTTAAACTAAAAACGTCGTAAGCGACAATAGACAATTAATTATATGGCGATTTTTTTTCCGAAATGTTCACATAGCGTAACGCATATAATAATTATCGTATGCAAATTACACGTTATTAGTGCGTATATAATTTACATAAAATATGACAAAAGACTACATTATAATTATAGGGGGGGCTTATTGTATTTATAATAATAATAACACTCTAATAACAATAATAATTATAGATCTCTTTATATCGATCTACATTAATTTGACGCGTAAAATGCGATATCTTTTATAATTGCGACTTTCACCGTTTTATATTTGTTTAATCTTAAAATGCGAATTTATTATTTAAGTACGTTGTAAATTTATATATATATATATATATATATATATATATATATATATATATATATATGTATTAATATTTTTAAAAATATAATCGTTCTATTTTTTTTCTAGATATGAAAGTTTGTAATTTATTTAGAATAACAAATAAATTTTATCACAAATTTTCAGTCCATTTAATTTTTGTTGTAAGGTGATATTTTCAACGTCATTATTTTTAATAAATATTAGAATATGTAATTAAGTAAAATTATTTAAAAAAATCTAAATTTCACTATAATTATTAATATTTTTTTCATAGAATCTTTATATATAAAAAATCGTGTAAATATTTTATCATATATTTGAATATATAGATGAATATAAAAATATTATATTAACTTCAAAGTATTTTAAAACAATTAAAACATTAATAATTATTTATAAAATATCAAATGTTTTAAAAAATATATCACATGATAAAATTATAATACATTATGCTGTAGAAAACATATTAAATAAATAAATATTTTTGTAATAGACCATCTGCATATCTTTCATAGACAATCAACACAATTATCGACATTAAAATTTGAACTTTTTTTAAACCAAAAAAAAAAAATTGTAATAGTTCTCCAATTCAATCAATCAAAACGTTAACAATTTATAACTGCCAATACATATATTTTTTTTTATTTTTAATGCAAACGTGCAATTTTAACGCGCATTCCTAGACATATTGCAATTCTAGATAGTCAACCAAGCAGTAAAAAAGATATTCATTCTAATATTAACACTTGTGAAATTGGATCGGTTTATTATTTTATATTATTTATTTTATTTTTATTTTATTTTATTTTTTGACACTCTATGAATAGGCGGTCTAATTTTACGGGCGTCCAACCAAAAACGGTTTGAGGATTGACGTCGAAAAAAAATTGCATAGATAATTATGGTCTATCGGTGTATCTATTGTGTGATATATGGTTAAATATGGTTCGATTGAAATAATTTTAATATATATCGTAAGCTATTAATATTTTTTTAATTTATGGTTATAGTGTTTTGAAAATAAATAGGTTACGCTGCGAGTCCTTTATGGTAACTTTTAAATTTCAAATCGCTGATTTATTTCATACAGAACAATTTAGTTCTAAAATATGTTGCAAAAATAATTAATCAATTTTTAACTATATATTATATGTAACATTTTAAAATATATTTTACATTCAATTATAATGAAATTATATTTTCATACTAAAAAAAATAGATTAGTAGTGTGTTTATTTTATATGAAAATATTTTTTTTATTTAATATTTTTAAAGACAAAAATTTCATATATAAAAAATATCAAAATAAATCAACATACTATATATCATGTTCTAGTTTATTACGATCAAATTTATTCGATCACCAGATATTTCTCGTTAATATTTTAATTATATGAAAATCCACTTCATGAATTATTTAACGTCATCAAATTTCGTACATTTCCACGTGTACACACACACACACACACACACACACACATATATATATATATATATATATATATATATATATATATATAATTCATAAATTTGAATATTAACCAGTTAATTATATTCTATAAATTAAGACAAAAATCAAAAAAAAAATAACACTAGAAATCTAAATAATAAAAAAAAACGAAAGTGATTCAATATGAAAAGACGAAAGTGTCAAATCGAATTATATCGACAAACTTCCTTCGTTATACATGTCACTGACACTGACAAATGACAAGATATCAACACTAAATTTGCGGTTAAATCAAAAAATCAAAACAGTACAACAACCATATTATAAATATAAATAAATTCGCAACTCGCACTAAGGTGAATGTATGCACCTAATTTTTTTTCCAAAATTTTCTTCGGTACAAAACAAAATTAAACTATGTTGAAATTCGTATTATATGAGTAGTTCTAATAGAGAGAAAAAAATATATATATTTATGCCATTTTTTTTCTTAAGTATAAACCGAGCTTTAATGATTGTTATTACGTTGCACAATATTTAAAGTCGAACGTTACCATTTTACCGCCCTTTTTCGTTCTAAATTTGTCAACTTGCGCTTTCACACCAAGAATTAAATAATAATTTTTACTTATTTAACGTGTCACATTTTTTTTATACGACATAAATCTAGATGTAATTTGTCAACTTTCTATTGGCGATCGTTTAAAAAGAAAAATTCAATAATCCGACTGCGTTGTCGATTTTTTATTTATTTCAAGAAACGTAATTATTAAAAAATTGATTACTAGACAAGACGCTAATTATTTATTTTGTATGTGTGTAATTTGAGATTTTCATTTCGATTATTAGCAACTGAATGTATATACATGTACATATATAGTATTGAATTATTTCATGATCATTGTTCGAATTTGACTATTATGGTAAAAGTTAAGCGGTTCGTTCAACACCTGTTACGAGGAACATTTGTTTAGTTCACTCTTTCAATATTTATAAAAATATATTCAAATTTATATATATATATATATATATATATATATATATATATATATATGAACGTTAAATTAAAAATTCCCATTCAAATCGTGTTAATATATATAAATTATATTGTTAGATGAAAATTGATTGAGATTAAAAATTTAACTGTGACAAAATATCTAACATTATATTATGTATACTTTGTGGTCTAATTTTCTATTTGTAACTTTCGCTCTGAAATTAAAAAAAATCGAAACACTTTTACAAATGCCTAATTTATTTAATATATATATATATAAAATACATTGAGTTCGTAAAATGTTACACAAACTACTATAAAAAAATGCTCAAGTTTAATATTTTTAAAGCACGCTATAAATATAATAGATAAATTTGTAAAATATTCTTAATATATATATATCGTAAAATTGTATGATTAATATATTATATATCGAAATATCCTATAAATTATTTTAAACATAAACTAATAGTTTTATATAGACCTTGACTTTTTACCTTGAATTTTTTATATTATATTTTAAAAACTATAAAATTCTCAAAATATATCAATTAAATTTTATATATAATAGTAACGAATATAATCATAATTTAACTTTTATTTCATATTTCAAATTAAATATTTTAAAATAAAATAATATATATAACAATGTGACTTTTTTATGCGTTCCTAATGCGTATTAGATCGATAAAATATAATATTAAGAATGAATTTGATAGAAAAACATATATAATATAATTTTAATCAGTGATATTTTCAAAGTTCAATATCGATTTTCGTCCCCCCATTAACAATATTTACACGGTTCAAAAAGTGCAATGTTTACATTATATATACAGCGATCCGGTAAAAATTACACCTATAATAACGACGGCGTTAAATGTCTTTTTTTTTTCATTAGAGGCGATTTCACAACCGACACAGCCTCACGACTATACAGTCACCAAGAAAGTCGTGTCAAGGCCTTCAAAAGAGCCGAACGAACAACTAGACGATTTAACCGCGGACAATACTGGAAATTTTTCGATTAACCATTATAAATCGGATGTTGAATCACGACGGATCAACTTTCTTCTCGTTTCGATAAAAATGAATCACAATTTTAAGTTTTTTTTTTTTAATATTTTTAAGTATTATATTTTTGTATAATATTGTAATGAATATTTAAAAAAAAAATGTGAATAAAGATTTTTTATATATCTTGTATATTTATTTTGTCATTTTGAAGTTTAAACTATGAAGAAAATTTATTCGTTTGTAAATTGATAGTCTATGATTTTCCTTATTCAATTTATCATTTATTTTATCAATTTTCAATGGATTAAAAATGAATAATATTATAAAATGAATACTAATTTTTATTTTAAAATAAACAATATTTTTTAATATTGAATTTTTTTTATAATATTATATATATACCATATATATATGATATAAATTGTTTATTAAATTATTGTTAATATACGATATATTTTATAATGTTTAAATAAATATTAATTTTTCAAAATATTTAAAACAAAATGAATTTGTTTTTTTTTCAATAATAATGAAAAAAAAAAGAATAATTTTTGTATACTATTTCAAATTAACAAGTCATTATTGTACATTTTTTTTTCAACGTATTACACACTAAAACGTGATAAAAATATAATAAATCGGATCGCTGCAAACGATAAAGTTACAAATCGCCACACTAAATCTTTTAACCTTTTATCTGCCGATCGTTATTAGCAACGTATAAAACGGCGTTATAGAGCCGCATGTGCTTTACGACTCGATCATGAGAGATAACTATGATCATATTTTATGCGGCCCCTCGCTCATTAAACTATTGATTCTGTTTGTCGCAGTTATTTGTAAACAGGTAAAAATTTTTTTCATTACATTTGAATCATTTAAAATATAATTATATATATATTGTATATTTTTAAAATTCAATATGTATTCTGAATCGCATAGATTAATATCATTGATTTATATATATGTTAATTAACTTTAAATGTAATCTCGAAATGTCTATCTAATCTATTAATAGAAGATTAGTAGATCCAAAAATAGTCGATTAATTTAATTGTAAAAAAATATATACAAATTACAAAATAAAATTTGCAAATAATAGTCAATCTTAAGTTTATTCGAATCGCATTCGTGTGAATTACAAAATAACTGATTTGTGTAATCGTTCCGCGTTTCCGTTTAATGTAATCGCAATATTATATATATATATATATATATATATATATATATATATAATTTAATATTAGACGAAATCGTATATATCGTTTTATTATTATACATATATTTATAATAAAATCATTGTCGTAATGTTACGCCTACAACGCGAACTTTGTTGCGACATTTCACGTGTAAACTCGTATACATTTCGTTGCGATTATGTGTGTTACCACGTGAAAATTTCGTATAAGGAAATTATCTGATTTATTATATTGTATGTAAGTCGATTTATCCTTGTTGAAATTTAGAATTGATTATTATATGCATGCGTAATCCTTCAAAAGTCGTTTAATGGTTTTAATCGTTACGTACTTCAATACCGAGAATTATTTATATGGAACTTTGAGGTCGATTAAAAGTGAATTTAAAAGAATATAATTATTATTATTGTAATCGATTGATATTATAGTTTAATAAATATAATGTTGCACTTTGATATTAATAATGATATATCTCAAAAATTGTTTTATTTTTAATTAGAAGAATCGTTGATTAAATTTATACTTATATACTATGTCTTCTATTTGTATTGAAAAATGAAAAATATATATTATATTTACGAATTATTGTATTAATAAAGATGAAATTCAAGATTTTCAGGGTATCAATAATCGTATATTTCTTATATAATTGTTTGATGTCGCAATAAAATTATTTAATTTATCTATTTATATCAATGACCTACAAAAATCTATTATTATAATAAATACTTGTTTAAATATATAAAAAAGTCTTTGGATCAAATTTTAATATACTACTAATATTTTTAAAATTAACAATACTTATATATCAATTAAAATAATATCAAAAACATTTTTTTATCAGACAACTATATTATAACCTTAGATAAATCATTAGAAAGTAAAAATGTTTTAAAATTATTTAATGAAATAATTATCCATTTATTAATATAACAATACTGAATTGCGTATAAAGATCAGAAATTAATTACTAAATGATTATTAAAATCAATTAACTACAAATTATATATTTTGTTGTAATTATTTTTTTTCAAAGCTGAAATTTCTCCTACTGCGTTTGAAAGTTGAACATTAATAAATGTAAAAAAGGTTGACATGTGAAATTTTGCAATTAAATATATATATATATATATATATATATATATATATATATACATATATATTATAAATATTTTATTAAAAAATACTTGCCGATATATTTTTAATGTTTTTTGTTAGATAATTATATACAATAGTATAAATAAATTTCTTTTAACTCAATTGCAAAAACATTTCATTCAAATTCCATCGCGATTTAAAAGCTCTGGTGAATTGGACTTCATCACGATTCGATCGATAAAACGGCAATTAATATTTTTTGTAAAAGTCACAAGGGAATATAACTAATAAACAAACAAACAAATAAATAATACATATATATATATATATATATATATATATATATATATATATATATATATATATACGTGAAAGTTTCATTCGTTTTCGTACGATCGAAATCGTACTGAAAATTTCATAGTAGCCTTAAGCAAATTCGTGCAAATTCACCGCTATCATTTTAACACTAGACAGATACTTTCGTTATTATAAAAATAAATATTTTTCATATTACAAAAATGGATTCTTCGACGTTTTTAAACGCATTTTATATAATAATACTTATTATAAAAATCGGAATCAATTTTTTTCAATATAGTTTTTATTTCGTTGATAAAAATCGACACAGAGAAAGTAAATTATTATTATTTTGTATTTTATGTGCTGTTAAATAAAACTCAATGAAGCAAAATACATATTAGATTTTTTTACACTTTTCATAATAATAAAAATATTAGTGTGTTTTAGATATTTTTACTGTCATTTTTTATATTTTTAGAAATCAATTTTTATTGAATCAATATTTTGTGATCACAATAACAATTAGTTTTTATCATATATGTATATTTCAATATGATTTTTAGATCGATATTTAACAGATATTAAATTTAAATTATTAAATGAAAAATTTGTAAATTTTCAAGTAAAATTTTTCTTCAGAATATAGAAATAATGAAAATATTGAATCAATAATTCAAAAAATATAACTATTGACTATTTAAATAATCCAAATTATCAAAAATTAATCATTTTTATATAAGAATATATTAAATTATAATAAAATTTAAATTTATTACATTGTTATTTAATATTTGTGTTAAATATTTATAAAAAAATACCAAACGTCAAAATTATAAGATAAAAATACTTCCTGCTATAAATAATATTAATCACAAAAGCTAAAGCTAGTTAATTTAAGGAAAGGCATAATTAAATAAAAATTTCTTAAATACTAATATTATTTATAAAATAATCAAAATATTTATATATTAAATTTAAACAATATTTAATTTAGTTAAAATTATATTTACGTATTAAACGTTACATTGATGAAATCTGATATTTTTTAAATATAAAAAAAAATTAAAACCTCATTAGTGTCACAATATATCCAATATAAATTAAAACATTATTACAGTTTTATTTCTTCACAACAATTTAATTTAACGGAAAGCTCTCGTTCACATCGATGAAAGTCCACTTGCGATGCGTCTTTTAACTTTTTTTTTTTTACAAGATTTTCATTTTTTTTCCAAATACGATTTCGATAATG
>JANIJI010000013.1:12150000-12315000 GCA_024500535.1 Leptonema lineaticorne
TTTCACCGAACTGAAATAATTTATCCTGCACACGATGCCGTAATAAAAAAGAATGTAATTTTATTAAAATGTTATATAAAATAATGATTAAATATACCCACATCTAAAGATTATACGTTATAAATACGTCTCTAATATTTTAATAATTATACCTGTCAATTGTACTGAATTTAAATGTCTTAGATAATATTTACATATATTTTAATGAAAAAATTCGATATATATATATTAAATTTTAATTAAATAATTTATACATTAATTTTAGCTGATGAAATGATGCGAATGACATAACTCACATTTTCATAAATATGTTGAATCTTAAGTAAAATATTCAACAAAATAACGATATCACATTTACAATACAAATATTCGAAATTAATAATAATGTATTTTCAAGACATTTCGTGATATCGCTTTAAAAAATATAGTCAAAAAATTCCATTCCGAAATCGGTGAAAAATGACCGTTAATTCGAGATTTAGCAATGTGCCTCGAGAATTTCAAGTATATATGTTATACAATATATAACATTAAATATGTAAAGGGCTCATTGTTACGTTCGAAAGTGCGTTTATGAAATTGAATGTTCCCCAAAAATATACATATATATATATATATATATATATATATATATATATATATATATATATATATATATATATATATATATATATTAAATCACATTAATATTATGAAAAAGAGGCATTAGTCGTCGTTTATTTGTTGCTCAATATGAATTGCTTCGATTTTAACTACTGCTTATTTTGTCTATGTAATTTTATATAAGCATATTTGAATCAATTTTCAAAAAAAAAAATTGCTCTAGTTGTGGTTTTTCACACACACACACACACATATATATATATATATATATGTGTGTGTGTGTGTGTGTGTGTGTGTGTGAGTAATATATATGTAAAAATATGCGTGTCTTAATTATTTTAGGCCTAATAAAAAAACCTTTACAAAATTCTCATTTTAATACGATTGTATGTATAATTTTGAGCAATTTTATAACGGAAGAAAAAAAATTCTAGGCAAATTGTTTTATGGTATGTTGAGAAACGTCGATTTAGTCATTTTTTGTTGCGAATAGACTTGTGTACGTATTGGCGAAAAATGTAAATATTTAGAATTTTCGCAATTAAAGCAATTTTATGAACGTGAACTTAATAAAAAAAATGTATATTCCATATATATATATATATATATATATATATATATATATATATATGCACTAAATGAATGAATGAATGAATAGAAATAATTTCGACAAGCTTTTTAATTGGTCAATAAAAAATGTAAATTGATGTGTTTATGTGCGTAACACCTGTTTCTGTTAAATTAAAAATTAATTGTAAAATTATTTTTTATAATTTTTAAAAATTAATCTACAATAAGTAGATCTAATTCAATCATAAATTGTTAATAAAATTTTTAAAAATGTTTGGCTTTTTCTTAAATTTACATATTAATATTTTATATAACAGAATAAATGAAAATAAAATGAGTATATTCTGAAAATTTAAAGTGATTTATTTTATATTGACGAATCCTCGATTACTCGTTTCGAATTATATATATTACGTACATTCATAATTATTTTAACATAAATTGAATAAATAAAATATAAAATAATATTTTTGTTTTAAATGTTTGATTCTCTTTAGAATTCCTCATATTTTTAAGATATAAAATGAAATTATATTCAGTAATATTTAAATCGTTGAAAATTTAAACGGAATTGTAAAGAAAATATTATTTTTGAACTTAAAATATGAAATATGACTGTTTTTGCAGAAAATATAGAATTGTATTTAAATTAAATTTTATATAATATTTAATAAAAATACATATTGTATCACATAAAAGAAACTAATTATATCACAAATCGACTGGTTTTTTTTATAAATGATAAATTTTATAAATAAAATTGATAGCGATCAGTATTTTTACAAACCATCAGTCACCATTTTATCTCGACACACCGTACATATATGTGATTCTTTTTACAAGTTAATATTTTTTTAATAATTCCGAACTTGCTAGTTGGTGAACTCAATTAGTTTACCTGAAATGGGATGTCAATGTCGATTATGAAAGGTTTTTAACGTTCTCATTTTTAACGTTTTAACGACAAACGTTATTCTTTTATAACCGTAAATCGATGATTCGGTAAAAATATAAAATGAGATTTTTATGCCAAATTTGGTATTAAACTCTTAGATTATGGTTTGTATATTTAGCGGTTGTAAAAATGCCCTTTATGTTTCAATTATGATAATTTATCGACATCGAGAAATATTCGATATTTTTATTTTATTATTTCCATTTCTGGAACGTAGAACAATTTTATATCAATTAAACGTTTATTGAATTGTAATTAAAAATACAAAGTATCTTGTTTCAATTTTTTTTTCTAGATTGAAGTGAATATTTTTTTATTTAATTTTATCACCACAATTTATTTAAGTCTCTAATTAAAAAAAATGATATATTTAAAATTCAAGTTTGTCAATACTCCATTAGATAATGATTTTTCATTGTAAAATTTAAATATTTTTATGTATATTTTTATATTTAGTATAACATTTTCATATTATTAATTGATTAAGATATAAATATAATATTAATTAATGTCATTGTTTATTTTAAAGAATCTACCAAATATTGGACAAAAACGGTTACAATTTTATACACGCAATTGAATCAACAAATAAAACTCTTACGGCTTCATTTAAATATTTGACATATTCTTTTAACTTCAATTTTCATTGATTTATCTATTTTCAAAATCAAAACTGACAATTAAATAAGTAAATTATAAATGTTCACCACATTTATAACCATTTACAGACAGAAAAATAATCAATCATTTTTGTCATAATATATTTTATCATATGTCACTCATAATCTATCAATACAAAATTATTCATAAACACCCGTTTTACATATATAAAACATTTTCATAAAATCAAATAACGACAGAATTACATACACTTTCAAAACATAATAATCTATCCTGTAGGACATTTACTACACGGCAATCATCTGTCATCATTAGTTATATACTGACATACAAACTAAGAACATTTTCATAGATTTATACATATATTAAACGTATTTACACGTACATAAGTATATTTGTTAATTATACTTTGCTCCGATTTGCCGTAATGACGACTTAAACAGTATGAAGGTGTCATAATCTCTTCGGTTATGTATTCATTATATATATATATATATATATATATATATATATATATATATATATATATATATATAACGATATTTCAAAACGTACAGACGTTTTAAGAAAAAAAAGCCTTGAATATAATTCCTGCATAGGCTCAAAGCTTAACTTCTCAATATAATATTACAATATATTATTAATCAATTCGAGAAAAATTCGTCAAGATACACACACTTTGCGAACGCTATTGCATAATAACCTGATTTTTATGACATCATTTCTTGAAATAAAGTGCGTATTATGTGGTGAAATTTGCCTCCGTTAAAAATAAATAACCGAATAACCGATGTATTAGAGTAGAGAATAAATGAATTGTGATATATAAAATAATAACTGAGATACCTAGGAGAGATTTTAAATGTATTAAAATTAATAAATATAATTATGAAGAATATTTTTAATATATTTTAATTGCTATAAGAGAAAAATATAATATTCAAACCGGACTTTCTATAACATAATATATGTACAAACCTTTGAATATTCATATCGTTAAATAAGATATATAGACCAAAAAAAAAAAACTGGTTCATATTATCAAGTAAAAGTGTTTGTTTAATTTTGTCGTTTAGTTTTTAATTGACGCATTGCATAAAATGATTACAATTTCAAATGAAATTACTCTTGTGGAAACGTACAGAAATTTCACTGTCATCCAATTAGATAGTTTTTAATAAGGTTTTTTTTTGCAAATATTTTGCGTAAAATTGAAAATTCGCTCTCATTTGGTTTTCATTTCTTTTTTTTTTAATATGTTTTATTACTGTTATTATTTGCGACGAAATATTTTTATTAAATTAATTATTATCATAATCATTCATTATTCATGATTTATTTTAAAACATTCACATAAACGAATATACAAAAAGAATCAGTTTAAAAATAAATATAATAATTGATTCAATTTAATACTCAAAAATAAGTTAATTAATTTAATTAATTGCAATAATTTAAACTTGATTTTTTTATTTATTTGTCCACATTTAATTGATATAATCAGAATTTTGTATTATAAATATATATTAAAAACTATATAAATAATCTTCTTAGTCTTTTAATCATACAAATAAAATAAAATTTTTATTCAATAAATCATTTATAACCAATTATATAAAATGTCAAAACTTAAATATAAAAATAATGATTCCGATTGTCAATGATAAATAATAAAAATGTGACTTAAAATATTTTAAAACAATAACTAATAAATATTACTTATATATTATGTATATTTTTTATTCAAACAAAGCGGATGCTCAATAATATATATATATATATATATATATATATATATATATATATATATATATATATATATATAAATATATATATATATATATCATAATTCTAATATTTTAGCACCTGTCGATTGATAATAATATACGTTGTAAAATACCTTATTAAAATCAATTGTATGCTAATTTCTCATTTTATATATCAAATATGTGGGCGCTAAAATAAATATCATACTTAGAATCATGCTATTTAACCCACATTGCTATATAATATAATATGAAAATATTTTATAATTACTATATTGATATGCTAATATAATTAAAAATAATAAGGTTTATATTGTATCATCATCCTTGATTTATAAACGTGCCATTATAATAATTCAATTAACAGCTCGTATCAAAATTTAATTGCAGAATATTTTAATTGATATATTAAATTTAAAACGATATTAAAGTTTGTTAAAAAAAGTATTAACGATTTCAAATATCGATTAACACATTTGCTGCCGATTTTCGAGATTTATTATGTCTGTTGTGATTTTTTTAAAAGAAACCTTTGACTTTTCGATATTTATTACTCATTATTTCATTATGCTCGTATTTTTTTCTCTCGTGTCGCTTTTATATTACACATAATCAAATCCTTATGAGTACAGGTCCATTAAAACATAAACAAATCAGAATCAAGGTCTTGTTTTGTGTACTAAAAGGCGTTTTCTAATTGTCGGTACATGTATCCGTTTGTCCACGATTAATATCACAAAAATTCTGATTTAGATTTCGAATACTCAGAATCTCTTAAAAATTCTACAACATTTTGTGAATATTTTTTTTGTATTTCAAACGTATAAATTTGGTATTTTATGAATCATCACGTGTTTTAATAGAAAATTTCCAGATATTAAGATGAGTCCGATTAAAAAGTATCCGGCATTTCATAATCTGAACAAGTCATGTTTACCAGATTTTTGTCTTATTTATTTGTTTCTCTTTTCGATTTAATATTCCTTATGATGCAATTGGAAAAAACGAAATGTTACGAAAAAGCGATTTCGATATTTATTTTCATACTCGCACTTTATTATATTAACTTTTTTAATATTTTTTTTTCTGAAGTGATGAAAAATTTTGTATGTTCTATTTTCAACACAGTATAAATAATATTTTTTTTATTAAATTAGTTTTTATTATCTACGTTCATTTAAATATAGAATAAGTGGTGAAAGTATATTTAATATAGACCGTATATATAGCGTTTTATATCCTTATTATATCGTATTTTTTATTGTACTTTTATTCTCTTGTGAAATACTTATCACATGAAGCATGTCAAATTTATATTTAAATATTTCAGACCAGTTAAAATTTATTTAATTGCAATAACTTTTATATTATAATATATATTTAGATAATTTCAAAAAAATAATTTCATTAAAATATTTTCTCATTAACAAATCAATATTTTTTGGTTGTAGTTGCAAATATTTACATTGTACATAAAGCAAGTATATTAATTTAATACATTATTATATGTCAAATGTATAGTTATTTTATTAATAAAATCAATAAACTATATACTTGATTTATTTTTTATATGTATATACAACCATAATAATTCCATTAATGCTAAATTAATCAACGGCAAATTAGCATATTTTGTAAATATAATTTTTGATATTTTTTTTGTCGCCATTATTTTTTTCTTATTCATTATTTGATTTTTTCCATAAATTAAATCGTTGGTTGTGTATATTTTTCTAGAGCATAAAAAACGCAAAGACAACGGCAATGCCATTGGACCAAGAATTTGGAAAGTGATTGGACATGTGTTATTCATACAGAAAAAAAATCAAAATCAAAATCAGTCTCTGATCTAAGTCATAGCTGCGTAACAGTAAAAATAAATTATACACTCAATATAGACTTATATAAATAATATTTATCGGAAGACTTATTATGATAATTTATCAATCAAGATTTACCGCCTAAATTAATCTGAAAAATCAGTTAAAAAAATATACATTAATGTTTTGAACGATGGAGATGAAGCTTTTTATATATTTTTTTTTAAATTTAAAGTCTTAAACGATCTATTAAAAATTGCTAATATCGTTCAAAACTATAAATAAATTCAGTTTATTACATATAAATTAATCTAATATGAAATATTTTAATATATATTAAAAAAAATATTTTTTTTAGTAATTTATATCACGTAGAGTCAATTTTAAAGCTGTAAAAATTGCTTGTGCATAACAAATTGTTGCTCAATTATACTGCTTTTAAACGAATTAAAAATACAGTGCGGCGCGAAAAAAACGCACCACGTACGATTATAGCCTTGATTGTATGCTAATAAAAGTATTTATATGTGTATTTAAAAGCGCTTATCTATTACAGGTATAGCCTTATAGAAAAAAAATTTGCGTTATTCTTGGAGAAAATTTTTTCCTTTTTTTTTCTAATCGTAATATTTATATATTGTGAATATTTTTTGAAGCGAAAAAATATTCGAAAGGTGATTTTTTTTCAGCTGTATTCTATGCATATTATATATTTTGTTAATAACTTATCTGATATTTGATATCTCGTATAGCTGGCTCATTATTACATTTTATAAATGTGATGAAAATATTTATTATTAGTTTTCACTTTAAAAATTAAATAATAAAAAGCCGACTGCAATCTAGCGAAGTTTTCTCTTGTATTTGCTCTGATTATGAAAATTAATAGTATTTATGTTAACTAGAAATGGTTGGAGAGTTTTAGATATTTTCTACTTTAAATATGATAATTTTTGTTTAAATTTATATACAAACACATTAATAAGAATGAAACTTTATTCCTTATATATTTTAGAGTTATTTTTAAATTTCTATTTTAAATTTGACATACTAAAATTCTAAGTAAAAATAAAACACATACCAAACAGATTTCTAAAAATGTATATTAATTATTAAAATATATTTCATTATTAATTTTTAAATATTAACTATACAACTCTATCATGATTAAAATTTTTCTTTCCTTCTTCCTGCCTCCGATTTATTTATTCTGTATATTGAGACGTTAGCTCTATGTCAAAACTTTAAATATATTATTTCTTTTTTTAAAGGAAGTGATTTAAAATATTTTAAAATTATACTTTTGTATATTGTTGAATAACTAAATTAAATTAATATATAATATGCAATGATAATGCGGGTTTGAACACGTGCAATTTGAATAACTTAATATAAAAATATATTAGAAATATTGAAAATATTTTACTATATGAAAATTATACAATTAAACGTCAAATTATATATATATTTAACCTTTCGCGTGCCTCATAAAGGTTGAACGCTACAGAAAGGTTCGAATTTAATTATAATAAATTATGTAAATAAAATGTATATACTCGTATATACAAAGAAAGAAAAATTGAAAAATGAGATTGTTTGATTGCGTTTAACTCGAATAAAATATTTTCAGTTAATTGTTGTCGGTTAAAATGGTATTATTGCGAGAACGGGAATAATTGCGAAAACGATTCGGTATTACCGGACAAAATACACTATTCGAAAACGATTGAGGTAGATCATAGTTCATAGACGATTTCCATAATAAACGCAAAAACTAATTATAAACGGATAAAAACCGTGAGAACTCTACCGGTTATTGTGATCGGTTATCGATGACGAATTTCAACTGAAATCTGCGGTTTTCTATCGGATAATTCGCTTTTTATTTATTTTAATTTTTTTTGGCCATGTGAAACTAAAAAAATAACAATTCAATTACAATCGAAAGTGGAGCATAGTTTATATTGATGATAATAAAAATAATGATTGATTTACAACAGAAATGTTCGAATATATTTTAAAGCTATATAAAATTTACTAAATATATATACATTTTTTTTGATCAGTAATCTTAATTTTTAATGAAATTTCAAGTACTATTTAATTGTTTTAATGATTAACAACATTAACCAGGATATTTATATATAACATGAACAAACACACATCGACATTGAATTTTTTTGTAATAAATTAAACAAGGCAATAAAGTATATCAATCAAATTTTAATATAATTCTAATGAAATTTTAATACCATAAATTTAAACATATATATATATATATATATATATATATATATATATATATATATATATATATATATATCAAAATATATAATTATATATATAAATATAAACTCATTCATATTAATGAAAGTTAATTTAGTATTTTGCTAATAAAAGACGCAGAATTTGCAATCGGGTCCGACCTTAAAATAATAATAATAATCGTATTATATATATATATATATATATATATATATATATATATATATATATATATATATATATATATATATATATATTCTATTAATCTATAAATAACGACAAGAAATATACAAACGTTACGTTTATTTTTAACAAGTCGAAGGTTAACTCAATCGAATTTAATCAAAATAATTATTTTTTTCGCGCGCTCAAACGAAAAAGTGCGTACGTTATTAGTTCGCTTTAGACCAATAAATCAAGCCTTAAATTAGCCGCCAAATTTGATCAGTAATTTTCAAATATTTATCGACTATCCGCGCCAAGTCGGCCGCGAAGGTTAATTGTTTTTCTTTCTGCGAAATTTTTCCGATTGTTATTATTATGTGTAATTTTTTCTTTCGTTGTTATTTCACCATAATATTCAATATTATAGTGATAATTTGTAAATCGTTATATATAATCACCTTTTGTGTGTCTTTTAGAATGTAACACTTTCAATATATAACAACTTATAATGAGTGTTATATTTTAACTATTATTTTAAATAGCATAATTTACAAAATATAATACATGTTTCTCAATATATTTCAAAAATATTAAATTCATAAATATTTGAAAGCAGTTGCTTTCAAATATTTATGAATGGAAATTTTTAGACTTCTAATAATATGTATATTATTAGTCTTAATATACATGCAATATATTCACATATAAATCTTAAAATAATTTAAAAATGATATGCATTCATCACTTCCGGTTGTTCTGATGGAGGAAATTGATAGTTTACTGCAAAATTAAATTATATCAATCGGAAGCGCAAAACTTGAATTGCAATTTCTCTTGTTCGACCCAATTTAAAATTTCGGGTTTCATTTCGTCGTTAAATTTTACCTTACAGCATCCGGTTTATAATTAATTAATCCGTCAATTAACACAACATGACCGTGAATAGTTGTGTATTAATTTAATTATCGCCTATAAGAAGTTCATTAAAACAAATCATTTCAAACGATAATGAAATTTCTTAGAAAAATTGAGAGTAATTTAACGGTTTATTTGTTGTTTTTTAACTGTTGATTTTAATAATTTAAATATTATTTTAATCGTTATAATATACAGATATTTATGATTTATAGTTTTATTATATTTTAAGTAACATATTTTTAAATATGTAAGTATAGCTAAATTTTTAATTATCAATTTTTACGATGATATGATTAAATTTTAATTTCAGTAATTTAATTTTTATATCATAAATTTAAAAAATAATAAAGTTTTATATAAGATATTGCATAAGCTAAAAATTTTTATACCCATCGTTCAAATTATAATATATTTTTATATTAAAATTTATAGTTATATATCTAGACATTTGATAAAAAATGTCTAGACTATATAACCTGAATAAAAACAATTTAAATGTTTATACTTTGATATATATAATCATATTAATCACATAATAAATTAATTTTCATATATCATAATATGACCTTGAAATTAAGTGTAATAAATATATTTATCTACTTTTTTTTAAACTACAATCATAACCGAAGGACTCGATAAGGCGCCGGCCTTAATTTCATTAAAATTATAATTTTATTTTCATCGCATATAAATTTTGCACAAATACAAGCATACAATTTTCATATAAGTGCAATAATAATTACAAATGTAAAAGCTCAACTCGGCCGTACAATAATTGGGTTAGTTAAACAGCGGTCACAATTCGCATTTTAAAACTCGGCATTTTGATCTCGTAGCGTAAACGCATTAAATTCCAAAATCGCCGGTTAATATGATCGCATAGAATGAAATAGAACAGGATAAATATTATATTTTATGCGAAACATGTACGAATTTCGTGGGCGATTTCGGTCATTTAACAATGTCAATCTTGCGTTAGAGTGATCGATTGTTCGATGTATTGATTGTTGCGATATTTTACATGAATTATTATTTGGCCTATATATATATATATATATATATATGTGTGTGTGTGTGTGTAAATAATATAAGTGAGTGTAAAAAAGCGAAAAAAGCTTTTTATCTTAAATATTCCATCGAAAAATAGACGTAAACGACGATATTTGTTCGGATAAATATAATATTCTTATCAAGATATTTACAATCGTGATCTGAATAGTATTATGGAAAAAAACGACTATTCAAATTCTATAATAATATTTTATTATATATATATATATATATATATATATATATATATATATATATATATTTATTTATTTTTATGTGACATGTTGGTCTGAATAAAAAGAAGCAGGATTTATTAAAATAAAATCATTTTTAATTTATCACGCTGCATAAGCTACAATTATGGAGGCGGTTAATTTCATTGTTATATTTATCTATTTTTATAATGATTAAATATATATATATATATATATATATATATATATATATATATATATATATTTTAATTTTATATATAAATATTTATAAACTAATATTATAAAAAATTGAATAAACAACAAAGTAAGCTTGATTTTTATTCTATATTTAAAAAAATATTTTGTTTCATTTAAACATTTTATAAATAATTTATAGTGTTAAAGAGATAATTATGATTTAAAAAAATTACTAGTAAATCTAGTAAATGAACACCTGTCAAATATATTCTGGAAAAATAACTCTGACGAAATAAACAAATATATAATTTACTGTCATTCTTAGCATTCGAAAAAATTGCCAGAAATATATACATTTAAAATCGTTCAGAATTACAAGTAAACGTACTTATGAAACAATTCGCTAATTATACATACTTTAGAAATGAAAAATTTTAATGCAAAATTATTAAATATATACCTTAAAAAAATAAACATTTCAAATAACGATTTAATGAAACCATAAAAATCGGAACGCAGGAAACGAACATTGCGCAAAATTATTGGTTCATGTCATTTTTTTAGAAATTTTTCTAAAATAGAACCATTCTAAAAAAACATGAACGAATGTGATTAATGGAAAATCAACCGTTTTATATTTATACATAGACATAACCGATAGTTAATGTTCCGTAAGAAAATTCCGTATCCTTCATTTTTCCGACTTAATAATAAATTACAATCTATCAGTTAACTGAAGTGGTCCCGATTATATCCTGGTATTTTGAACCCATAAAATATTGTGTAATAATTAGCGGTGTCCGTTTAGAACCTAATCGGTTCCGCAAAAGTACACATTTGAGGTCGTAAAAATTACACATATGTTATTTAAAAAAAAATACATATATAGCGTAGGTGTTTTTACTTGAAGTGAAAAAAAAATACGTTGATCGATATCGACGCAGTGGTCTTTGAAATACAATAATTAAAGTACGTCGGATTATAAATGAAAAAATATATACACACATTTATCAGTGTCAAAATTATTACAATACTTACATATTGTTGTTACATAATATTTTGAAATATTATATTTTAAATTGACTTTTATTCCAAAAAAACGTTTCAATTTATACATATATATATTTGCTTTTATATCAAAATATATAATACAGTTTAATATTATAAATTCATTATTATTTATAAAAAAAATATTCAGTTTTTCAACAGTGTTATATCTGAGATTTCTTCCAATATTATTTAATTAAATTTATCATTGAATGTTATAAAAATTTATATATATAATCGAATAAAATATTTATTTTATTATATTAAATAATTCATATTTATTTAAAAACTTGTATATTAACTGAACGAGAATCATATTTTATTTTCTGTAAAATCAGATTTTAATAATTATAAACGATTAATTTCCGCTAAGTAAAAGTGTATAAAAACGATTAAAAAAAACGACATCTTTGCATTTTAATATATTTTATTAACAGAAGACGTCGAATAAAAACGTCAATTTAAACAAGTAGCGATCTTTTAATCGCTCCATTACACGATTTTATATATACATATATAAATCAAAATTTATATTGTCAATTTCTTTTTCGTGTAATTGAGAAAAAAATAGCGCCAGACATTTATGACGTGCATAATGCTTAAAAGTTTTTCGTGTAATATAAATATCAAGATCGCATTAAATTCCCATCGGTAAGATGGACCAGTTTCGGCACTTTCACTCGGCCATCGCTTTTACTTCGCGCTGATTGATCATTGACGATTAAAAATCGAAAAAAAAAATTCGTCAAAAAATAAAAATAACTATTTATATATAAAAATTCACATAAAAATCAAAGTCGGATTCAAAGCAGGGAGGGGGACGATAAAATTTGACTTTTTTCCGGTCTGACTAGTTTCAAAGTCACGATTTTTAAACGGCGTATTCGTGTCCTTTGTCGCGTAATATACTTTTTTTTTATATTATTATGTCGTTTGTATTGACTTTCCCTTCAAGATCGATTCACGAAAGATCCTTAGTCTGTCTTTGTCAATGTTAAAGTGACCTCGAAAGGCCATTTCGAATTTTAGTCTATGAACATTCGATTAAAAATGGAGTCGCAAAAAATCTGGTCTGTGACTTGTTGAATGATTATTCGAGATAAAATTGAAATTTTCTCACGCAGTATTTTGTATTGATAAGTTAAATTTTCAACGTTAAAAAATTTACAATACTATATAAAAATTTATGTTATTTTTATATATCGAAATCTTGATTTATTTATTTTATTGTATCTGATTAAAAAGATTGTATTCGGAATTTAAAATATTTTAAATTTAAATTGATGTGAAAAAATTTAAAATTATATATTTTTTATATTCATATCTACAAAAGGAAAATAGTATTCAATAAAAATTTTATTAAAAATTGTTCCCTAGTAACAAATAATTTATTGTAATATTTTTTTTTTTAATTTTGATCATTTGTACTGCAAAAAAAATTTTTTTTATTCCTACATACGTTGATCATGTTGCCAAGTAATAAAAGATTTTTTTCTTAAAATACATACATATATATATATATATATATATATATATATATATATATATATATATATAATATTATCTATTTAAAACAATCACGTGCGTATTTTAAAAAAAACAGGTGTTCATAATTTGTTTTCGCATAAAAATTTGGCCGTATTTTAACGCACATAAAAATAAATCAATAGAACATTAAAATAGCGCCATTAGAACAACGGTTAATTTTTAAGCGCTAGAGTTTTTATTTATTTTTTTCGGTGTCCGGAAAACAATCCGGAAAATTAGAAAAAAAAACGATTTTCTTCAAGGTCGCGCTTTCTTTTTTTATCGAATTTAATTTTTGCAAGTGAAATTTTTTACTATAGTTCTCAAGTGCATTATAATTTTTCGTTAAACGTGTGCATGAGAATTTTCATAAAACAATACATTTAATATATTATATCTGTTTTACTGTTGAAATTTTCACTCGTTTTTCTCATATAAAATATTTGATCTCGTTTCATTTTCAATGCTCTATCAGAAATACAATTTGTAATATTGTAAACGAATAATTAATTCATATACTGATTAAAGATTAATATACAATAATTAGTAGAAAATTTATCATAGTATTTTTTATATATAATAATGAATAAATAAAATCTATTGTTTTATCGAAAAAATAGAAATTATTAAACAAACAATTATTACTGAAAACTTGATCCATAAAATGATAAATGAATAATACATTAAGATAAAATTAAACAATTTTAACCATTTTTTACAAGAAAAAATATAATATAAAATACGAAAATTAAAATATTTTCTAAACTGAATTTTCTCACAGTATCAAATTATCGATATCAAGTGGGTTAATTAGTTTTTCTAAATTAAAAATATGGCTATATATTATAAGCGAATTGCATTCATTTTTATATCGTTCGATCGACTTTTTAAAATATAGGAATTAATTACGATTGTTCAATATATAACTTGCAAAATCAAACCTCGATATTGATATTAAAAAAAAATTGTATTGTAATGTCGTAAAACGAAGGTCGCTTGTTTACTGAAACTCGAATGTAATATTGTTTTCTAGATCAATTGGATCAATAGCTGGCTATTTTCATTAAATAAATTTTAGATATAGATACGGTTGAATAGCTGTATAAACAGAAAGTAATAACGATGAAAAATTCCGCGGTTTAAAAAATACATAAAAATAAATATATATTTTTATTTCGTTTATTGATGAAAGTTTAAACGGTTCAAATTAATTAACGATAATTAAAAATATCGTTCGATGTTATATAATTTAAACGCGTAAAAAATCCTTAATTTTCAGATTGTCTCTAAATTGTTTTCGCTAATTTACAGATGAAACGGATATTTTAATATTTTTATTATTTATAACGAATAAAATATTTAACTCGCTCGTCTGTCTATAATTTTGTACATAAAAATGACGTGAAATCCAGATAAGAAATATTGAAAGCGATGAAATTATCGTTGTTTTCAGCTGATAATTTTCAGACGATTGTCAAAGATCATTTTTATTAAAAACCACAATCGTTTTTTGTAAATTCCAACAATCCGATTATTGTGAATTTCACATTTTTTTTCTATTTTATTTGCCGTTTAAATATGCAAAATTGTTTGCAATATACAAATTTATTGTATGTTTATTTAGCATAAAATAAATTTCGGATTTGAGTATTTTAATAAACAATTTATTTGTTTATTTATTCTGCAATACAAATAAATATTTTTAAATGTTGAATAAAATCAGATATTTTATTTTGTAAATTAATATGAATCACAATAAATATTAATTTATTTAATTTTAAAATACATTAATAAATGAAAACATTAATATTTATTATAATTTTAATAGTTATAAATAGTATTACAAATTCAATTAAAATTAATAATAAATAATAATATTGATCAATTTCGATATAAAATCAAGATTTTAATGAAATAGATAATTATTTATGATAATTTCCATACTGAACAAATTAATGATATACTTTAGAATTAAATCAAGATATATCGTGTAATATTGAATATTGCTGTAAAATTACAATAAAATAAACCAATTAAAATTCCGCTAATTCGACGATCGATTAAAAAGACTTCGGAAAAATCTAGGTAATATTTCTTTTCGTGACGAGCAATATTTTCGCATGAGAAAAATCGAAACATTTTCATTCGACATACGATAAATTTATAATTGGAAAACAATTTTAATTATGCAATAGAGTCGAAGCGTCGTCTATCATTCGATATATATATATATATATATATATATATATATATATATATATATATATATATATTGGATTTTCCGCGAAAATGTTAATTGGAAACGGTTATTTGTCGACGAGTTCGGCTTAAAATACGAGAAATTTTAATGACCCTGCATATATATATATATATATATATATATATATATATATATATATATATATATATATATATATATATATATATATATATATATCTATATATATACATATATATATATATATATATATATATATATATATATATATATATATATATATATATATATAATATATATATATACACGTGTCTATCGGTGATTTGTATAAATTGGATGTTATGTGAAATTTTCAATCGATACGTGATTAAAATCTATTAGCGTTTTGAATATATTATCATTAGAAATTTATTATACAATATTTGTATTTGTTTATAAATATTGTAGTATATATTTAAAAAAATATAATATTATTAGTACAATAATTTATCGAATTTTTTTCGAGAACTTAACATACAATATATATATATATATATATATATATATATATATATGCATAATTTCAGTTTTTTTCTAAAATGCCTTAATTATATAAATTGCCTTCAATATAAATATATAAATTAATAGTAAAAAAAAATGATATCATCGTACAGTTAAAGCGGTTTATATAGGAAGTTAGTTAGAGATAATTTGCGTAACTCGCCGAGTATCATCACGCTCGAATCAATATTCAGGAAAAGAAATTTTTTTTCCAATCGATCGACGACTATTCCGCATTAAAATAGACACACATCAAATAATAAAATATATATAAAAATAAAAAATAATAAAGAAGAAGACTTTGAATAATGTCAGTAAAATAATAAATTGTTTATATGCGGTGAAATTCCACTTTTATTTTTTTCATTTATCATACTAGTTCAGTTAATTATGTGAGCGGTTAACGAGATTCTGCGTGACGCATCTGCACCGTGGAAATACATTTATTACTTATTCGAAAACTGGTTCTCAAACGTCGATTTAAGCTGTCAATTCTTTTCAAAATGAAAGCATTATTGATACACGGTGAATATCTCGAAAGAGTTAATTACGTTAGTTTTTGACGTTGCGATGATCTAATAGTTGCGTAAATGACAGCCGAAATGTCATATTTCGTGTCTTATTAATGTAAAATTATAATATTGTTATGGTTAACTTAAGTATTTGAAAGATTTTTTTTGTATTAGTTATAATTTAAAGAGATGCTTGTGTTCAATTTTATGACATGCGTTCTTCTGATTTCATATTGTTCAGTGAAAATGTAATTGATGTCGAATAAAGTGTAATAAATTATCGAAATGAATTGTAAAATTGTCCGTGTTCACTATTAAAATTTTAAATTATATTATGAATTTTAAAAATTTATATAAATTTAATTATTATTTTCAAATTATTTATACAAAAAAATTTTTTTTTGAAATTTATCAAAATTTTAAAATATCTAAAAATTTTACATATTGTTATTTATATATAAAAATATAACTTGTTTCAGACTAAAGAAAGTATTTATGGTGGATAATATAAAACAAAAAAAATATATTCTTATAAAACTTTTTTTACGAAATTAAATTTATATAATATTATCAACCAGCCCCACAAGTAATCATTTTTTATTTTTAAAGAATTTTAAATATTACCATATTTTTATTATATTTAAAATTGAACCATAAATATTTTTACAATTTAATCTAATCATGTTAAAATAATAACATTTTATTTAATAAAATGTTGCAGATATTTAATTGGTCGAAACTTTTGCTATCTGAACAGCTAAATATTAATATGCAAATTTAACTATTCAGTTAGACAAGTAAAAAGCATATATTAAAGTAAAAGCAAAATATATTATACAGTTTAAAAATAATTATTTGATAAAAAACTTTTATTTTCATAGAGCAAATAAAATTCATAGATGGCATATATAAATAGTAAATAGCGAAAACGAGAATTTTAAAGTTTACTTGAAATTCATAGGACGTTATAACATCTTTTTAATTCATATATAAATAACGGTCACATTATTATATAACTGTTTTCATGTAACCTCAAAGTAAAATCATTAGAATTTTCATGATTAGGATCTCAAAATTAATACGTTCAATTTCAACAATGTTGTTTTCTAGTTTAGACCGCAACGTTCCTATTCTAGTATAGCAATTTCACTCTCTCATTTATAATAATTATATATAACTAATAACACGGCAACGACTTGTAGGAAATCTATTTATAATAAGGGACAATTTTAACATTGCCTACTTTATACAGATAAATATATATTAATAATAATATTAATATAAAATCGATTCAAATATTTCAAGAAACCGTACGAATATTCATTAATTATAAATTTTTGACAGGTTTTTTTTGCGGTGTATATTTAGATTTATTAATAGAAAAAAACTATATAATTAATTACCAAACTCGTGTGCATAATTGAGTTGAATGTTAATTTTTTGACATGTATATTTATTATACACATTGTTTAATTGTAAATAATAATGCACAATTACTTTTCTGTTGTATTAAAAATATTTTTTTCTTATAAAATCGATAAAAATTATTAATAATTTTAATTCATAAGTAAAACAATTATAGTTTTATTTTGTAATAAATTGCAGTTTGCAATATTATTTTGTGCAACCCTTATAAATATTTATAAAGAATAACGTGTTTTATGAATTCCTTTATTGAGGACAAAACTCAATAAAGGAATAATTATTACATTTTTCCTTTATAAAAGTAATCAATTTAAACTTTTATCTGATGATTGAGCGTTGAAATTATTACTCAAAATTCTCTTTTTTATATAAAATAATAAATTTAAAAATATAAATATAATAAGAAAAAAAATAAACAAATATATTTACATTAATCCATGGAAAATATGAATACATTCAGTTAAAAACGTGACCGATTAATGCGATAATTAAATTTTAACTTGTCTTAAGCGCAACATTAAACCAATTCTAAAAGATCAAACTATCGTTTTGAACCGCAGAACAAAAGTTTTTAAAATGATATTAAGTTCCATTTTTTTTAATAGTACACCGTTAATGATCGTTCAAAACAAACGTTTTATTAAAGTTTGATTGATAGGCTAGGTCGATAAACGAAATACATTTAACCTTGATATACGGTTATGTCTTACGTTTTATAAGATTTAAAGACATAAAATAATACACGTGCTTCGATATATCAAAATATACGTATATTGTCCATATATATAATATTTATATATTGCCTAGGGGTACGATATTGGGGTACGCCCGGTGTTGTTTTATTTTATTTTATTAACATTTTTCCAAGTATCAAGGTTGTGTTATATGATTTAAAAAATCTTTTGTTTCACAGTAAAATAATTATCTAAAATCGAGAAATAAATTTTTGTAGTTGATTTTTCGTCGATATTATAAATATGCGCATTAATTGTGTCGAAATGATTAATAATCATTGACCGCAAAATTCAATATTAAAATTTGAAGATAATAAAAAAAATACAATGGATTTTCGATTTCGCACGTATATTTTATGGATTTCGTTTATCGTTAATTTTATTTAATTTTTTTTTTCAATCGTCAAAAGGTAAATTTTATAATTTATCAAGCAGGATGCAGTTATTAAATAATTATTTTATTTATAATATTTCCTATATTTTAAAGTTAAGAATTACTTACAAATCATAATATTAACGTAATATTTTTAATATAAATATATTTAAAATTTAACTCTTAATTAAAATGGATTTAGAATTTTCGAGGTAAATTTTGATTGCTCATTTTTTATTAGAACTAAATTAATAAAGAGAAAAATGTGAAATTATTTTTCTTTAGTAATTATAATTTTCAATTAAAATAACTCATAGATTTATATTTTTATGATTTTTTTCCAAAATGCAGTAAGAAGAACTATATATAGTTTTTCTCACTGTTAGCAAAACATATTTTTAATTCATAAAAATAAATCTATAATATATAATCATACGTAAAATTTTCCCAGTTGAAATAATTTAATTTATATTATATATTACGGAAGTTTTTAACATTTTAGCAAATAAAATGTTATAAATAAAAACCATGATCTATCAAAGTCAAACTCAAAAACCAGAATATACAATTAACAAGTGCGCCGTCGTTAAATTATAAATATTCAATACTGAAAATTATTCATATTTTATATAAGTAACTCGTATAAAACGTCGTATTATATTTACATATCGCATAAACTAAATTAAAATCTATTAAATTTTCACAATATTATAATAAAGAAAAAGAGAGCAAAAACGGAATGAAACTTCAAAGTTATGACACGCATTTTAGCAATCGTATTTTGTTCCTAGTTTCTTTTGCCATAGGCGATTTAATTTAACGTGTATAGCAAAAATTAAATTACGAATTCTTATGTCATTTTTATTTTTTGCGGTCTGCCAATAATACGAATAGCCGACGCCCACCGATAGGTAGTAGGTAATTCACATTTTCTTCTGTCAGCCGTTGTATTTCAGAAATTGCTGAAAGTGCATAAATGATGCAAGTGCTTCGTTTAATTAGCGCAATTTCTTCTACGGCGATTTCTCGTCGCTTAGAATTAATAATGACGTTCATTAAGTTTTATAAATGAAAAAAAAAAAACAACTTGTATATATAAATATATATATATATATATGTGTCAAATATATACAAAAATTCAAGTTTATTATATATTTTTACGCTCCTAATTAAGACACTGATGTCCATATTGCTATCGATTTGTTGCGAAATTCGTTTTATATAATCTTTAATTCAACATTAATTTATAGGCGGATAGTGTATATGTTTCATTAAAAATACATGATATTTTTTCCTGTTTAATATATATAATTTTATGTGAGACTTGAATACTGATTTATGTAATTTGTTGTTATAAAAAATGAAACATTCAAATCACAGAACTATTTCGTGATAATTGTATATTATATCGGTCTACTTATTTTGAGATTAAAGAACTAAAATTTGATATAAGAAACTTATTAAACTCATAAAGTTTGTAATATATTAAATTTAATATTTTAATAACAAAAAAATAGTTATATTTAATATATTCTATTTTGTGTACAATCTTACTAATTAAAACTTACTTGTAATAAAATATATATACAAGTACATATAATTTATATAAATATGTATTACTTATTTATAATAATTAATAAATTATCAATAATTAAATACACATAGATTTAAATAATTGAAAATTAATCAATCAACGAAGTGAAATAAAAAAATAAATAGATATAATACATTGAGATTTATTACATACTTTCATATTTGTGTAACGAAATGCAACTTTTTACATACAAATTGTTGCATTTTTAATTGATATCTTGCAGCTGTATAGCACTTTTTTACACATAAATCTTTCATAAAAATTCAGTATTGAAAATTATTATGCAATATTTTAATTAATTTATAGCAAAAAAATGAAATTATGTTAAATATAAAAAAGTTAATATAGAAAAATAAATTTGTATTTTTTTATATATACGTTAATATTGATATTATTTATGAAACAAGTGGAATTCAAATAATTAATCTAAACTGCATTGCTCTCATAAAATCAAGTTTCAGAAGAAATTTATGGCTAATTGCTACTGTTACTGTTATTGCTGACAGTTGCAAAGCAAGTACTCTATTTTTTTACTCGCTTTTCTCGTTCGCATCGCATAATGAAATTAAAATATATCGATTGATTTTTTTTTTGAAATCTGCGCCTCTTTTTGTTAGTAGTATTTTACGGGTATTTATTTATTTATTTTCTGGTTAACAACGATCATCGTTTTCGATCGTCGAAGAAAAAATAGAATCGATCGTTTCAAAATCGACCGTCAAACGGTGTTATGCGACATTTTGTAACGATTTTTTGAGTTTTTCGTCTCGAACGAGTGTCTCTTGCGAAAGTCGTGCCGAATCGATCTATTAATTTTTTTTTCGTCGACTGTATAAAATTATTCGTTCGGTGATACTTTCATGTCGATTTAGTAATAGGGACGATATTTTGCACAATTTTTCTTGTTGGTATCGAGCGTCGTAAATGTAAATACAGGGGGGCTACGTTTTTTTGTGTCTCATATATTGTAATCGTTTGATAAGAATTATTTTATTTATAAATATTAGTTATATACAGTAATATTATATTAAAATTATCAAAACGAAGTAAAATTGTAATTTTCTTATATTTATCAAAAATTACAATGTAAAAGTCGATATTTTTATGATTGAAGTTAGAACAATTTTTGATTTACATGAAAATTTCTACTACGATTGTCTATTATATTTATTTATTATTTAGTTATTATTTGCCTTTGTTAATTTGGATTCTTTATTTTTGTATTTTAAAACCAAATTTCATCGGTTTATTATTTATTCACCTTAATTAATGTTGATTTTTCCTAAAAATCAACAAATATTCAATAAGATTTTGATTCGATATTTTGTAATCAAATTTAAAAAAATATTTTTTTATATAGTATAATTTTAAAATGAAATATAAGATATGAAAATGAATCTTATTCTATTATAGTTTAAAATGATCTGATTTTATTCATAATATTAATGCATTTCTTTAATTTTGAAATCTTTTTGTGAGTCCAATTTAAATAAGGATCTCTAACTAGATAAACATATACATCTGACATTTGAATGTTAAAATAGACATTGTCGAAGGCAATTAGAAATAAAAAACACATACACTCTAGAAATTACCAAACGGTATATTATTTTACAAGATATATGATAATTTTTACATACACACAAAAACTTTCATACTGTAGATTCGAAAGAAAAGGTACTAATCGTTGATTTTATATTCGATATTGAAGATTATAGAAATAAAACCGGTTAACATGAATAAGTTTTTTTAACAGTATAAAATAGAAGAACGATTGGTGACAAATTAAAGAAGTGCAATTACTTGGCAGTGTTGGCCAACGCCCGTTCTCTTCAACTTTATGGCACATTCGGTTCATTAGCGACTGTTTTGTCGGATTCTAGCACAAATATTATTACACAACACATACACATCGATAAAATGTAATATCTACTAATTTATTTTTTTAAGTTTTTATATATATATATATATATATATATATATATATATATATATACATATAAATATATGTTTTCATTTTTCTAGTTTCGTGTTGGCGCCATATTGAATCGAATGGTGTTTTATGAAATTATATAAAAATTATTTTTCTATATATGGTATTTGATACGGTAGTTTAATATATTTAATTTACTGTAGATTTATTAATTAAATTAAAAATGAATAAATCTGATTTTATGTTATAAACTAAATATACTCTCAACATATCGTCTACAATTAATTTTTAAAATCGCATATATATTTTTCGTCTTTTTTTTAAACGACATAAAATCTTATAAATTCCGCAGCTTTCAGATGCACGCGTAACACAGTTTTAGAATCGTTTGATGCAAGTCTAAGCGTGACCCTCTTTTTTATCGAGGAAATATTTCAAATAATTCACTTAAACGCCTTATATACGCGCATAATTGGCTGAAAATTCTTGTGTGCTTACATGGAAAATTAGGAGCTTCCGTTGTTAAACATTATACCACCCGTATTGATTGCAGAAAATTGATTTTCCACAGCAAAAAAAAAAAATTCATTATATCGTACGTTTTGCAATTGTGTAATTTTATATGATATTTATTTTTAATTATATTTTTTTTCAATAAACGTTCATATTCTTCATTATGTTATATATATAATGAAATAAATATTATTTTTATGCAATATGCAACATATATAAGATAACAATTAAAATGAAAAAAAAAATACGATTAATTGTATTACATAAATATATCACAACATGATTTTAAATTTATTTCATAATTTATAAATATACATTTAAATTGAGCTCAATATCAAAAACACTATAATTATATGTATAATTATTATAATTTCTCCGAAGTGCTTTTTTTTCTTTGAGTATTTTTATTTCCATTATAGGTAATGAAAAATTACGACAAGTTTATTTATGGACAAGAGTTTATATAGTAACGACTTACTGAAATTTATGTGGTGAAACTATAAAATATTGTAAATATAGAATCGTTAGAAATTAACTATATAATTTTGAATCACGTTGCGAGTTGTATACGTATAAATATATACGTATATAAAATAATTTATATAAATAAAATATCAAGTTTCATGAATTGATATGAAAAATTTGAACGTAAATTGACAAAAAAAATGTGTGTTATAATATTTATATATATATGTGAATTAAATTATTTTTACATTAATTAAAATATTATTTGCACACAGTTTTTTGACTCGAACACAACGAAACTTCGTCACGCCCATTAAATACGATCAAATTAACAAATATGGAAGTCCTTTCACCGATAAAATGGCACGTAGACAAATCATTATCACCGATATGACGTTTTAATAATTAATTACTAAGTATTCTCATTTAAATATGTATATAAAATATATTTATTAAAAAAAACGGAAAAAATGTTGTTACTTTAATTTTTAAAAGACTTACAAAGTTTATTTAATATTTGGAATCTATTAAAACATTTCCAAAAATAAAATTACTTAAATCCAGGATTTGTGACATATTAAGTAAAAGAACTATCGATTAAACTATTGCAGGTGTTATTTAAATATATTAAATTACAATTAAAAACCATTCGTGACCATGTAAATGCTTATCGAATTAAAATGTAATTTAAATTCAAGCCATTTACTAAATTATAACTTAGATCGTTTATCTGTATATATCCGGATTTAACTAAATTAAATTTAGGTAATTAATGTGACTTTACATATCGAAATATAAGCTAATTCCGTATAAAGGTTTTTTTTGTTCTATTTTATTTAATACGTTAATATGTTAACAATGCTTTAATCATAAATCAATGTTTTTCCTTTCTAGATTTGTTATTTATTTCGTTTGTTTTATTGTTAATAATGTAATTATTTTATTTAAATTTATGTATAAAATAAAATATATTACTTTTAATTATTAAAATATTGTAAAATGTTATCTAATCATGTTTAATAATATAGTCATTATTTTTAAACAAATTTTGTTAAAAAAATATTATTATAATTTTTATTTTATTCTAGTTTTGTATTATATTATAATATTAAATTATATCAAATAGCTATCATTTATTATTGTTAAAAATCGATAATATAAATATCATCATTTGATTTAAAATCTTATATATTGATATTTGAAAATTTGTTCAATTACATCTCAAATATTATTCACACATTTGTGCTTTACAATACGAAAACATTATTTATTTATTTTATTTAAATATTTATATGTATTAAATTAGATCTGAACAGTTATTATTTCAAAAAGTATAGAAAGCGAATTTTTGAAAAGCGCGCGCTTAACAGTAATTGGTAACGTTCGAACCAATCAGCGGCCAGTGGGTGGAGCGAGAGGTTTCATATGGCGAAGTGGAGGTCGTGGTATAAGTGAAAATTTAGGGCAGTCGGACGTTCAGTCGACCAGTTGGAGTACGCGCGAGATCAGTGCCGCGATATCAGTCAGCTCCGCGCTTTTCAGTCAGTGCAGTGTCACTAGAATCAGTGCGCCATCAGGATGACGACGATACAGGGCCGCAGTATTGCGGCTTTCGCGCTCTTGGCCCTATTTATTGTGGACCTGACCGTGGCCGTCAGGGTGATGCCCAAAAGGAAGAAAGGTTAGTCAAGGCGGCGGCCCTTCATCAAATTGTGCAACCCTATAAATGCTGAATGAAATTTTCAGTGACATATAAAAAAATGTATAATTCAATATGAGTGAAATTATCGTATTATATATTATTAAAAAAAATATATAAAAAGCGAATAGTGTTTTTTTAAGTGTGTCATAACGGTATCGTAACATTTGCACGATGACAGTTGTTGATTTGCGGGCGAATTTACGAAAAAAAAATATTTGAGCACCGCTGAAAGTTTTTTTTTTTCCACATACGGAGATTTCGATGAGTGGTCACAGATAAAACCCAATTATTCTCATATACCATTTTTATTTTATATCATTATTTTTAAAAAAATACGTTGTGTGTGTATGTGCGTGTGTGATATTTATTAATTATATATATATTGATTATTTAAAAATGGAAAAAAATCTTGCATTTAATATGTGTGTCTATTTAAAATGAAAATATTTATATGTAAAATAAGTGGATGTCTGAATATATAATTAGGTACGTGCAATTTGTGTAAAAATTGTGTATATTTATTTTATTCCAATTAAAAATTATATAAAATTTTATTTAAAATAAAAAGCGTTAAAATTAATTGCGTGAAAATACAAACAGAGAAAAAAATGCATCAATCATGCGAAACAACACACATATTTTATAACACATACTCGCACACGTATTCGCATATAGATTTACGGAAAAATATGAAAAAAAAATGTTAACGATGTATCAAATTGTGCACGCTTTTGAACGATTTAGTCCGTTTTTTTATATAAATTGTTAAAACCGATGACGAAATCATTATTACGATAATGACGGATTGAACACTTTCTCTCAGAAAACTGGCGTGGAAAATCAAATTCTAAAAAATGGGAGCTTTTCCTTTTTTGAATCACATCAATTATTTTATATTAAATAATTTTTAAATCAAAATAATACATTTTATAAAAAAAAATAATTGATATACAATAAGTGTTATATTATGTAAATCGATCAGGAAAAATTGATTCAATTTTAAACATTGCTATAATATATATATATATAGCGAGTGAATAGACCGTAAAATAAAGCCTCGGTCAAACGATTTTTCTTCGATTTTCACTCTCGTTTTCATATGCAAATGCGTGTCTCGATGCGTGCAAAATTTCATTTTCATACTCGTCCGGTGAAACGGTAAATCGAGAGAGAAAAAGCTCGCTTTTGCCGTTTAAACGAGCACGCGAAAACCGACCGATAACCGGTTAATTTGCGACCGGTTTGCTTTTCATATATAAATAAGCGTATATTAAATATATATATATATGCACGTATCTATAAACTCAAAGTTGAAAATGAATGAAATCTGACTCCGTTTACGATAATCGTAAACGCGATCGATAGTCTGGTCTTAAACTAGTATATGGTGATTAAATAAAATTACATTTATAATTCGAATCTAAAATAGTAATCATACTCTACGATTTATATGGTCTAATAGTAAATTGAAAGAAAACGAATAAAATATATATATTTTTTTATTTAAGACCACATTCAAAATAAATAAATATTTTTTTTAAAGTAGGACAATGAATTTATAATAGAATTCATAGATTTTCATATTTTTTAGATAAAATATACGATTTAAAGATATCTAATAATATTGATGTATCTATTAAAATATTACTGTTTATAATAAAGATTGTTTAAAAAGTATTTATATAAATAAAATTTATATTATGAAAAATATATTTTAACAAATACTATATTTATACTAATTTTTAAAATTTTATTTCGGCTAAATCATAATTATATTAGAATAATCGATGATGCAATATTACTTATGAATTTCAATTCATTTTTTAAATAACATTCAGTGATTAATTTAAACATCTAACATTCACATTTTCATTTTAAAAGATATATTTTGATTTAACTATCATAAACATCGACAATTATAAAATATATTACACGAGAGAAAAAAACGGTAGTGATTTAACCTTTTAATTCGTCGTAATACGAGGCGATCATTAAATATTTGTTAATACGACATAATAATATATAATCAAAAACGATAAATATGACCCAATACCAAATTGCGATCTTATCGTCGATTAATGCAAGATAAATCATCCAGTGTGCGAAATTTCACATTCTCAAAACAAATTATCACAATTGCACCGACTAAAAAAAAGACGCCATCTTATCGAATTGCGCCATTTTTTTTTTGATTCGAACAAATCGGACTTCGATTTATAATGGAAAAAAAAGCTTCTTATATTTTCCATCTAGCATAATCGAAAAATGAATTTTTAAAATCGGTACAATTGCGACAATAAGCAATTATTAATTGATGATGAACGTGACGAAATCGACATTTTATATTTAAAAAAAATCGCCATTTTTCCACGCATAAAAATGCGTATGATGTAATATATTACATTAATGCATTTTATTATACGTGTGTTTTATTCGTATGTAAGTGAACGAGTCCAAAAAATCAGGCTTTATGTTATGAAAGAACAAGCTGAGAAGCCTGCAGAAAAAAAAAACGATAACCCAATTAATTTATGTAAAATTTAAACGTGATGTATTGTTTAATTAAGTATATATTTCATTATTAGTATTTTATAAATAAAAGGGTTATATATAATCTTAAATATACTAATTTTATTTTGAAAGATTTTATTTTAAGATATAAATAAAATTATTTTTAATAAAAATTTTTGAATAAATAGTTTATCGATTACTGATTTAAATTTCATTGTATATTTTTTATACTAATGCACTGAAAATCAAAAATTAAAAAATATTGAAATAATACTTTTTTAAACGTTAATTAAATTACATAGAAAAATAATAAGAATATAAAATATTTATTAAAATATTATCTTATAAAATATATAAACGATATACTAGAAATAAAAATATATTGATCGACGTGTTTCGTGCATAATTTTTCAAAAAAAAAAATTCGACCAAAACAACCTGCAAAATCACTTAAATATATCATATTATATAAAATTCTATAACGATAACTAATAATCCTGTTTTTTTTATTTTGTAATGAGAACACAGAAATTTATCGACAAAGCTTAACGACCCGGAACAAAATCGACGCGCTGAAAAAGAAAGATCAAAATTTTCGATCTCGACATTTTTTTTTGGTTGCAAAAAGCTCGACTTTAAGAGAGCATGGCTCTCTTTTTTTATAAGTTTTCAAAGTTGCACAACCGGTGTCTGCGAAAAAATAAATAAAATAAAATAATACATATATATATATATATATATATATATATATATATATATATATATATATATATATATAACGCGAACGGGAGAACATTTCGAACTGAATAATCGAAAGTTGTCCACATTTTCGACATCCCCGTCTGTTCGAGTCGATTTCACTCCATTTTATAAAGCATATACGTGTTCATGCTCACATTTATGCGTGTATTATATATATATATATATATATATATATATATATATATATATATATATGTGTGTGTCTGTTAAAATTGTATGAAAAAAAAAAAAATATATATATATATATATACGAATATATGAGAGAAAAACTCTCGCATGATCGGAGTAAATGAAAAGAAAATAAAAAAGAGCGAATAATTGTTCCGTGCGTATATACTTTAGAAAGTTCTTCGATCGCATATGAGAAGTGCATCGTTTCGATCCCAATTATTTTTTATTGATTCGACGTTTCGGCTATTGTGCTTCTCAAACTGTTTTTTTGTTTTTTTTTTGTTATAAATAATATATGTATTGTAAAAATATGATATTGAAATCGTATAAATAGTTTTAATTTTTTAAAATAATATTTTGTTTGATCTGAAACTACTACTCCAATATTAAGTAATAAAAATTTAATATTATTAATACAAAAATTAAATATTTTATTCAAATTTTTGATTAAAAATAGTTAATCCTCAAATTAATATAAACAGTTAAATTCATAGTACTATGTGACCGTCGTGAATAATATAAATTTTATTCCTATAAATAATCAAAATATTTTTGCTATTGAATTTAGTAATTAAAGACTTATTTTATATACACGTACATTTTCTCTATAATTTAAAATATCATATATTATTACTTATACCTTTTTTAACAAAATTAATTATATGTTAAACTTAAAATTACTATGAAAATTTCCAGCAGCTAATTATTTAATAGCATTCTAAATATTTAGTAATTTTTCAATTTCCACATTTTTATTTTACACTCACATAATTAATAAAAATACGTCAATCTCGTATATATAATAATAAGAATAATATAATTATGTTGAAATAAATCCAAATGGAAGCTTCGCATTCGTTTCAAACGAATTAATTACAATTATAAACGCTGCGTTTGTTAGTAACGGTTTCGAAACGATAATATCTGAATTATGAACCTTAAATCGTTCTCTAATTACAATAAAAATGCATTTATTATCATGACGAGTAATTCCATAATTATATAGTTTCGTAAAATTCACGATTCATTTCTAAAATGTTGCTTACATTTTTTTTCTCTTCTTTCAAAATGCCAAAACCTTTATAGAACAAATCGATATACGAAAGATTTATTTTATTTTCATATCGATATTAAATATATATATTAAATATAATTTTATACACATATATATTTTGAATACAAAAAAAATGTTGCATACATAATATATGTCAACGTTTATCGATACGAATTTTCGTGACTTCGAAAGCGCTACGTGATCTTTCGGAAAAACTCCGAAAGCCCGAAGGCTTTTAATATATATATTTATTATATACGCATATAATGTTTCTTAACATGATTTTAATTTCGCATTGTTCATATTTACAATCGTCACGAACTTACGAGATATCGCTCGTTACAAAATCTCACTTGTCATCGTATTATTTATATACATATGTATATACGAAAACGATGATTATTATATGGACATGTAAGAATTATATGACTTGCAAAAGCTCGACATATAAACACACATATTGGAAATAATGCAGACGCATCCGAAAAATTGACGTCTTTTATCCTAAAAAAAAAAGAAAAAAATCTCTTCCGGCATTTTCGTTATATTATCCGTACTTTTTTTACTTCCTCCATTGAAAAATATGTCATATCTCCAAATTCTAGTCACATTTTAACTTATATATAATTATTATTTATTGGTTTTTCAACCAAATAACTTATTATATTATATATAAATTTCTTAAATTTAGATATGAAACAAGTCAATCATCTTTACTTATTTGCCATTTGCAATAATTAAAAAACAAGATTTTAGAATTGGAATATACATATTTTAATTATCGACATAATATATATATATATATATATATATATATATATATATATATATATTGCATTGACTTGTTACCTATTTCATTTTTGACAGTTTCTTTTTTTTATTTTTCTATTTAATAACGATGTAACATATAATCTTATTTATCTAAGATTCTTGCTTCAAATTTTGCTGAATCATTTCATAGATGTCCATTCATAGAATTGTATCATTTCAATTCACCAGCAATAAGTTTATATCAGGTCATCGTTCTACACTTGGTTATGAAATTCTAGTTCTAAATTTATTCACCTTTCTTTTAATAACTATTTCAAATTTTTGATACAATAAAAAATATACATTTTTCATTAATAGTAATTTACTTAAATCTAATCAAATAGATAAATATTGACTATTAAAACAATTTATTTTAATATATATAGAAAAATAGTAAGTTTTATTATATTTTGTATAAATTCAATAAAATTCTATATCATTAAACTACAATAAAATAAATATACAAGGAAATTTGGAGAAATCGGACCAAGGAAACTGTCGAATTTTCGATCCAACATTGCTTTCAGTGAAATTCGTTTTTAAACTTTAACGATCCCAATTAAAATAATTTCACAAATTTCACAAACATAAACACACACACAAGTGCGTGTCGAACAATTCCAAAAAAGGTGTTCATAAATTAATTTCTATAATTACAATACAATATTGTTAAAATTAACGACGAAATCGTAACAAACTTCACGCTAATTAAATTGCACATATATACGATATTATATATAATATAAATACGTAAACAAGTCGTTTATTTTTTTACTTTCACTAAAAAATAATTAAATTTATTTTAAAATAAATATTAAGTGTTAAATAATAATTCTATCGTTTTATATATAAGGATAAATAATAATAATCATAATCGTTTTATTTAAATATGATTATTTTCAATTTTAGAATTTAATCACAATTTTTTAATTATAACTTTATTTTATAATAAAGGAAACCTTCATATATATAAGTATTTTTTTTTCATAATAATACATATTTCATTATTTAACGATAATTATTTATTTATTCCAAATTACAGATAAAAGAGAAAATACGAGTATAATACATAAATTTTAATTCTTGTATTTTTTGACAGCACATAATTATTTGTAAATATAAAAATTATTATATAAAAAAGTATATTTGGATTATGAAAAATGACGCATTATACAGTCACTTTTCGGCGATTATGAAAGTATACGCATTTTTTAATATTAATTACGTGTTACAATTAATGAAAGTTTCGTAATCACGAATGCGTGATATTTTCAACAATATGTTTTATTAAAATAGAAAAAAAAATATCACATAAATTAAATATTATATAAATTTTAAATGCACGAATCAATGAAATCGAAAATGCTTTATATTAAAATGATTATATTTATACAAAAAAAAACGAAATAAAATTACTAGTGAAAGTATATCTTTTATTTTTTTTTCGTTTAAAATGTGTAAAATTCAGGATGTGAATTAGTTTCTAATTACCAAAAAAAAACGTTGTAAATAGTATTAATGGACGTGAATTGCTTTCAATTCATTGTCGTTATTATAGAGAGATCAAAATCGTTTATTGTTTCGCTCATCTGATCCGGTCAACTGTTTAACCGTTATTCGGAACGGTTCGGTTAAATTGAACCACGTCGTGCGTTGAACTCAACTGCAAAAATAATCTCATATTTTCGCTATAATTTTGTGACACATTATATATAATATTTATTTTTAAAATATTTATAATAATTATTTTAATTAAAAAATAATAATACTGAAGTATCACAATGAAATTTCTGATCTATAGATATATTATTTATTAATTATCATTTTCATATCGAATGATTCATTTTTCACGCTGATTGATCACGATAATCTAGTAATATATTTCACATTCTTAAATAAATAAACGATATATTATAATATTTAGAAACTTGAATAGATCACGAGATACTCGATTAACAAGACAGGTACAAGTGTATTTAAAGATGGTAATTTCACTTTTATGCGTCTTCTTTTTTACATTCTAACAAGAAAATCGAGCTTCACACACCGTTTATAAGTCATTTTTCTAATAAAAAAATCAATTTTAAAATAAATTTATATGATATACTATATATATAATATATTCATAATTTTATTCACCGATTTTTGATATTTATATTAAAATTCGATTCACGAAATATTTGGTAATGTTGACAATGACACGGTTTTATATGCGAATCTTGAACAGGTCGGTTGGCTCATCTTTATTTTTTTTTATTAATATTTTTTTTCTTTTATAAATTATGACCCAAGATTAACGACCATGGCCCTCGACGATGACCAAGAAAAACTTAATCAATATGCCAACGTTCGTTAACCTGTTACGGCATATGCGAAAAATAAAATAAAATAAAAACGCGGACGCGCAAAATTTTCTCTCGTCATTTTCATTTTCATTGTAACATGTTGAAAATGTCAAATTAACGTGTATTGTTATTTATTTTTATTTCCGATTTCACTCGAATTCACGGTAAAATTGTAAAATACTAATATGTAGTAATTTAGGTAATTTTGTTTAGTATTTTATTATGTGTATTGCGTTATCGTTTGTAATAAAGTCCTTCTGTATACAAATTACATTTAAAATATATACAAAAAATGTACGTATTTTAATTCTAATATACAATATTGATATATTATATAATTTAAATTTTCATTGTTAAATGTGTGAAAATTGTACTGTGTATAAAATTCTTTCGAATCGATAATTATTTTTGTTTATATCTACACCATTCAAAGTCAAATAAAATTTAAATTCACTTTATTATCAATAATTTTTCATTTTTTATCCTTGAGTTAATATTTTGATCAGAATTAACAGTTAATAAATATCATTATTTATTGTGTTAGTAAAACGTTAGGTAATTTAAAATAAACATTTGTATAACAGACATAATTATATACATATATATATATATATATATATATATATATATATATATATATATATAAATCACATGAAATATTGAAGACACGCTTCATGAATTTTTATTAATTAAATATGCAATTATGCAAAGAAATAAAAATCAATAAAAATGCGATTCGTTTTCGGGAAATAAAGAATAACAAAACAAATATAATATAATCACGATATGCTTATATGAAATTAAAATGAATACTATATATATATATATATATATATATATATATATATATATATATACATGTGTGTGTGTGTGTTATTATACAAACATAACAATAAATATTATATATGTTTGTATAAGAGAACATTTCAATATAATACCTTAAAATGTCATAGTTAAAAAAAAATAAAAAAAACTTTCACCATCGTCGGTCAATTTCGCTTTTAACGTTGACTCGTTTTTACCGTAAAAAAAACGTCAACATATAACTTTAACCGACTTGTCGTCCGGTAAAACGGCGTCGATGCGTAACCTTGCGTCGTTAAAGTTTATATAAAATAAAGAAGATCGAAAGAAAAAAAAAGAAATTAAACGCACTATTACTAGACTTTCCGATTTGTCGTCTCCTATAAATGCACGATCTCTCCGATGTCACTTCCACGTTCCTTTCCATAAAATCTTTTATCTAATTTAAATTATATTTTATTTTCCATTAAGATTTATTTTTTTATAAGTTTTCCAATCGATTTTCACTTTTTTTCTTTTATTTATTGTAAATATATCAATCTATATATTATTTTTTATGACTTTAAATTATCTTGTATAATATCATATATTTTATTAAATAAATATTTATAAATATAATTTTAAAAGCCCCGATTTATAAAATAAAACATAATTCTCATTTCATTCGTTTTCTTGTAATTTTAAGTCAATGTCTATTGTTCGGTTAACACGGTTTTTATCTTCAAAAAACTTATTGAAATTGTTTCAATACTATTTCTACATCATTTTATCAATTTTCTACTATATTTTTTTTACAATTACAATATTTTTATACTTTTTAAAAGATATATAATATTTTATAAATTTAGCACATTATTATATATAACACACCTACTAATATATGAAAAATAATTTTTTATCAAAATTTATAAAGTCCATATTGTAAACCATTAATCGAGAATAATTTATATAAACTAACACGAATATTCGTTTGCTGTCAGTTTTCTATATGATTAAGATGAACGAACGTTAACTTTAACTTTTAACGTACGTCACTTTAAATACACCGGTTATTGTCCAGTAAATTGTTTAGAAATCGTTTTATTATACATATCATATATATATATATATATGTGTGTGTGCATATATATATATATATATATATATATATATATATATATATATATGTGCATATATATATTTATTATGCGGTTACCTATTCATTATTAAGCTGGATTTACATGTTCAAAATATGAAAATAGATTTCTATATAAATATTTATACAATATATGTTTTATGAAAAAAGAGTGATTTTATATTTAAATTGTTAACATAGAAAACCTTTTTTTCTAATCAGATTATTATTTATGAGATGAATGTCAATGCTCGCAACAAATACGTCTAATTTTTAAAATTATTTTTTATTCATCCAAAATAATATCATAAATAACATTTTATCTTTGTTGTCTGGTTTAAAATTTATTTTGCTCTGTTATACTGTTTCTCAACCTCATTTTTCGTACTCTACTTTAATAAATAACAATTTAAAACGGAGACAATAGTATCTAAATGTATCAATCTTACAGTGAAAATTTTAATATTATCTTCCATTACTTTTAAATATATTTATTAATTTATTATGAAAAATATTTATTTTAAAAACGGTTTTCTTATAGATAATATCATTTATAGCATTTTTTCAACATTTATTACATCCATTACTTTGATAATATCTTTAATATATATATATATATATATATATATATATATATATATATATATATATATATATATATACGCAACTTTATAAGATTGTAAAATATTTTTATATTAATTATATATATAAAATGGCTAAAAATACAACTTTTTTTTACTGAATTTAACTTGTAATATCCTGTTTATAAATATATTACTGATATTTTACGATATTATAGATTTCACTTTTATATCGCACACTATATAAAGGAACACGATATTTATCATTCATCGTATTAATATATTTTTTTAAATAATTTATTAATTCTGTATATCGAAAAAAAAGTTGTTGATATTTCGATTCGATTCTTTAATAATAATTACACGTTATTATAACGTATAAACGATCGCATAATTGATTGATGACGATGACGACGACGATGATGATAATGATAATTCGTCAGTTACGAAGGTGGCTGTCGTCGAGACGAAAGTGAAAACTTAACTAGATAAATCTCGCTATGACATGAAAATCATGAATATTTATATTCCAGTCATATTTTGAAACGTAAATCAAGTATTGACAACGAAATTGTCAGTTTTTACCGCTATCTATTCTAGAATAATTGTATAAATATAATCTATATATCGACTAGGAAAGATGTTTTATTGAAATTTTACATATTTTATTATAATAATCTCGTGACATTCTGAATTTTATATTTATTTGAGAGAGGCAATAACAGTTTTTCCGGCGGCGTAAAATTTTTTTTTTCACTTCATTTTAAAACATTTTTTGTTTATATTAATATATAGAACATATTTTCCGCATTTTAGATAATCAATCTCAAAATAAATATATTTTCATGAGCAATATTTTTAACGGATTTATATAATGTAACAAAAAAAAACACTTTTCATATCATTACCGTTTATTATATATGTATATATAAAAAATAATATTTCTATAAAATTATGGCTTCCGTCGAATATTTTATAATATTTATTGTAAAAATTGCTATAGTCTAAATTATATACATATATACATTTATAACTATTATATTAGTCTTATTTGTATTTTTGATCAACAATAATAGACAATGTATAGCATATGAATGGCTTATGTATTACATCTATGGCAAATTTCATAGCCATTGGCTATAAAAATAATTTAACATTGCCAAAGTTGGACATCCAATTTCAAAAGTTTTCCGCATTGACACTGATAACGTGTGATGTAACTTTTATTTATTATTTTTTTCAATTCGAAAACTAATCTATATTATAGTTATAATTATTAACTATAAAAAAGTTATATAAAATAATGATCGATTGTATAAATGTTTATATGTCGCTAAATCATTTATTGCATAATACTTCAAAATGATTTTTAATGGTGAATAAATTTATTTCGATTATTAATTTAAAGATTTTAAATCTTTTTTTCATAATATATATAAAGATAAAATAATACAATGAATATTCTAGAAAAACGCTGATTAAAATAAAAAATATGTTTATATATAATAATTATCTCTCAATATTAAATAAAATATCAATATAATGATAGTACGTAAAGGAACAATTATAATTTTATTATTATTGCAAAAATTTATTTATCCGATGGCTTCGAAGAAATGACACACTTCTCTTTTAGAACGTTCGCTCTGTTCATTATGTAAATTCGTCGATGCATATAACATGTTACATATAAACATAAATAGCCTACAATAATAAACCATATTTTTTTTATTTTAGCTATCGATAAATATTTTCGGACATAATCGGCTTCGTCAGTCTATTAAAACCATCCGTCTGTGCAAAAATTAATCGTTTATTATAGAAATTGCGAAATATATTTATATATATATTCTAATATATGTGCGGCAAATTAAAAATTATCGCAACGAAAGTGGGCAGTTTATTGCGGAATTATATCGTTTGTTTATTTATTAATTTATTTATTATATAGATCAACTTTCCCGTGTGTGAAATTCACAAATAGCGACGTCTGCGCAGTATTAAAATTTATATGTGCGAACGTTGCATCATTATTTATGTGTTTGTCCGTGGAAAACTCGATGGAAAAATCTTTGCTAAAGTATTTATTCGCCGGTTCTCAAACTTTTATTGAATCATTTTATACTATAAATATTCGTAATCATCTTTATTACATTCAATATATATATATATATATATATATATATATATATATATAAATATTTCTCAATTTATATTCACATCTATTTCTTCTCAATATAATATTTCTTAAATATTACATTCATTTATATAATATGTGATATCGCTAATTTTTACATTATTTTTAGATATATTAAAAGTTTTAATACAGTTTGAGAAGTAAATTTTTAGAACGATTCATTTCTATCATGATTACAAATTTAAAAATTCATAAAAACCGACACATAATAGTTATGCAATTTAACTGGGAGCGCCTTTTGTTGTGTTGCAAATTTCGTGAACTTTAACCCTCTGCTTGAATCGAATCGAATCAGTACAACATTATATCGGACTCGAGAACGAAAATTTCACAAATTCTGAATCGATATCAAAACTGGAAAATTAACTCAAAGCCAGAAAAGCATACATTGTAATAAATATTCAATATTAAATAACGAAATAACATCACAGTTTTAAACCGTAGCAAAAATGGACATACGTAGCATTTTCTATTCTATTTTACGATGTCGTATAAAAGACAATAATAAATATATAGTGTTATAATATTTTATATGCATCCATATCTTATTTTCCTTCACGTTACATCACGTGATATACCATTGTTTAAATGCAAATTTTCATATGACATTTACTATGCATGATAGAGATCAATATCGATAGTCCATATCAATATATCATATATCGAATCAAACCACCTGTAAAATATGTTTATCTATAAATATATGCATATAACATTATATATCGTATTTTAACATAGATATAAAATTTATTTTCATAAATATTTTATTTTTTTAATATATTTTTTAAGTGATTCGTACACGAAATTCTCTCTAATTAGTTGTCACGCTCGATGATCTCAGTTAGTTCACTCGTGTTATTTTCAGTTCGTTTTAGTTTCGAATAAAAGCGCTTTATTTTAAATCTATAATTTGTATTTGGATATACAAAAATGCATATTTTCGTCGAAAATGTCAATTAACCGGTTGAATAAACCCAACAAATTGGAAATCATTTCAGAGATGTCGACGTTCAATTGAATCGCTTTCACATTTTAGGCACACCGATTATTATTTGTTTGTTTTATTTATTTATTGGTTTCGTTCGTTTTTTTTTAATCTTTAAATTTAATAGAATATTTTCATACAAAATTTTAATTTTTAGACGTCGTTTTAATCGTTGATCAACGATGATAATTCGGTGAAAGCTTTGAAATAAACCAGATATCGATAAATAATATATAACAAGAGATTGTTGTTAATAATATATTCATTATATATTTATAGTAATATAATAAATTTTGATTGATATTTATCACTAAATAAATATTTTTAATATAATAATTATTTATTTATCGTTTTTATCGCATAATAACAATGTTTATAAAGAAAAAAAAACAATCTGTTGAAGGAAAACCGCACCTGTGGTTTTTCTTCTGACGTTACGAAAGTAATATTTGATAGCAAAAACTTACTGTCGTCCTCATGAGAAAATAAATACAACATATATTATAGGCAATTTGTATAATATTCTGTTAACCAACAATATTACAAGTAAATTCTAAATCGTATAAAAATATATAAATATATCGATGAGATTCAAAGAATTAAAATTTAATTATTGTAAAATATTCAATTTTTCTTTCGACCGTACTTATATATAACACCAACAATGATTTAAGAAATAAAAAAAAACCAATCAAATTATACAAATTGCCCGTAATATATACGGGCTCATTTATATACACGTAACTAATGCTCAGATACGTGACGATTTTCGATAAATCCCGAAACTAATCGCAATTTACACACTTTTTTCCGGAAAAATCGTCCGAATTCATGATGCAACCGAAAAAAATAAGAGAAAAAAAATACAAAAAAGAACGCAATTTGCATATATATTTAAAAGTCAAAAAAAAAAGAACAGAACTCCACTTTCGGTTATTAGACTGGTTTGAGACGCAGAATCGAATCAACAAATTTTTTTTCTTAATCAGATTAATTAGTAAAAGTGTTCATTAATAATTAATTAATTAATTATTATATTTATTTATGCACTCTTTCTTCTATTGTGGTGTTGCGCAAAAATTTATAACGCCATATTGCAACGTAGGAACTGTACCGTTACATTTTATTGCACAATTAAGTATACGACGCTTTTATCGCAATTTATAACAATAGTCATCGTTGTTAATTTGTTAATTTATTTATTTTTCTTCCATTTTCATTTTTATGTGTGTTTCCATACGAAATATCCACTAAAAGCTGCAATTTTTTAAACCGAAATTATCCATGCATTTTTTTTTTACTCTAGACATATATCATAACGAAATACGCATATAAAATTACGCAATAAACAATTTCGACTCGTATAATATATATAAGAAATAATAAAAATAATTTCAAAACTATAATGTGATTTTTTTTTATGACGTTATATCATTTTGAATATTAGACGTTGTTCTCGTTTATAACCTAAATTGGGAAAGTTATAATAAAATCTCAAAAGGAGAGAAACTCCGGGTTTCCTTTCTAATCTAGAAAAAAAATCTTTTTTTTATTCGTACGTCCAAAATCGATGTTATATAAATTTTATATTAGTTATAATAAATTAGATCAGATTATAAATTGTTTTTAATGGGGCTGCATTCTTAAATGTATTAAATTGTATAATAATATATATCAAAAATTTCCAATCAAATTGCACGTCTATTTTTTATAACAAATTTACGAGTATTTTTTATATTAGATAATTTTCTTTCATTTTTTGTGACTTAAATAATATTTTTTATAATACTCTTTTTCTTTTAACTTGAATAAAAATATTTTAAAATATACATAATATGAAAATAAATTAATCTATATTCTTAAGAGCTTTAAATAAGTTAATTTATTTTTCATTGGTATTTAAAAATAAAAATGAAAAAGATTCCAAAATTATTATTTGCATACAAATTTTCAAAAAAATATAGGAAAATATTCAGAGAAAAAAATATGAATCCGAAATTTTAACAAGAGATAAAATAAATTTCATGAACCTTTTTTAATGATTAGCTATTTCTTCAACATAATTAGTCATAAAATGTCTACATATTTCAGTTTGTAATATAATATACTATTGCGTATAAATAAAAAAAACATAGTTTTATAACCTTTAATTTGGACCATTATTTTTAAAATGGGAATGAAATATTTTACTTTATGGCGAATCGATTTAACCCCGGAAATTTGCGGTATGCTTACGTGATATATATGAGAATTTGAGGTTAGTTCAAGGTGAGACCTTTTCTAGAATTTATTATCCAATTAACAAAAATATCAAAATATAATAATATCTATGACATAACAGACACAAATGAAAATGAAAAATCATTTCTCTTTTCTAAAAAAAAAGACATATTATCGAACACACAGCCTTTCTTCTTTACCTGTCTGCCCCGTTGTTTTACATAATAACCAGACAATATCAACGAGACCAGTTTTGGGATAAATAACTTTGACCATAAAACTATGATTGTTCGTTTGTCAGACAACATGTTATTCATTTCTAATAATGGTGAACTACTTTTACTTTTATACACATATATATTTTTTTTTCATTCTTCATTCAAACATTCAACAACTTGTCTTTGTACATAGAAAATCCTCCAAACGCATTCACCGTTACAAAAAAAAAACCAGATCGAAATTTTAACTTTGAATCTTTATTTACATAATTGATGATTTATTTCTTGTTTGATTTTTTTTTATTGTCGAAATTAATAAACTTTTACCGGTTATATCGAAACTGTCTCGCCTTTCATTCGCCACGGAATTGCCGATTGCGACAAGTTTTTCCACCGTATTTTCCGACCGATAAAAAAAATAAGTACGATAATATAAAAGAAAATCGGCTGAAATGTTACGAACTCGATTTTCTTTATTTGTTGAAGAGTTCTTCGACCCACATTTCGCCATTGTCCATCCGAAATGCCATCGGAAAAGTGATGGAGAATTGAAAAAAAAAGTTTACTTTTGTTTTCCTTTTGCGTAGTCAATTCTCGGGTGGGCGATGAAGCGTCACGATTCTTCAACAAATAATATAATTATTGCTCTTTGCCGTGTTGAAATGTCATTATATACGCTCCAACAGGTACAAATCAATTGTTCGTACTGGTCTTATTTTTATTATTAATTATTGTGTTGAAAATTAATGACAATGGAATATTATTAATCGTATATACTGGAAAAGAAATATCGAAAGAGCTTTATCATGTACATAATTTAAAAAATAGTATTATATTCATACTATATATTAATAAAAAAAATGTTGCTTTATTTATTCTTTAAATTCAATATAACTAAATATTATTTTATATTTCATTCAGATTATTTTTAATACAAAACTAAACATTGTATATAGCCATAATAAAAATCCATTATGTTGTTTATTTTATCCGTCGTTTTCAATATCTTTAAGTTACATTAAAATATAATTTCGTTATAAAACGTATCATTATAGAAAATATAATCGCTTTTAAAACTATTATATATATAAATAAATATTAATAACAAAAAATAAATTAAACTGATAATAATAAACTGCAAACGATTTCAACATCTCAACTATCTATATATTTCAAGTGCATATAATAAACTTGTTTTATTATTATTATTGTAAAGTTTATATTTATATTCCGAATTGTATTTTCTCTGTTGCTTTTAAAAACAAAGAAACGGGAAAACCCCCGAGAGTCACTTTATTTATGATGTTCATTTCAGAAACTATGCTGATTTCAGCACGATATAAATTACGTTTCCAGAAATAAATATTGCTCTTTTTTATCATAAATAAATTGCGTTACAGATGAAAAATTTATTCAAAATTCTTTTTTTTTCTTAACATTAGTCATATTTATTATAATATTATGATCAATTAGAACGAAAATACGAAAATATATTTTCTATACAGTTGTCAAACATTAAATATTGCTTCTATTATTGAACAATAAAACAGGAAATGATACATAAATTTTCAAAATTACACGGAACGTATGTAAAATGCCAAAATGCATTTTAATAAAATTGATTTATATTCTGTTATGACATGAGAATTATAAATTATTTTATGATCATATTCTATCTAAAACATATTATATTATATTATAATTTTATAGAATGGTCGTGGAATATCAACAAAAATTAATTAATTTTACTAATTTATAGACAATATTAGCTTTTACTAATTATATTTTTTCTCAATTAATCAATAATCATATTCACAGAATTAAATCCAAATTTTACTATATATGTTTTGTCGTTATTAATATATTATACTAGAAATCAATAAATTATAAAATAAATGTGCTATAATCCTTGAAAACCTGAATTTATCTTTCAAACTTTGTATGAAAAATATCTATTTTAACGATATTGAGTAGATATAAAATATTATGGTTCGTAAAAGAATTTTATTTACTTGACATTAATATTGCATATTTTAGAAAACATGCACCATCAATCTATAAATATACTTGTTTATATTGTATATATATTATTCTAATCAAGAAAATAAACAAGGTTGAAAAACTGACTCTACCTAATATAAAAATTCAAGATATTACTAACTTGTACTAAATATTTTCAATTAAAAAAAACAACTATTTAATAAATTAGTTTATTTCAAATATTATATAACAATTTATGGCAATCGATATACATATATATTATGTCTTTAAATTTTCGAATTTATATCTTTATAGTACACATATTACTATTAAGTTCCTTAATTGATATAAATATTTTAGAATTTTAATTATTTATACGTATTATGTCGCATTCTGCGAATATTTTTCTCTCATATAAACGTCGATTTAATATTCACAATTCGCTTTCAACGAACGCGCATTTATGTAATTCACAATTGCAAACATAAATTACCGCATTGAAGCACTCAGTTATTTGGGCCAATTAAAAGCAAGCATTCTTAAAAAAAACAGATATTTTCATTAGCAACTTCAAAAAAAAATACTTATTGTTTTCATATTTTCTAAAATTCAATCAGTAGCATTAAAAAAATTAGCACATATTCAAAAGTTGATCCATAATCGACAGACACCTGTTTGTGAAATCGGACACCTTATCATATACAACATTTTTTTTCTGGTCTTAATTTTCACATGTATATACTAAAATTTATTTATGTGAGTCTTATTTATGATCTTGTATTTGTGTGTGTGTATGTTTGTGTTTGTGTATAATTTTGCATTGCACAATTTCGTCGGTCAGAAAAAATAAAATATTTTCGACGACATTGATCGACCGTTTATTAAGCCGGTCCGAATTCTGTTCTTGGGCAATTTCGAGATCGGTAAATCAGATCCTTGAGATTCTTTGAACCAGATTCAGAAGTCGATTAATACGTCTAGAAGAAAATAAGAAAAAAATAAATAGATAAAAACCGATGCCGTTATGCAAATTCGACGAAAACGCAGTTATCGTAGTTTTACTATGATAATTTCCAAATATATAAAAATTATTGATGGTATCTGGCGAGAATCAGTGGTGGTCAACACTTGAACGACCTTCGAATATTTTTATTTTATTTATTTATAATTTAAATAAATGTTTAAAGTTAATTTATTGTAATTTATACGGCTTGAAATTTTTATTTTTTTAATATTGTATATACGTAGGCGAATTACTTTCTTATCATAATATTATTCTTTGAATAAAAGACGTAATTTTGAAATCAGTATATATTTAAAATTTTTGAAAAAAACTCATATATTTAAATAATATTTTTAAATAGTTACGACTAATTTTATTATACTAATATTAAAATAATATTATGTATATTTATATAAATATATACAAATTAAAATGGATATATACAATATAAATTGGTCTCTTAATAGTATTATAAAAAAAAAAAATTAACAGACATATATTATATAAAAAGAACATAAATTTCAATATTAATTGAAATTTATGATTAAATAAACGTCAATTTATTTCAATCTTATTTTAAAACAATATCATTAAATAAACGTCATGAATTGTAAAATTAAATTTTCTTGGCTCATTCAGCATTATTAAATATTATTATGTCTTATAAAAGCTTTTATTCTTAAATATTGCAATAAAAAGTTACGATTGCAAATTTTCAATTTGCAAAAGCCTCAATACGGAAGTAAATGTGAGTCGCTTTTGAATTTTTCATTTATGTAACAAACTTCCGAACAAAATAAATCAAAATCGACAAGTCATTGTATATCCGATACAATTACGACCACTTTTCGCATTTTCCCATTTTGATATGACGTTAATTTTCAAATTATGAATACAAAAAAAATTCATACGACCTTTCTATAAATAATGTGAACTTGTCATTTAGTTTACAGAAGGTTAAAACGTTCAATTATGTAAATTTATTACTATGCAAAATGTTGTGGTAAGTTTCGTTCTTTCTATGTACGTTTAATGGAAAAATATCGAAAGTTGAAATGATCTACTTTAAATTAATGATATTATATAACGTAATATTGCAATATATGTATGTAAATATGAACATGTCAATTAAAACGCAAACGGGAAATACTAGAGGTGAAAAAGTTAAATTTATGTCGAGTTCACATGTAAATTAAATTTTTAATGTCATATTTTTCTCACGATTTATATTTCATATGTTATGTAATAATCGTATCTATTCATTATCGGCAATTAACTAATAATTATTTATTTACAAAAAAATAGTTTTTCGGCTTATCATATTATTATCTATATCAGATTATTTGAATAAAAATTAATCAATTTTAAAAAAAATATTTAAACTTTTAAGTAAAAATATTCAATGCGACGAGGTCGAATTAAATTATAATAGTTAACACAAAACATAACAAGATAGAGGTCATCAGATATTACATAAATTGTAATTAAGAGTAAAGTGTACATTAAAAAATAATTAGTACATTTTTTTGTTTACCTCAATTTACCTGTGACTGGAGTTTAATTAAGAACAATTCTTATCGGAACAAAATCAAATACATTTTTTATTAAATAATTAATTTATTCATATCATTCATTATGTCATGACAAATTGATTATTAAAAAGCACTTTTTATATATTGCCATATTTGTTATATAATCATTTTTAATAATTTTCGTGACCGACAAAATTCAATATTAACCATTTTAATCACAAAAAGCACATATAAAATGGTGTCGTTAATGCACGTCGGCATTTACACGACAAAAATGCACGATTAATATATAAATAAAACAATATATATATATATATATATATATATATATATATATATAATCGCGAAACATTTGCCTCGTTTGTTTCGATTGCTAAAAATAAAAAAGGTTGTGAACGCCTAGAATTCGAGCAAAAGTAAACGTATTATCCTTGGCGCGCATTCTCAAACGTTGAATACATTTTTTTTTTCAATTTTATTACTATTACTATTATTGTTAGTATATATCTATATAGTACTTTATATTTATATTGAATTATATGTATAAATGTATATATATATATATATCTTTTTTTTGTATTTGAGTTCAAATCGTGACAAAACCGTGAGATAGTTTCGCGATCACCAACGCCCAGCCACCATTCGACTATCGGACCAGATTAATTTCTGTTTTGTCCAAGAAAACAACAATAACAAAACAATAAACTACCATGACCGGTAACAGGACGTGTTCTACGAAGGCCGGTTAAGTTAAAAATCAAAAATAAACAAATCGAATTAAACGAAAAACTCGAAAATTACATCCTCTTATTCATAAACTCGTAACAATTTTTTTTATATATAATATAAATACATTGAACCAGAAAGTATTCTTCTAAATTCGAACGAAGGCTGTTAAGGATTATATAAAAAAAATCTAGATCAAATCTTAATCCTAATCGTCCTCGAAACGCTTATTTTTATATCTCAATGTGTCACAATTATAAAAAAAATACGTTTTAAAGTCGGTTTCATTATTTTAAACAGCGCGTAATTAAAATCGAAAGTGCGCTAGAAGCTCAATGTTAAAACGATTATATTAATTGTTATTTATTATTTAAAAGGGTGGAGTCCGATTACTGTGACTATGTGTGATGATTACGATGAATCGTATTTTTTTTTATTAATTATTTGCAATATTGGATTTTATTGTTGGATAAATTGGATAGAGAACGTTGTAATAATTTTGCGAATATGTGTGAAAATGATTCGCTTTGTGTACAAAATGTAGGTCGAACGAAATCTATTTCTATAATTAAAATTCCAAAGATTCTTTGTTTTCTACGTGTTTTTTTTTTGTAAACTTTATTATTCGTGCTGTTTTCTATAAAATATAATAATATTTCATGCGATGAAAATTTTTATAAATAGAAAAAATCAACCTTGATTTGATAATATTATTTATTTAGTATATATTAGTTATTTGAAATACTTTAAAAATTATATATTTTGTAGATTTTTAATATCCTTAATGCTAATTTTATAACACCTATATATAAACTAGAAATGCTTATTCCAGATTTAAATACCTTATTTTTTATATTAAAATAATTAAAAATACAAATGTATATGATATTTCGGAATTTTAATAAATAATTATCATTACAACGTATTTTAAAAAATATTATAATGAATATAAATATTTTTTTATGATTTAATTAATAATAATTTAAAATTAACAAATATTAAAAATCGATTTTTACTTTAATATGAGTTATTTATTACTCACATACGCTATTTGTATTCAAGTATTTAAATTACTAAATGACTTATTTATAACAATTATGATATAAAATTACAGTATTAATTTAATACTCTAATTCGTTATGAATACAGATAATGATCGATTCAAAGACAAAATACAATCACTCAATAATTCCAAAGAATTAACCGACATATTCTCCCCTTCCATCCCACCCACCCCACCCTCCTGAGCAATATAAATCATATAATATTACATAATTTATATTATACACGTACATTTTACTATAAACAAATAGAACATAATTCGAAATCATTGTCAATTACGACTAATTGCAGTCAAATCATCCGAACGTTATATAACTGAGGAACGCGTTACACTTTCGAAACTGTTTGATTACACAATTTTACCACAAAAAAAATGTATATATAAATATATATATATGAATAAATGAAACGTTAAACTTTTTCTGACAGGTGAATATAGATGAAAAAAAACGTCTTAATTCGAAATGTAACAAGTTAGGAAACGAGCGATAAAATTGAACCGATTCACAATCGATTCGGTCATTTAAAATTCGATTGCACAAAGGAAAACTGTTCGAAATAAATTACGTTAAAATTACGATATTACATTCGAAAAATGTGTTTTTTTTTATATTTATGTATATATTTATATATAGGAAAAAATATAGTGATTTTTTTTCATACTTGATCTAGAAATTTTAATAATTTACTTTTGAATACTAGAGCGAATGTAATACATTTGATATTTTCTATATTATTATTATTTTTATGAATATTTTTTATATTATTGTAAATATAATAAAAATGTCATGATTTTAACTATATTAAATTTATTTCATATCTATGAAAGTTTAAATTTTATTTTTCAATAATCATTATATATTATTGATATTAAAAAGATTGCTATATATAAGAATAATATAATATTGTATAATATTACGAATTAAATAAAAACATTTAGAATTAAATTTATTACTTTATTCATATTATGAAATATATATATATATATATATATATATATATATATATATATATATATATATATATATATATTATAATTATGATTCTTTTTCATTTAGAATTTATTTTTATTAAATAAAATTGTTTTTAAAAAAAGTGTAGATTTTCTTATCAATGCAAAATAGTCTTATTTAATAATTAACTATCGCTTCAATTATAATACGAAATAATTAAATTATATCATTTTTATGGAATATTTTAACAATTTAACAATTAATACGAATGATATTAATACAAAATATAAAATTGAATTATTAAAACGGATGTTTGTAATAAAACGAAGGTTCTTTGTGTGTTGTGCGTGCGTTCATTATCTCACTTGACCGGATAGTCGATGAATTGCAAGATTTTCTCTGAATAATAATAATAATATATGTTTGCGCCATTTATTTATGACTATTTTTACGAAAAAAAAAATATATATATATATATTATATATGATTCCCTTTCAGTGATAAATCAGCGTTTTTCATTTTATTAGACCTTGTAAAAGGTACACTAACACGGATACTGTGCGGCCTTCGGGGTTCAGTAATCGACTGAATAAATTGATACGCTGACTAAAGGCGTTCATTCAGGCTGTGACTACACTAATAAGATCGCCTTATGTGTATTCCTTGCTTTATATAAGATTATATAGTACAATATATAAGAAAAAAAATATTTACATTCAATATATTAAAAATATGCAATTTTATATATGAAAATTAAATATGTTATTTATAGGAAAAAAAAATAAAATCTTGAACCTTCATATCATAAAAAATAATACAGTTATATATATATAAAGTAATGGTAAAAAAACGAAAATTAAATTTCGTATAACGATGTCGGATGTTGATATCGTTATTACCGGACGAAACCGAAATTGAACCGATTTCATTGTCAATAATTAATCATTATCGATTTTCAACGCAAAAAAAAACAATATTGACAATCCGGATACGCCTAAGAGAAAATTAAAACATAGGAAATCCATAATCCGAACATTATTATTATATATGTTCCGGTCAATTTTCACCGGACGATGTAATTAACGAACGAATGCCAATCGATTTTTTTCGATCAAATTACACGAAAGCGTAAAGAAAAGCCGCATACAAAAAAAAAGAAAAATTGTAAAGAATCATAATCGATAATTGTTTATACGTATCACTATTTTTATTATAATCATTATTATTATTATTATTCGGTATTTAATAATTTATATAAAAAACTTTCACAAGATAACGCACAATTTTCATACATGGCAGATCTGCGTCTGGAAAACAATGGCTATCGGCGAAAAATCGACGATTAGATTTCACTTTTTTTTCCGAATTTTCCCACATTTTCATTCTGTAATGAAACAATGGCGACGTTTTGCATGTGAATTTTGTACGTATTAAACGCTCGATTTTTTTTATTACAAATAATTTTTAATCGCTCGTATATACCATTTCGACGCTTCTCAAAGTTTGTCCTAGTTTTTACTATAATAGATAATAATATATTTAAAAAAAATATGACGCTCATTATTCATAGAAATAATCTATTATTTTTCACCTACAATAATATTATTTATTTTTTTATTATCAGTGATTCATCTGCAATATTATAGAATTATTCTTTAATCAATATTTTTATTTTTTTAAGCACACTTTAAGAATCGCTGACGTATCAATTTGACGTGAAAAATATGTAACATTTAAACGATTATATAAAACGTCTAGTCTATATTTCTAATTTACATATGCTGTACGATAATTTCACAATTTTTCACTCCCTATTGTCCCGCAAAGCGCTATTCAAATTTTTTCTTTCATACAAAAAAAAACTCGTATTCCCATCGATTAATATATTTCTTTTAAATGATTACAATTATTTTTGTTACAAACGCACTTTGTAATACGCAATAACTGATAATTATTTTACTTGTTACAGGTTGGTTACACGCAAATTAGACATTGATTTTTCATCGCAAACGGTGATCGTTTTGGTGTTGCAAATATTTCATTCCATTGTGAAAACGGTCGCAGATTTTTTTTTGAACCAAAAAACAGACGTAAAATCAATTTTCACGAACTGTAAAAGAAAGAGGAAAAAGGTAATTTTTCGTACAAAAATATTTTTTTAATACAAATTTAACGATTTAAAAATAATATTAAAGACATGTCAAAAAATATTTTAAATTATTAATAATCACAAATATTTAATTATACTTTCATATATTTCTTGCACTAAATATTATAATTTTAAATCAAATTTCTCAATATCTTTAATTAACATTTCAATTATCTTTATCTAAAATATTGAAAGATTCAATATTAAATAATCAATATTTTTGATATATTATTTTTTAATTAAAAAATAAAACTCAAAAACAGAATAATTAATATAATTTATAATCATATATATATATATATATATATATATATATATATATATATATATATATATATATATTGAAAATTTTAAAAATGTAATTATAAAAAAAAATAAGTAAACGTTCTCTCATCGCATCATCGATCACAACCGACTCTAATATGAAATAATTGAATATTGTATTACAATTATTTGATGTGTGCTGTTTTTGCGCACGAATTCACATCGAAAACCGATAGCGAATTGCCACATTTTGAGAATCACTGGTTCGTAACAGATCAATTACCGGGACACTACTATATATATATATATATATATATATATATATATATATATATATATATATATATATATATATATATATATATATATATATATATATATATATATATATATTATGCTCTCGGTGCAACAACGCGTTAAAACGCTTTCTATGCAACGGAAACATCGTCGTTGGATTACGTAGAAAAATCGAAATTTTCTAAATTATCGACTATATAAAAACAAAAATTATTCGTTACCTTGAAGGCCATTATTAATATAATCGATAATAATAATAATAATAAAATCGATGTAGTATATTTTTATTTTTATTATTGCTATGCTTTGACATAGCTTTTCACCGCAACTTTATTTCATCTCGTAATTTTTCTGTTTAATAAATTACAATCATAATATAAATTTATAACGCTTTTACTACGCAACGTAATTGTGAATTATTTACATTGTTTTTTTTTATTGTTGTTAATACATGACAATTTGCCGACAGAGCGACTTTTATCTGAGCATTGTCTGCTTTATGATTTAATATTTAGAATTTTTCAGTAATATATATTTTTTTCAATACTAAATTTCATATTACACAATAAAATGATTAAATATAACATTGTAAATGATTACAATCATCATCAATCCATTTAAACTGCAAAACAATTATTTCTTCTTTTCTTCCAGTAGTCTTTAATTATGTCCTATCAATCAATCTAAAATCTATCCAACTATAAAATTTATTAAAAACTATAAAATTTATTACACATTTTCTCTTAATAAATCGTGAATTAATATTATACATAATAATAATATACAATATGTACAAAGTAAAAAATGGAATTAGAACACACACACACACATTAATAATAAACAATATTCGTGTCAATGGTGTAACGAGAGTTGGTAATTTTTCACATATGACATACGTTTTCTGAAGAAAGTAAACGTGCGCGCATGAACATTTTCAAACATTGTTGTACAATTTCGCACGCAATTAAAGAACATGCGAAAAAAATATATATATGTTATATGCCACTTTTTCTCTACATATATTATCATACACCAAGACGACTTACAATGCCCTGGTTTTTTTTTTTTTGCAATCGCCAGGACGTTTCATAAGCGTTTCGCGACAAAACCATCGACCCACATTTGACGTTTCAGAATCGATTTTTAATGTCATTTTCATAATTTTCCTACGTCTTGAATGTGGTGTATGATTCCATGTTTAATCACAATAATTATAATGAAAGTGGTTATATATCAATGTAACCGTTTTTATCACAGAAATATCATAAAACAACCTGCTTTTATTCATTTTGAATCTTATATAATAATTATTTTTCTTTAAACTCAACATTAACCTATTAAATCTCATACTTAATATCAATTTTTAAACAATATATGTTAATGATATTCATATATAAAATTTTACATATAAATTATTCAGAATGATTTTTATATTGAGAACAATCCTTCTGAGCTTTCTTTATTCCCCCCCCCTTCCCTTCTTCCCCTTTATCATTCTTTAACGGATGTTATAAAATTTCAACATCCAAAAAATGAGAACAAGAAACTGCCAAAAATAACACTGCGTCTGCGATCGATCTTATCCACTTTCACCTCCTGTTTAATGGTGATGATCATGATGATGATGATGATGATGGTTTTTGAGCTTTCTTATTGCCACTTTAATGCATTCAAAGATATCATGATGTTTTTATTAAAATTAAAAAAAAATATATTATATAAATTTTGATTTATTTTGTTCCTCTTTTTTTAAGTATTTAATTTTAAATATCAATATTACTTACTAACGATGATTCATATAAATATATCTAATATAGTATTTTATATACAACTAATTATAAAAAATAGACTTTAACGATCTATAAATATTCAATTATTATTTTTTTATAAAATTATCCGAAATTTTATATTTAATTGGCTAATTATGTACGACCTCAAATAATATAGCACCTCCGATAATTAACGGCTATAACGCAACGGCGGCATTGATTTTTGATCTTTATACAGCCTTTCCTGTAGATTGACATTGGCAAATAATAGTCGATTGTGCCGTTCGTCCGCATGTTGAGCAACGCTGGTTGAAAATCGCGCATTGTTTCATCGCACAAGATCAAGGTTGAAAACCAGCGATCGAGATTCTAGATCGCGTCTAGAAATCGCTCTATTGTTGACGGACACACACAATTCTTCATACAACAAACCCACGATTCTCAATCTGTTTCATTTTATTTTATTATTATTATTATTTTATAACTATTGTATATTGTACGTGTTTTTTTTTTACCGCGAAACCGCCTTCGTCGTGATTAACGACCTGTCATTATAGTCATGATTTGGTAATTTCTTGGCGAATTTCTATATATCATATTGCGCAAAATTTCGACGTTTCCAATTGAGATATACATCATATAAATATATATATATATATATATATATATATATATATATATATATATATATATATATATATATATATATACATATTACAGTTCAATTTGTTAAAATAAACTAAAATTCCGCTCAAATTAACGCGTTATTCGCCCGTTTGTATTAAAAAAATCAAAATTTTACGATCGGAAATGTCTATAAAAATAAAATATCAAAAATTATGATACAACTATTTCAGGAAAATCTATCGCAATATAAAATATATTATCCATATTTTTTTATTTAATATTAGATAATATATTAACGTTTACATATTTTAAAATTGTTTTATATATAATAAATCTTCAATTTATACCATAAACCGAAATAAAATAACACGAGGAAAACTGGAATCGAATTATAAAACACATTCAATGAATCGCAAGGCCGTTATTTAATTACATAAAAATTTTGAAATATCGTAAAAATCATTAGATTGCATTTTATATATATAAAAAATAATAGTAACGTAATATAATATAATTAATTTACATACTAATTACTGTTACCATATATATTTGACTGTATAATTATAATGTTAAGAAATTCCTACGAATCATTGACTTTAATCAAAATTTAACTAGAACCGTCAAAACTGACGTGTTTTAAATAAACATTATTATAATAGTTATGAGTTGAATTTTTATTGATTTTTTTGTACAATTTTTCATTAATTAACGAGTAAATCCAAATTATGTGTTTTTAAAAGAATATAAAAATATTATTCATTTAAATATCATATTATATAATAATAATTGAACCAAAACGTAATAGTTCTAAGTATGTATTTTTTTAATACTTCATTATATTTATAGAAAAAAATCCGTTTTTTGTTAGTACTTCGTTAGTTGTTCCATAAATTATACTTAATTAAATATGCCTAAAGCTATAATCGGATCAAAATTGTTTATTTTTTACATATGTAATAAATTAAAATACAAATATGTAAAAGTCGGGAAAAAATATGAAATCATATCAGTTAAATAAAATTTTATATAATTATATTGAAATTAAATTTAAAATTGAATAATCAAATAATAAATATAAATTAATTAAGTATAACATATAAAATGATATATGATAATTTATTTAAATCTAGAAATACAACGAATAGTAATATTATTATAATTATTTATATAAGCTGAAAAGTAAAATTAAAATTTATAACGATTTTATTAGAAAACTATTCGCATTTTACTTTCGACACCATAAAATTTATACTTAACACAATATTGAATTAAGATATAACCATTTCGATTTTGCTCTCGAAAACTCGCATTTATATTCCTTTTTTTTTTCACCATCATACTATTTTATATATTTTATAAAACGATCGAAATTATACATTGGCGAGTCTTGGCAAAATTTCTCCAGATTTGCGATAATGCACGTTCAAAACTGGATCGTTTATGCTTCGGTAAAAGCTCTTTTAACGGCTCGTCGTTTATTATATTAATCATTGGCCGTTAACAAACCGGTAAATGCGAAGCTTTTTTGATTATTATTATTAATATTATTATACGAACAATATTATTATTTATCGTCTTTGGCTTAATTTGCTTCAGGTGCTGTTAAATTATCATGATCTTTCATATATATACATAGTATATATATGCGTATTACGAACGCTTATTACAAAACAATAGTTTTCGCACGATAGATATTTTTTTTAAATAGAAATAAAATACAAATAAATGAACGGATACATTATATAGAGATAGTGTTCGATTTACATTTTACTTTCTAATAATGTAATTATGCGCAAAATTACGTTTTTTTTTATATTTTTATTAATGCGGTAATAATGTGTCGATACTGCGTTATGCGAATTTAATTATGTGTTTTCTATAGTCGTACACGATTTCCTTTTTATGATTTTCATTTAAAGATTGAATAATTTATTTAATTTAACATTATTTGTACGTATATAGTGATTTAATTAGTATATAATTATGTTTTTTTTTAATTAATTCGCTATTATAGTATTTATATATTTAGCAAATCACTGTGTGTTTCAATTTTCATTCTTGTTATGATAATTCAGAAATGTGTAATTCGTTTAAATTCTAGTTGTTTAACGTTCTCTAGTTCTTAATTACAGTATTAACTACATTTTTTTTTCCATTTACATATGACCTTAATTTAAATCATTTTTCATTTAAATATTTTTTTAATTTTCATTTACAACACCTGTTTGATTTTTTTATCGTACACTGTAAATAAATATCAATTAAATAATATCAAGCACTTTTATAATATGATTTTTTTTCATATAATTAAATAAAATACACTGAAAAACTACTCTATTTTAAATAATAAAATATCCTAATATTTTTTAAAATTATGTAAATTCTTTAAAAAAACACGACAATTAAAATATATGATAGATTTCTTGTACTATTTTGATATATATATATATATATATATATATATATGTGTGTGTGTGTGTGCGTGTGTGTGTACGTGTTAATTTATTTTCATTATAACTAAAATCACTGAACCAATTTTATATAAAAACATCAAAAAATATAAAAATCAAGGTTGTAAATTCCAACTATTCTATAAATACATATATTATATGTGATATTATTTTATATTTTAACATTAAAACTTTCAGATGATTCATGTGAATATTTTTATATACAAAAATAATAATTAATAATAACATTTACATAAATTTATCAATGTATACACTAAAAAAAGATATTAAAAACGAAACGTGCAAAGTTAGAATGTTAAAATACAAAATTAACAAAACAAGCAAAAAATAAAATCAAGTTATAAATAATAGTTAACTGGCTTCACTTTCTTTCACAGATTAATATTCCATTAATGAAACATTCATTAATTCCGTTTACAATTAACTCGGTTACCATTCAACAGAACTAAAAGTAATTTATTACTTGCAATCGAATGCCAATTAATAACCGTTCCTCTAAATTCGTCATACTGCAAGTTACATTTGTAACTTTCGTCGATACAATACATTTTATTGATAGTAAAAAAAAACACAAAAAAAAAACGATTTCGCAATATTTTTTTCTTAATGTGAAAAAAAATAAAATTATATGTAAATCTGTCATAGATAAAACCGACGAAATATCACATGAGAGACTAGTGCCCCGATTTTTTTCGTTTTATTTCTAAATAGAAAGTATTTCATATTGAAAAAATATATATATGTATATATTATTTAAATAACGCAATTCATCAATAATGACAGATATGTTGTATTTATGTCACCAAAAAGCACTATATGTTATTTTTTTATATTTTCAATTTATGAAACAGTATTAAATATTATTCAATCTTATAACGTATATACAATTATGTATTATATTTAAAACGTGTACTTTATTTAGAATGGTAATATTTTTTTATATCGGCATTAAATAAGTTTATATGGAATTTACATATACAAACATAGATATAATTTAAAGTGTATTATTAAAAAAAATATATAGCCTATAGCTGAGTTATAAATTCTATGTATTTTTATTATTAATAATAATATTATTTTGTATGTAATCATAGTTTGCCTTGCGGAACGTTTGATTTCTTTCGATTCGTTTTTTTTAAATTTTTATTTTCGATATTGAAAATCTAGTCAATTTCTCTTTACATAAGAATTTCCTGATGAAATGGATTCTTAAAATGGTCTTACGCATAACCAGAAGCGATTAATATCAATTAAACCATTTGAAATCAACAGAAAAAATGGTTTAAAAAAAATCAAACGGTTGCATCGTTTTTCTATCAAGGCGATTACGTTTGATTGATTTGTTAAACTGGTTTAATAAACTATTTAAAATTGATTTTTTTTTCATATTTTAATTATAATCTTTATATAAATTGAAATTTGTTTATCAAACTAAGTCGATTATTTAAACAGCATAAGTTGATGTTCAAAGTTGTTTGATTTTAATCTATTTTTTCACATATTAATATTATCAGGTATAATAATATTTTTTATTCTTCATTATTATTATTATATTAAAAAATCATATTTATGAAATAGAACTGAAGAATTTCATTAATTTATAAATCGTAATGCACAAACGACATTAATTTCCGTTATACGACAAATGAATCGTAACGTGTATGGCTTCATTTGCACGATAACCGTACAAAAACAATCGTTCGGATTTCTACACGGATATTATGAAATTTTCCGCGCGCGCGCGCACACACGCACACACACACACACATATTTTATTCTTTCAAATAACAATTTTCATTATTTCTCACTTTGAAATATATTTTCTTCATTTTCATTAACGATGACGGCCTCGAAACGTGAACCGTTCGTAAAATCGCGCATAACGCGCTATTAATTTCTCACAATATCTTTTGTTTCGATTTAATGAAAAACGCTGTCAGGCGGTGGTTTATGCGAATGCGGTGAAATATATTTATATATAATAAAATAAAATATGTGGCAATTGTCCAATGGAACTTTTTTTCGCGAATTCGCAGAAAAACCGTTAAATGACAAGATATATGTGCGAAATTTTATTCTATTTTTGATTCGAAATCAACGATTAATTGACTAAAAATTCATCAAAAATTATACAATTATACATAAAAATATTATTCATAAATTCTGAATAAAAATAAAAAAACGTCTATTTTATTTTTGCCAATAGATATATATATATATATATATATATATATATATATATATATATATATATGTACAAATAAAAAGTTGCAAAAAATCTGGCACTTTTCCACAACACAAAAATAATTTTCCACGAAAAAAAAATAATTATACCATTGTATTCAAATACTCGATTTTGATAGAATACAAAATATAACCGCACACTTTGAGAACCGCTTATTTCCATCAACAAAGATCGTGACCCCTGAAAAGAAAATCCTCTCAACGCTGTATCGCTTTACTGTAAAAAAACCTTCTAAACTCGCCGCTTTCAGTAGAAATTTTTCAACGTTTCAAACTTTCGCACAAAAACGACTTACACTTTTAATTACTACGGATTAATTAAATTTTATCTCGATTAATATTATTAATTCTGATGAATAAACGAATGAAAAAACAGATCGTGCTTTTCAGCGGTCCATTAATATAAAGTTCGATTACAAAATCGATTATTTTTACATCGTTACTATCATTCAAACATATATACCATATATCAGTCATATAATATACCTGTAATATTCGTCTTTTTTATATTTCGTTAAAAAAATTTTTTTTTGGTACAAGGGTGTGTCAGTACGAAACATGAACATGAGCTCAAGAATGCGCTCACTTTCGAACGCGGAAATATAATATAACGACGTGTGTGTATGTAATGTGGGTTGCAAAAAATATATATTATTATATTTTTACATTATTATTAGGCGTCAAATGGCAATAGCGTGTTTTACGCAGTTTATAATTAAACAAAATTTTCTAAATTCAAGTCTGCGTATATTTTTTAACGGCCTACAATAGTGATTATCGTAATTTTATATTACATACAAATTATGCAATGTTTATTTGGTATACACAACTATTATGTATAAAAAAAGTTTTAAATTAAAATTAATGTGTTTATAGTTAGAGTTAATATATTTTATCATTATAATAAGATAAAAAAAATTAAAGGCAAAAATAAGTCTATTTTTTTAATATAGGTCAAGGTTTTTTCAATCGATATAAATATTAGTTATAGTATCAAACAATTTCTTTATTTTTAAACTGTTTATATATTGCGATTTTTATTTGTATACTTACATCATAAATATTTTTAAATAATGATTTTGTCTCTAAATAATTATTTTGTATACCTTTTGTCAGATTTAAAAATATTTTTTTTATTATAATATATTAAATGTGATTCAAATCTATATCTATTTCAAATGGTCACATGAAATATGTATAATACATGAAAACAATGATTTTTTTGTGAATCATAATAAACTAAAATTTCTTTTGTAATACATCAAATTATTTTAAATCGTAAAACTTTAAAATATTATTCAAAGAAGCCTATTAACACAATTTTAACGACTGAAAAAGAGAAATCTTTTATTTCAATAAAAAATATAATATATTTGAAGCGTTTGCATAAAATTAATATAAGAAAGATATATGAACGAGTTATAAAAATATTATCATGAAATTTAATAAAAATTTATATATTCACATATTTATAACAGCATATAAATATTTCTTCATCGAAATTATCAACGGTCCAATTATAACAATATATTGTATATATGACACTACATAAAATTACCATATATACGTATAATATTTAAATCGAATCTATTTCAATTAAAACATAAATTACGCGATAAAATGAAAGCATATTTGAAAGTGGGAAATTACATTTTTTTTTACGACTGAATAAATCGCATTTTAAATAACGATCTTTTATTCAAATAAAACCGCTTATAATAAAATAAGAAATTTATTAATTATACAACAATTTTTTTTCCAAACAATTTTATATAAATACGTTATCGATCTACTGGAATGCGGTAAATCTAAAATAATAGACCAAAAAAAAAAAAAGTAAATCATTAAGCAATATCCACACGTACCTGTATATAAAATATACAGCTATGACGCAAATGTATTTTTATTTAATTTATGCGTAAAATATCTGTCATTATTATTATTAGTAATATTATAATTTTATATCTTTTATAGGACTGCGAAAAAAAAATTAAAAATATTTAAATGAAAGTGAAACTCGACCGGTTGGCCGCGTGAACTTGTTCTCATCTGATAATCAAAACTGCGACCTCGTATTCCAAATTTAGATAATTATCTTAAATCGTCATTCGTATAAAATTAAATTAAAGCTAAAATACGCATATTTTTTATTTTATTATTATTATTATTATATTTTTAGATAGATACATTAGTTTAATCTGTTGTGGCGCGTATTTGGACAATGCGCATTAATCATATATTTTTTTTCGTATTATTTGTACTTAGGTATTATAAATCAAATTATGTGTTTATAAATTGCCGTAATGTTTTTATCATTATTGATATTACTATTTTAAAAAAATATTTTTTATTATCATTTTTTAATGAAAAAAAAGTGAAAATATATTATATGGCCTACATGCTTTTTATGTGATATATTCATTATATAGTTTGAAATTTTTATTATGTATATAATTCAAAAATTATACTTATTTTATTTAATTCTTAAATACTTTTATTTTATTTTTTATTTTTATTCACAGAATTTAAATTCTTTATTAGTCAATTGATTTGGAAGTCTAAATAAATTTTCAAATTCTTCTACATTTTCTAACAATATTATAATTTTATCCTTTCATACGTTTTCAAACTATCCACTATTCAGTTATTTAGATTTAAAACTTTTTAAGATATTTGGATCTTTTAGTCAGATTAAAAATGTTTTTAAATTCCTTACTTATTTAAACAACGTTTCAAAAGATTTTCTTTTAAACAAATTAACAACTTTTTATTTAAAAATCTTTAAAGATTATTAGATAAAATCTTGATCTACTAGAGATTGTAAAATTATATATACAGAATTTTCCCAGTAATTGGAGATTATCTAAAAAAAAACACGTAAACAATACTATTATACAAAATCCGAATATCGATTTCGAATATGATCGACATCTGTCGGAAATTGAATATGAATATAAATTAAGAGAACGGCATCGCCATTACAGAACTGATATAAAATATTTCACGGTTGTCATGAATGGCATGTCAAAAGGATCACTTCCTTGGATGTGAAATATCATATCTCATAACACCCATTAAATAATTCTCATAACAATTCACAATAGATAATTTCGTCATAATATAATAGTTAAAGGCTTCGGGGTTCGACGCCCACTCATCGCTAATGCGATTTAATTAATAAGCTCGCTGTCTATAGAAAATTACTATGAATATATATATATATATATATATATATATATATATATATATTCATACATATGAAAAAAATATAGCCAATTGTTAATCGTGTACAATTATACTAATGATTACTATGTTGCTATATTGTGTAATATTAGATTTTTAAAGTCGAACACTTTCGCCACGCTTTTTTCTATTTTTTTTTTTTTGGTACTATTAATTTCGAGATTTATTTAAATGGTGGCCTGTTTTTGCCTGGCTTAACTTTTAAGGTCGTTCAAGGGCGGAAGTCTATTTTTTTCTTATTGTAATTAATTTTATACAATTTTTTATTTCATAAACATACGTGTGATAAATAATATGAATCGAAAACGTTTGTGTTGATTTTTTTTTGTAGTAATTTCAATTATTTCAATAACTTTGCAATGATTTTTTTTTCGTTGTTTGGAATTATTAGAAATTAACACTATCCGACTGGTAATCAAATTTATTGAATTATTACTTATAATTTTTCCAATCGTGTATTCTATATATTATTTTTTTTAGACTGACATAGCATAGATAGTAAATATGTAATAACAATAATTGAGGTGTTTCATTGCCGTTCAATTTTAAATATCATAATGAAAACAAGTAGTTTTTCCTTATAATTATTTTTTTTTTTTTTTTTTTTGAGAAAATTCATGTAAACTAAGAATTTAATTTTTTTCAGCGATAATATAAATGTAATATAATAAATCAAATTTTTTTTTTCAATTGATCAATATTAACGATAACATCCCACATATATATGTACATGGCAATAATCTAATGTCATATCTCGTACGACTTGCTGTCATAAATATTTATTTTGCCAATCGCGACCGTAGAGCAAGATTTAAAAAAATCACACACACACACACCATATTTTTTCTACATATATCCCGCTGAATGAAGATGTAGCACGACTGTCGCAACCGTCTTTGCCTGTGACAGTTACACATCAATTCATATAATTTATTAGCACTGTTGCATTGTTAACCGATTGAGGCTGCTGTCGACGGGTGACATGTTGACAAAGACTCGACATAAGCACTTCAAGTGTTAAACGACCAATCTTTTTTTTTTCTATTTTCTACAATCTCCGGTGAATTAGAAATACAAATATTAATATCGTCGAATAAATACTATAATCATCTTTCTTTTTTATTTAATCTTTCTTCTTTGGCCGATCTTGACCTAGATATTTATGTCTCTCATGTGTGTTATGAATTTTCAGTATTCTATTTTCAGTCATTATTTTTTATTGACCTTACTTTCAGTTTTTTAATGTGAAATTCCAATTTATCATTTTAGATATATTTATTTTGTCTCTGAATATTATACTCCATATTCAACGTATATTCACAATTATTTCAAACTTCGTTATTTAATATAATATAAAGCTAAAATTCTATATGTATTAAAACTCAGTAATTATGTTATATAAAATATTCAAAAGCATAAATTCTATAAAATATATTACCAATTTATAGTGTTAAATAATGAATATCAAAATCAATTATGATAATAATTACACTCATCGAGATATTTATCGATCTGCTTCGACGAACTCGATCGACTTTATATAAGTTTTCGTTCAGATGTAAACAACCATTGGTTCCATTCCAGTTTGCTGATGATGCAACTTGTTCGACACCAATAACGATTGTTGTGCACGTAAATTATTCATAAATATTTAGATTGTTTATCTTTTACGTATAGAATAATAATATTATAAAAAAAACTATTAAATTCTGCAATCGCTTTACTATCGATCAATAATCAATTACTATATAACAAAGTAACAAAGGAAATGAGTTGAGAAATTCTCTTTGGTATCTAAAAAAATTGACATTATATCATACTGATTAATTGTTTTAATTTTTAGATTTATAATAAGTATTGCTTATATTTCATAATTTAAATGATAAATTAATGTGCGATACAGTTTTTAGACAACTTTTACATATTTTGATAAGTTTGAAATATTAACGATTAATTTTATTCTATGATAAAATGATTGATATTTCAACTTTTTTACTTATAACGTCCTCAAAGTCAATGACTTCTAGATAGAAATATATTAATATTAATTTACTTCTCAATAAAATAATAACACGCATACTGTTAATTACAATCATATTTTTTAAATCATTCGTTTTTACAATGATAGTTTTAAAAGCCTATTTTCCATTTATATAATCGATTTAATCATTGCATAAAAAATTCAATGACATTTTGCACATCTCCTTGAAATATTTTCTGCGTAATAACTTCGTCCGATATAAAAAAAAAACTATTAAATTATAAACACAATTAATTGCTATATCATCGGAAGTTTGAACGTGAAAATTTTTATTAAAAACACGTCATCTACTATGACTAGATATTTTTATTTTTAATATATCATTATTTTTATATGCGATAGGAAACGCGAATTCGTTATTATTCAAAGCTTCCCAGTCTTGCAGAACACTTCGACGTTACAAAAGACCGAAATTATCAAGAAAAAGATTCGCTTCCACGCGCATTAAAATTACATTTTGGAACATCTCAATTTATATAAATTGTCTAGATGTATTAAATATATAATATTGCATTATATTATACGTTTTTTTTTTGCTGAGGAACTGCAACATCCGCAACGGTAACATCTAATTGCACATTAGAAGAATTCTCATTCCGTTTCGTACGTTCATTTGCAGATCGTGATCGTTTCAAATCAAGGTTGCTATCAATCTGGAACAAAAGAAAAAATCTTATTTTTCTCCATATATATTAAATATATATCATAAAAAAATATTATGCTTTTGTAGCGTCGTTACGCCTATTTGTTTCCGACAAATCACGTAGTTATCGGTCACGCTTTGACAGTTCATACCGATTGTTCGATTTTCCGACGTCGCGTCGTACAAAGAAATTTTCCGAACGACGATGTGTAATATAAAGGTAAGATGAAAAAAAAAGCTGTCATAGATAGTGCATTTTGACAATAGACATTGAGAAATCGCTATTTTTCGACTTGCTAAACTTCCTTTTAATCCAAAATGAGCGATCAAATTAGTCCGACGGATCGATTCTATTATTATTATGTAATAATAGACGTATTTTTTTTTATTATTTGACGACGTTTTGCAATCGACGTATAAACAATGTATCTGTTAAAAATTTGTCGATTTTTCTGTGATACAATTATGGTGTTTTACTGTAGAATGTTGACCGAAAAAATATCAAAGTATTTTTTTAAAGACATATATATTATATTACGTAGTTATTAAAATCATTCTGAATATCAATATATAATTTATAAAAATCGATCGTATATTTATGATATCAATTATTAAAAATTTATTTCAACAAAAAAATATTTTTAAAAATCAATCAAAAAAAAATATATATATATATTATATATAATATGCATATAAAAATTTTCATTTTGTAATAACAATCGTAAAAATCGATAGCGGAAAAAACATACTTTCGGTTCGTTCGTGCGAAACGTCATCGCAATTTTCACATTTCGACAAATTAACCGCAAACGATTTATTTCGTTTAATATCATTAATGCGATAATTTATCGCAATTCGAGATAACGTCGCTCGTGTGTTCCGCTTAAACGACGCCGAACGATGGTCACCCGACGTATCTTTATCGCGATTATCGGAGAAAGTCAATTGTGCAAATCGTAAAATATATATGAGATCGAAATCTTTATGAATGTTTGTTGAATGGGAAATTTTATAGTTTTTTTTTTCAACGATTAATCTATTTAAAAATTGCGTAATTTATTATTACATTATAAATATATTATTGGCGATACTTTTCAATATATACTGATTTAAATTGATTTTATATTTATTTCGCAGTTGCATTTTTATCCTGATATATATGATGATAATTTATTATATAAGTTAATTAACTATTATATTTTTATTAATTGTATGATTAAAATAAATACACTTAAACGTATTACAAATATATTAATATTCAAGTAAATATTGATCTTCAAAAAACTTTTTCTAAAAAAAATGTTTTTTAACAAACATTGTGAAAGACTTTTAAGGATAAAATGAAAAAAATATAAAAGTTATTTTATTTTTAATATAAAATAATATAATATATTATTCTTTAAACAAAAAGCAATTAACCGATATAGAAATAAAATAATCTAATACGCAATCGTTTTATAAAAACATTTTCCATCACAGCACAAAATTATACAGCAATAAAGAATTATTGCGCAATAATTTCGATATTAAATTGTACTTAATAATTTTTAAAATCAATTATATTAATTATAAATTCTTTATATGGTAACGGCTGTATTTAACTGAACGATTTTAAAATTAAACTTTTTCATTACGTTGATAAATGTGGGAAAATATCGTTTCATAAATCAATCGTTTTCATTAGAGTGGGAAGCTTTTATGAAATAATCCATATTTTTCTATTTTTTTTTTCAATACAAAAATAAATATTAATCTTATATAATCTCTTTAGTGAAATATTCTGCTCGATTTAATCTTATTAAATAACGTTTTATACACCGCATATTTATAAAGTTTCCTTGACATATTGATTTCATAATGAGTTTTTTTTTCGCTATATTTCATACACCTGAAAGAAAATCGATTTTATCATTCCTTTTATAATTTGTATTTCAATGGCTATCTTATTCATAAATCAGATAAAAAAATAATAATAAAAGTCATACACTTTGACAGTGTGATTTAGCTATAAATCAATCATAAAAATTGCATTGTAATTATTATTTAGAAAAAAATTACATCAGATATAAATTCATATTAATTTCGTTAACATTCACTTATATTATAATATTATATATATATATATCAAATGTCACGTAGGTTGCACATATTTTATTGAATTTTGTACATTTTTTTTAATAACGATTGTTTACATTCTCTCGTTATATTCATTCGACATTGATAAAATAAAATATTTTTATATAAGAAATATTTTTGAAAATATTTACGATTTTCCGCCATTCAAGGAGAATATCAATGATTTTCCATCTTTACTCCATTACGAATCTAAGGTCAATGCGACCAAAAACAAATATTAAATTGTACAAAAATTCAATGAAAATCTAATTTTTACGCTTTTTTTAGACCGCAACAATAGGTCGACGACGCACTTTCAGAAAAATAAATAATAAACGCATTTTTTTCACTTAACGGTCGATAAATTTGAAAATTTTCACAAGCGTCGATATCAATTATCCGAAGCATTCATACGTTTCATCGAATTAATTTCAACACAGTTTAGTTACATACGAATTAAATAAAATATTATATATATTATTTACTGTCTTCGTATTTTTTTTTCTCAACTATCGAGAGCTAAATATTCATCGACGCGTACCGATTTTTAACTATGATAATAAAAAATGAATTCTAAGACAGTTTAGCACGTCGTTTATTATGTAAAATATTTCATCGACGTTCTGCATTGAATATCGGGAAATTCAGCGATGTGAAAGTCGTTATTTTACGTCGAAATTACTACTTTGATAACTCAATAACGATCGTATTATGTATACATAAATATCGTGTAAAATATATTTAATTTATATTTTAAATAAATTTTAATTTATTTGTATATAAACATGAATAAAAAAATAAATTGTCCAACATTACATAAAATAGAAGAATAATAATTATCATAAAAATGTTAAGTTAATGTAAAACAAATAATTTAGAACAAATCGTTAATATATATATTATCTTTAAATATGAAGAATTTTCCATTGTAAAAATATAAGGAAATGTGAAAAGAAAATTGGTGTTCAGTATTTTCATAAAATATAACAAAATTTAATAAGCTTTTATAAAAAAAAACTGTATTTATAATTAGCAATATACAAATACTAAATATACACTGGGAAAAATGAAAGTTTATCTATGAAATCAATGTATAAAATTTAATCCAAACGTTCGAGCAAAAAGTATAAACCGCATAAACCTAATTTATAATTCATCATGCTTTCCACGAAAGACACTTTCAAAGCTTCAATTATATTTATTCATCACTTCTGATCGATATTTTCCAGTTTTTTTTTCTTCTCATTTTCAATCATTCGCAAAGATCTCGCTTTCACGATTTCGAATCGCCACAGAATAACACACACATTATAAAATGTAAAGCAGTCAATGTTCCGCGGATGACATCGATATAGCTTTCAGCTTTTCGATTTTTTATTATTCAGAAACGAATGCCGTTTTCACTGATGAATAAACCGGCAATCTCGGTAATTGCACGATGCAAATTTATATGTCGGTTTGATTTATTCGAGCGCGTCGATATAAATGCAAAAACGCCGTAAATTGATATACGAAACGATCATTTTGTACGATTGTTATAATTTATTTTATATAAAATAGTAAAACGCCGATCTACTTCTTTTTTTATAAATACTCTTGAATATTTATAGTGAAAATTTCATATAATTTTATAATCAACATTATGATTCATATATAATATTAAACACCTGTGTTAGCTGTGTTTAAGTTCACTTATCTACACGCGAGTTGAACAAACTGCGATTATTCATGTATGTATTATTCAGTTGATGTTGTATATATATATAAAATATTAAATATAAGGACTATATCAAAATAATAATAATATATTTTATATAATAAAAAATTCTCATATTCAATCTAACGACAATATATTTATTTAGTACATCGGAAACAGACAATTTCACTTGTATTTAGTACAATCAGTACAACGCTTGATTTAAACATGAAAGAAAGTAATTTAATAATTTACATTGAATGTATGAAAATTAAAAATCGATAAAAAAAATAGAACACATGCAAAACAATGCAAAATTTTCGCAGAAATATTTACGCTCATATAAATAAATAATATATTCCGAATGTGAATTATCCGTTTAATAATAATAATGAATCGAACAATGAAAAGAAAAGAAATTCGCCTTTCGAATGCATTAACAGTAACATATATAGAACTATTTTTTTTAATATTAATTAGTTCATCTCTGTAACAAGAGAACGCATTTTTTTCAGTCTTATTACACTTGAAAACAATAAGATTTAGACAATTAAGATTCAAAGATGATGATATCTGCCGTTTTTAAAATCTTCGTCTATTGTTCTATTATTTTACTGGTTTTTTTTTGTTTTTTGTTTTAAGTTGGACATTTGCGAAAGCTATAAATTTCGCATAATGACTTCATAAGCGACTAGCGCTTATAAGCTCGCGTATGAAATATTAAAAGCTCGTAATCGCGGTAAACATTTACGTAATGGTTAAACACCGATAAGTGGATAACGTACATGGTCTGCAGCATAACGAGCTTTTACTATACAATATACCGCTATATTGGTATAAAGTAATGTATTCAACATTTGAATATGACATCAATAATTCATGACCCAGTAGCTGTTTTGTCGTATTCTATACAATGTACATTATAAGACTTCCTCGAAGTGGAAGGAAAGCAGCGCTTCCCAAAAATTTGTAACATTTAAAAATTATTTTCTTAGAAATGAAAGCGTTCTCGTTCTATAAATATAATATTTGCATACGTTTTAGATCGAAATTAAAAATGAGTAATTTTATAAAATACATAATTATATAGTTTCCTGTTGTCATTCATTAAGGTTAATAATCGAGTTATATACTCGATATAAAATCAATTAAATTCAATATATTTAAAAATCAATGCCATCCTTAACAAATATATATATATGTAGACAATCACATCCGTTTATTGATCGTGTTCACATTGCCTAACTTTTATTATAAATCAGATAAACAATTATCATGACAAGTTATAATTATTATATATACATATGTATATATTAATTAAATATTTCTCACACAAAATTAATATTTTATATATTGTATTATATTTCAGATTGTAAAACGTTATATATATTGTTTCAGACACTTTTAAAATGTCAACCCATATAAAAGTTCTTCAAATGTAAAAGTTTAATATTTGCAAAATACGTCGAAAAATTTTTAATCGCATAATTAAATTTAATTTATAAATAACATAAACTAACAATTGCCTCTCACAAATATATATAATAATAATATATTTAAATATGATTTTTATCTGATATAATTTTCTTTATAAATCTACTCTCATTCTTCCTTTTATTTAAAATATTATTGCGTAGCAATTATTAACTTATTTTTTTTTCAATATCACATTAAAAATATTAATATTAAAAAAAATGTAATTCAATTCGCCTGATAAATGGTCAATTTTATTGTTTCGATTTATAAATAACGCAAATAAAAAACACGATAAATAAACTCATACAGTTTTCCTTTACTTATAAACGTTGAAAAAAGCGTTTTCAACGATCACATAATTAATAGTTAAATAAGATAAATTGTTCTTTAATACGAACCAATTTATTATTTTTTATAAATATGTTTTTATATTAAACAATAACCTTTTGGCATTTAATGGTATGTCTATAGTATGATAAAAAAACAACAACATTTCCCATAGTGCATTTTAGATTTGTTTTAGATTATGTTAGTTAAACGTTGCTACTATTTATAAAACGTATAAAATGATACAAACAATGTTATTTAATTCCTTTCTTAAAATCAGTTATTTCATTCTATGTATTTTTTTAAATTTAAATAAGATTTTATAAAAATAAAAATATTCGATAATTTATTATATCTGGTTTCAACTAGTATTTTTTTATATTTTTTTTTAATAAATTTCAGTATATTTTTTATTTTAATTATAAATTAGTCTTACATATAATATATAGTTCAAGATTTGAATTTATAATTTAAATAATTTATTAAGCTTATGTTGTTTTTTTTTACACACAGAAAAGAATAATAATATAATTTATGAAAATGTTCAATTATTATATCTCGTTCAATTGTATCAATCATTTTTAATATTTTATACAAATTATCATATATTATATATAAGATCAATCAACCATAAATCAATAAAGCTTCAAACAAAAATTAATCAATCGTTAACACCTTAATATCAAAAAAAAAACATTAATAATGATATTTTTCAATTATTATTATTATTAATTATTTACATATATATATATATATATATATATATATATATATACACTTTTAATTTACCCTGTATATAGAATTGATGGCGTGTCAAAGGAATGTGTTATATTGCATAAACCGAGAAAAGCGACTTCGTGCAATTAGAACGGATGCTTATTTCGTCGGTAAGTTAACCGGCGTTCTGTTGACACATTGACTGCACTATTGTGCAAGTACTAATTAAAGTGCTAAAGTCGCTTTTCTGCACTGCTAAAAGTGAAAAAAAAAACTAAAGAAAACAAAAAATTAACGTAGAAAATGTCGTAAAACGTCGATTGCGATTTTTCCGATACGACAATTAGTAGCCGAATGACATTTAGAGAATTTTTCCGATTCAGTTTACCTTCTTTTGTACCTTTAGAATTTATGTACATTTTTTTTCTCTTTTATTACATTGTTTCAAATATATTATATAAAATATGTGATATTATAACAAATTTGGAATAAGGCTATCGGAAGCGAAAAATTATTAATAAAAATTCCGTTACTTATTCGACAGCCTTCAATTCGTTAAATTATCGATTGTATCGTAGATTTTTATATATTATACTTGCGATAGTTTAATAGATAACATTTTTATTTAATAATAATTTTAATAAAATATATTAATTTTCTATAATATTTCATTTTAAAAAAACGATATTTTTTAGTAAGGTTTTTGTCGTAGAATATATAGACTTTTAATCGCTTTAAAATTACTTAAAATTTGATATAAAAACTTTCAATTATACTTACTATTTTTATATCAAAAAAGTTGTTTTTTTTATTAAGTCTACTTAATCAACGCTTTATCAAACAACAATAATAATAAAAAAAAGATAAATGTATCTAAAAATTTTATGTATAATAGTTAAAATTAACATATAATTTTCAAATACCTGTTCATAATATTCACTTTTCATAAATCAACGTCTTTATACATGTTATAACGACTTCCCATCGATTTAAAATAACAGTAACATATATAAAATATAATTACGCACACAATATAATTAAAGTGTTGTAAATAAATTTTCCTTCTCGTTTCGTGATATCGCCGTAAATTTCATAATATCTCAATATGAAAAAGGCGCATCGCTTTGGTCATCATAGTTTATATAATTTATAGTTATAATCACAAGTTAATTATTACTAAAATAAACATTTTTTTCTAAATGTGTACATACACATTTTTATTGCAAAATTTAATCTCAAGTTGCGTCGTGACCTCATCGATTCGAAAGTGAATGAACGTGTCGCATATTTATTATGAATCATCGACATAATAACACAAATACATATCGTGATCTCGAAAGAAATTGTAACAGTGTTTTTTTTTAATAAAATCTATATATAAATTGTAAAATTTATATTGGTCGAGGATTTTTCAAATTTCTCACTAGTATCCGTTGGATTTATTGATAAATTTCGATTATAATTTAACACCTACTAATTTGTAGAACGAAAGTAGTTCAAGTAGTCAATATAAATTATATTGAAATTCAATGCTAAATATTTTGTTTTACTATTCCTTATTAATTTATGTTGTAAAATAAAAAAAATATAATGATTAATCCTTTATTTGATTATTCGCGATCAAATATAATTATATTGCATTATTAAATCTAATTTATTTCACAATTATCAATAGAAATTGTCATTGATTTATTTCAATTATTATTCAATTTATTCTGCCAATTATTTCGCGTTGAAGTGAAATCAATTTACAGCATTTTTCGATAAAATCTATATTATTATATATTAAACCCAATAAATATTAAAATAATATGACATAATCCATCTTATTAAATATATTTTCTGTCATCAATACTATAAACCAGTATTTTCCAATATTGTTTTTTCCATATCAATATTTTGTCGTAATATTTTTAATAGAAAATTTTCTATTATTATTTTTTTATAAATACTATTATAAATTTATACAATATTTATGATTCAAAATACAATTTCAAAAACAACTTTAATTTATATATGGTTAATAATACAAAAATTTTAACGATCGCCCTTTCGATGTTACATAAACGTATTTAACTAAACGTACAACGGTTAAAGGTTACCATCGGATACATTTCAGTTAACGGATAACGTATTATTTGTGTCATATCTCAACGTTACACCGATACACGCTCACAAACGTATTCTGAGACGAAAAACGATAATCGTTTGCGACGAAAATTGTCGATGTAACATTTTCGAGCGTTTTTCCGCGGTCGACGGGTTAAAAAGTTCACGACAAATCGGTTATAATGAACCGAACGTTCCATCATCGAAGAAATCGACGTATAATTTTCCGCCAAAAATGCTGGAAATTATTGAATTTTTGACGTTTATCGTTATCCATTGTTGGATAAAAGTCAATATTTTATATATCATACACTAGTATTGTCTTGTATTATGTCGTAGTATGATTATTCTCAGTTCTAGATACTGTAATAATTTAAAAGATTTGTAGACAGATATTATCTTAACAATATAATTCCTCTATATTTTCAGTTCAATGTAACGATTATCATTATCAAATAATTCATTTGATTTTAAATAATATAGTTTTAAGGAAGTTGAAAATTTTAAAAAATATCTTTTTAACCTATATAATGTTGGTTGAAATTATTTTAAAATTATTATACTAGTAAAGCTGAAATTGTTACTTATAAAAATCAATACCTTTCTCGACCGTAAAATTCGTACTATATTTGGAATTTATTTTTTATAATTGGACTATCAAAGTGTACATAAAAGGAAAAGGTTACAAACGACTGTCACGAAATAACTATAGTTTTAGATCAAATTAATACCGTATTCTGGACAATATAAATTTGTTTGACAACTTAACACCCTTGCGTATGAAAATATCGTTAACGAAATGTTTCGCTAGTTATGCAGTCATAACGATTATCGTGTTATTATCGAACACAAGGAAAAGATTTTTAAATCGGAGATAATGGTCGATAGTTAAACAAGCCTTCAAGGGTCATTAAATGCGAAAATACAAGCGGTGTTCTTTAAATTTTACACCATATATTAATCTCGCATTCTGACATTGGGCGTGCCTTTCTTAAAGATAAGGTCACAGACAGTACATGAGTGCACACGTTCTGAATTTTTCATTCGTGACCCTCAAATGCCGTTCACCATTTGCGAAAAAAAAAATATCCACACAGCCGTCAATTAAAATTTATATCAAATAATTCTGAGCTCAATATAGTCAACCAAGTATTGATTCGATCTATTTTCGTTTTATTACAGAGGTAGTTCCAACCGACCAGTCGACGTCTGCATCCTGGTGGAACGGTGGACAGACATCAATTCCAGACACATCAGATTTCTTCTCATCGACCCACGGCTTAGTGCAGACTCATCCTGGAGTCGTGTCATCTGATGGCTATCATGCTGGTTCAGGCGGCAGGCTGAGTGCTGGAATTAGAGCAAGTCCTCTTCCACCAGCCAGTCAAAATCCAAAGTCTCCATTCAGACATTTGGACTTTACCAGCAGTGCTACAGCTGAATTAAGACGTAATCCATTGTTATCTGCACCTGATGAATGCGCTAGAGCTTGTAGAGAAAATGAACCACCTAGAATTTGTTATTATCATTTCACCTTGGAATACTACACTGTCCTTGGAGCGTAAGGATTTATTTTTATTTTTTTCAGTTAATTAAATTTTATAAATATAAAAATGATATATATTTTTAAAATATTTAGCGCTTGCCAAGTGTGCACACCCAACGCTACCAACGTAGTATGGAGTCACTGTCAATGTGTGTTGGCTGATGGTGTCGAAAGAGGAATCCTCACTGCTAATCGTATGATTCCTGGTCCCAGTATCCAAGTTTGTGAAAACGACAAAGTAGTAATTGATGTTGAAAATCACATGGAAGGTATGGAAGTCACTATCCATTGGCACGGTATCTTCCAAAGAGGATCTCAGTATTACGATGGTGTACCATTTGTTACCCAATGTCCTATTCAACAAGGAAACACTTTCAGGTATTAGAAAAGCTATTAATCTTACTTAAATACATTAAATTAGCTTATAATCTATTTATAATTTAAATAATGACTTTAGATATCAATGGACTGGTAATGCTGGTACTCACTTCTGGCACGCACACACTGGTCTTCAGAAATTAGACGGTTTATCTGGAAGTATCGTCATCAGACAGCCACCTTCTAAAGATCCCAACAGTCATTTATATGATTTCGATTTAACTACTCACGTAATGATACTTAGTGATTGGTTGCATGAAGATGCTGCTGAAAGATATCCAGGTCGTCTCGCCGTCAACACTGGTCAGGATCCTGATAACGTACTCATCAACGGCAAAGGACAATTCAGAGATCCTAACACAGGATTCGTAACCAACACACCACTTGAAATCTTCACTATTACACCAGGAAGACGTTACAGATTCAGAATGATCAATGCTTTTGCATCGGTATGTCCAGCTCAGCTCACTTTCGAAGGACACGGTCTTACTGTTATTGCAACTGACGGTGAACCTGTACAACCCGTACAAGTTAATACCATCATTTCTTTCTCTGGTAAGAAAGCATTTTATATTTCTAATTTTTATAATGGTTTATTTTACAATTAATCGATTAAAACTGGCTTGATGAAATCATTCAGTATCATATTTATTCAAGTAGTATAGTAGCGTAGATTTTGAAAGTTAATTTTAATCTTCTTTTGAAAAGTTTTCCGTGTCGTTGTTCTACATCCATATATCCTATAATCTTTCAACATCATGTTTTTAAAAAGTATGTTCTTTTTAAAAATCAGTTTACAATTTCATCGATTTCGCTTCATTCTTACACGGCCTTTGGAAAAAAATACTTTGCAACTCGAGGATTATGCTTAATTTCGTATTACGGAAGTGCTTCATGTCGAACATTGCCAACAGTACCTGTTGAACAACCAAATTTATTATGGTCCCAAAAACATTGGTTTTGGCCAACGGCCAGCTTATACAATACTACTATTGCAACAATATTAACCGTATGTAAATGGAGCAAACTTGAAGGGAATTGGTGAAGCAGGTGGATTTATCGTGGAGCAAAATCGTTTGTCACGAAGTGACCACAAACCTACACGAAACCTCTTGTAGACAGTGATGCAATTGAGAAACACTGTATAATAGTCGAGATAGTCTAGTCGAAAGGAACGTTGCAAAAAGCCTATTGTAGAACAAACGAACACGTTATATTCGTGCATTTAGCACGGTTTCAGCTTTCGTTTGCTCCATCCAACGGGTGGGCCGATATAATTATGATAATTTCGACAAATTATCTCGTTAAAGACGTACGAAAGTATATGATTTCAGAAGCGTAAGAACAAATTTTCAATTATACACCGCAATAATGTAAACGTTGCCCGTACGATTTCCTATCTGGAAACTAACCACCTTGGATATTATAGGAAATTCGTGTAATTTTTGATCGGTGATTGCATATTGTGCGGTTGATAATTTGTTTGGAAATTATAGAAATTGCACTACGCACTGATATCATTAGCTATTTAAGCTATTTAAATAAATCATTTCGAACAATTTTCATTTTTTTTAACTGTTTAAATAAACCTTTTAATTCTAAATATCTAGAAATCACTTTAATGTTATATACTAACCCAGTTATTTTTAAGAAAAATTATATATTCAGTCAACTTTGTTTGTTCATCAAATAAAACTGCATTTTTAAATTTCATCACTGCATATTTTGTATAAATAGATTAAAAATACAACAATGTAATTATGGTTAAAAATTAAAATAAATTATCAATTAATTTAGAAAAATCGATAAAGATTTGTATCATCTTGGCAATCAGCATAAAGTTGAATCATTTTAATTTTTTATAAACAATTTCTTTATTATTTATTTAAAAAATCAAATATTTTATATACCTAAAGAATATATAAAAGTTTCTAAAAGCCCTATAATTATTTTACTACCATAATAAATTATATTAATTTAGTATAATTAAATATTGTATATTAAGATCTCAAACGTCTTCCGATTTGTGCAATTTAATGCATCCATCATTGCATACAGAGTTATAACAAACCAAAAATGCATCAGTCACCATATTACATCACACTTTAACAAAACGCAATTGTGAAAAAGGAATATTTTTAACAAAAAATATATACCGTTGATAACTTTCTTCACACATCACGTAGACAATCGTCGTGCGTAATTTCAAACCAAATGTGCAATTAAATCGTGTTCAGAAGTAAAAGTGTGCAACGCCCTTGTCTTTGGCACAAACGCGTCTAGAATATGCACCATCCATATAATTATTATGTGTATTTATGCACATTTCGAGTTCAATTGTCAATTCAGTATGCACTTTGGTGAAATGCATCAAACGTGCCATGCTAAACATTGTGCCGGGTTCACACGAACCGGACGACGATTGCAAAATGGCCATCGAAAACGGTTCATTCTCCGCCACCGAAAAACAGTCAGGTTCGGATAAGATCGGACGAATGCACAAGTTCCACAGAATACCTATATAGAATTATTAATGCATTGAACAAGGTGCATGCAACTGTACTTTATGTCATACAATGGAATTTGAATGTACAAGACCAATCTTCATTGTATATCTGGCCAATATTTTCAATAAATATTAGTAATTTATGTGACTACCAAGATTTATACTTTATGCTGTTATATATCATTGATTCTATAGAAACAGTTACAATTATCCTTGTATAATTTAACTTCAACTATGTATTCTTAAGGTCGAATATACTTCTACTATAATATAATTATATATAATATAAGATATTATAAGATTCAAATAATACTATTCAATTCAACTATCAATTTATATTTTTTTCAATATACCATATTTGTATATTACATCATCTCATCTTATACTTAAATTATACTTTAAAATTCTTCACAATATTTTATAATAAATATCATTTTTTTTAACCTCTGTTTGATACTGAAAAAATCTTTCTTTTTACATGTTTTCAGATATTACATTGTATCATAAACGATTTTCTATTTCATTGCTTGCTTTTGAAATCATAACGTTCTAAATTCAAATTTATTATTAATTAGACGTTGATTCACAAACCAGTTTTAAAGAAATTAATCTATTTAGTTTCTAATAATTCGATACACAATTGTGACAGGTGAAAGATACGATTTCGTTATCGAAGCCAATCAACCAGCCGGAGCTTACTGGATCCAAGTTCGAGGACTTGGAGAATGCGGTATCAAGAGAACACAACAATTGGCCATCTTGAGATACGCCAGAGGACCATATCAGCCATCGTCACAGACTCCAACCTACGATTCTGGTCTCCCACAAGGAGTGGTAAGATAACAGATTTACATATATCCATTTGATTTGAAGAAAACCTGAGTAATGATCACATTTGATATGTGTTTTATCGTTTTGCATATTTTTATCAGCATGCTATGCACATTTATGTTTGAATTTTTGTTTTTTTTTAATGAATATGAGAATATTCATGAGATTTGCATGGAATCACCGATTGATTACATCACTGTGTGCAATTTTTGTTTTGTTTCATCATCAGATGAGCAATATTTTTTTTCCAATTCAAAAACTCATATTTTTATTGAAATATTTTAGCATGCTTAACATTTACATAAATATTACAAAATTTTAATTATATTTATAAAGTAAACATTATTTATTTATTTCGATTATTAGAGGCACTTATGTTTGAGTAATGATTTGAAGTAATTTTGTATAAAACAATATTATTATATTATTATAAATATTTGTATATTTGCATTATTTTTAGTAATATAATATTAGTACTTAACATACGTATATACTTTGTACATACTAAAATTTGTAATTTTATGACTTACATGTTTGATTTATAGTATTATTTTGACTATTGTATAAACATTTGTACGCAAATTAATGCATGAACGACTTTAACACAATGTACATAAATTACTACCAATTTTACTCGAAATTTTCACGACGAATTTTCGGCTCCACTTTTATTTTTAAACAAAAAAAACGAAAAGTTTTACGACCGACATACCACAGACTAGAAAATGAATTTGATAAAAAAAAACATCGTAAGTACGAAGCGAAACACTATATAAAACGATACGAACGGCGAAAGTAGAGGACTCGTATAAAAATAGGGACGGAATCGTTTAAAAAAAATGTGTCATTTTCTGAAAAATATTCTCTGAATAATCAGGTGATGAATCCTTTGGATGCAAGATGTAATATTCAGAGAGACGATGCCATTTGCGTCAGCCAGCTGAAGAACGCTAAAGATATTGATCCAGCCGTTCTCCAGGAGAGACCGGATGTTAAAATTTTCCTTCCGTTCAGATTCTTTGTTTACAGACCGGAAATGCTCTTCCAACCTAATACTTACAACAGATTTTTGGGTATGTACAAAAATTTATTCTTATTTCACACATTTTTTTTCATATATTTTTCATTACAATAACAGATCGCTTTCTATTTGTTCTGTTTTAACTGTTTTTTTTTAATATTTATATATGAATATTGTGAAAGGAATTTTTAGTTTAAAATATTAGTTAAAAATAATACATGTTGTGTATATATAAGCAATAAATCGTGCAATAATCATAAAAATATTCCAAATATTTTTTTTATATTACACATCATAAGAAGTAGAGCGTGATTGTTTTAAATAATATATGTAGTTGTTCAGTGAAATTGCGAAAATATTTTAATACTTTTTCTTCTTTTTTTTCATTTAATTTTCATACTTTAAATAGAGACATCTTTTGAAATTTCGTGATATTATAAAAATAAATTCATAATAATAGATAAATGTCCAAATAAGAATCTTTTCCAATAATAAAATATAAATTAAAATATTTTATGTAAAGCTTAAGTCAACTTAGCGTGAAACTATATACATAATATTATATTCGACGAATAAAATAATATTTTTTTCAATATAAATATATATAAGTAAATTCACAGGAAAAAAATATTCAAGGACACTGTATATATATATATATATATATATATGAAAAATATTTTTACACATAATAGTAGTACTTGTAAGGATCATTATTTTTATAAATTAAATAGTTTTCAATATTGATAACAGATGTCACTTACTTTGAAATAAAAATTATTATATATTTCAATTATTATATAGACTGAATAAAAAATATTATTTGTAGTGGCACCTCAAGGAGATCACGTTATAAGTTTGATAGACGAAATCTCATACTTAGCTGCACCAGCTCCACTCTTAACACAATATGATGAGATCAATCCTGAACAGTTCTGTAACGGTGACAACAGACCGGCAGACTGTGGTCCAAATTGCATGTGCACACATAAAGTAGATATTCCATTGAATGCCATTGTAGAAATTGTACTTGTAGATGAAGGTAAAAAAAAATAGTTTTGCCACAATAAATATTATATCAGTATAAAATTTCAGTGTAAACTAAACAATTTTGCTGATTGTAGTTCAAATCGCCAATCTTTCTCACCCGTTCCATTTGCACGGATACTCCTTCAACGTCATCGGTATCGGTCGATCTCCTGACAGAAATGTCAAGAAGATCAACTTGAAACACGCACTCGATCTTGATAGACGTGGTCTGCTGCACCGTCACCTCAAATTGGGAGATCGACCACCAGCGAAGGATACTGTCGCTGTTCCAAACAACGGCTACGTCATCTTACGTTTCAGAGCTGACAATCCTGGTTTCTGGCTGCTCCACTGTCACTTCCTGTTCCACATAGTTATTGGAATGGATCTGATCCTTCAAGTTGGCACGCACGCCGATTTACCACCAATTCCACCAGGTTTCCCCACGTGCGGAGACCACTTACCACCTATACCCATTAATTAATTTCGTTACCATATATAAATTTCAGTGAAGAACAATGCGCCAAGCAAAGAGTGAAATCTGAATGCATGTAATTTTATACGTTTTCATCGATTTTTCTGTGAATACTCATCCATTGTATTGCATATTTTTGTCGATATTATATATTTAAGGGATTTAGAATTAACAGAATTGATGATAGAATCAAAGTTATATCTCTAAGTCTATATTTGGTACTATTTTATTATTTCCACTTTATATTTCAATATTCACAATAATCATATTCATTGCCATAATAATTTCAAGTTTACGAATCCCTAAGAAAATGACATCGACTTAAAATGTCTTCACTATATTTTGACACTTTCTTTACACTGTTACTGTTTTCACTTATTAATTTATTAATATAACACACTTAATTTATTAAAGAGTAAAAATCTGCAAATAGTATTATAATTGAAGTATTAGCAGATTTTTATATATTTAATATATTTTGATATTAGTTAAGCTTTTTATTGAACAAAAATAATACAATGGAATTAATATCTTGCCGATCAGTATCATCATTTAGTATAATTATTAAACTGAGGTTTTCTATCAATATAATAATCATTTAATGGCACTCTCAAACGCAGAGTTTTATACAGCTTTAAAATTTATAACTTATCATTATTAGAACTTTAACAGTTCATTATCAATTTGTGTACAACACTTGCTTATTCAAAAAAATATGCGCATAATGTGCGGACGTTTTAATATTTCCATTTCTTCTACTATAACTGTCTAGTATTTGAATTTTTAATATATCTATTAGATTAATTTTTAACTTTCAACCCCTTACGTTATTATTATATTGATTTTTACAGAAATTCTAACAATGTTTATTTAATAAACAACTAATCCATCATTCGGACGAGCCATCTTTTGCCAAAACGCAATTAACTCATTTTTATAGTACATTGTAAACATTTTTCCTTTTTTTTTTTGTAATTTATATACAAATTGTACGCTACGTACGTAAGTCATTGTTTGTAAATATATACATATATGTATTTTTTTTTAATATTTCTACGAGGGTTTCTTAGGTGGTATACCGGAAATGTAAGCGGGGTGAGTAATTTTTGTATATATACATATGTATTAAAAATAAAAACAATTGAGATTATTAGTACCAGAAATTTCTACGAATTATTCATAATATTTATTAATGTCCCTCCACCCCGAAAGAGCGGGATGAATCGAAGTTTGTCATTTTTTTTATTACATGTTTGTTGTTTAAGATTATTATATAATTAACAAAATAATGAAAAAAAATATATACAACCGCATTATACATTTGTAAATAGCAGCATCGTTTCAATATATTTTAAAAAAATGATTTTAATTTAATTTTATTAAAATCTTTTTTTTTAACAAGAATTACATGTTATATTACCAATTGTTTCATCATTACTCGTGGTCATGAGATGTACCTAGTCAACTGACACATCGAGATAAAAAAATCTTACCATTTTTTTTTATATAAGTGATCTGTAATTATACCATTTTAATGTGATTATACCATTACCATCTTTTTTTGTAATAAAGATAATATTTAAATAATTTACCCTTATGTGTTCCCAGATCCTAAAAATTTCTCCATTTTATATCTTTATAACAAGGATAGACAAACGAATAACATAATATTTTTCTTGTTATGTAATAAATCAGTTTAAAGATTTAAATATAATTTTTTTATTGATAAATTCCTTGAGAGAATATCAATTTAAATTATTATTACTTGTAATTCATCTAAGAATCTCTAGATAAATCTTCGCTTAATATAAGTTTGTCTATCCCTTCTGTAAAATATACTAATTGTTCATAGCTGTATCAATATCCAAATACAGTAATGAACTAATAGTCTTAAAAATATCATTCTTTCAAATAACAATAGATATTATGTCTATTATAAATTATTTACTATAATTATTGCATATATATTTCTTGTAAACTTTTTAATTATATATGACGAATTATTATAATTATGTCAAAAATAATATTTTCATCTTCAAATTACCTTTAATACTTCTATTTATTAAGTAGACATAATCACACAAATATTTCATTATGTTTTATTGCACTGTATTATGAAAATTAACATTTTTTTATAATTATATTATAAATATATACATATATTATCATATAATCTAACACAGAGTAAGTAATATTTAAAAATATGATGCATGAAGAAAACAGCACTTTACAGTATGTTTTGAATTCACAGTAGCATATACGAAGAATGTTAATTAGTAAGTAATGTGTACATTATATATTATATTTTCAATTATATTTGTAAATGTAAAAAGTGTAAATAATCTTTAATAATATTTTATATAATATAATAAATCAAAAAATAAATAAATAGATTTATATTTATGCAATTTTATATTGATATTATAGGTAATGAATCCGCTGGATGCAATTTGCAATGTTAAACGTCGTGATGCTGTATGCGTGAGCAACATGAAAAGTGCTGCTCACATAGATCAAGGAATCTTCCAAGATAGACCTGATGTCAAGATCTTCCTTCCATTTAGATTTTATTTCTATAAACCAGAAGAATTGTTTACTCCGAATACATACAACAGATATCTAGGTAGAAGCTTTCTACATTTCTATGTATCATAATAAAATTATATAATTAAAAAGTGTTTTTTTCTGACTATAGTTGCACCTGGAGGAGATCACGTAATCAGTTTAATCGATGAAATATCATATGATTCTCCACCGGCACCACCTCTTTCTCAAATTGAAGATATTCCACCAGAACAGTTCTGCAATGGTGATAACAGACCACCAGATTGTGGACCCAACTGTATGTGCACACACATGATAGACATTCCACTGAATGCTATAGTCGAAGTTGTTTTAGTTGACGAAGGTTAACTTCATTTACATTACATATATAATAGCAATATTGAAAGATCAAACACATTTTATTACTTATATTACAGTACAACAACCAAATCTTTCACATCCTTTCCATCTCCACGGTCAAGGCTTTAATGTCATTGGTATGGGACGATCTCCTGACAAAAACGTCAAAAAAATCAATTTGAAACACGCTTTAGATCTTGATAGAAGAGGTCTTCTTCATAGGCAGTTCAATCAGCCACCTTTCAAAGATACCGTTGCTGTGCCAAATAATGGATATGTAGTATTCAGATTTAGAGCTGATAATCCAGGTATGTTACAGTAATAATAGTCAGATATTTCATCGATATGGACATAATTAATGACTTTTATCGTTTTATTTACAGGATATTGGCTTTTCCATTGCCATTTCATATACCATATAGTAATTGGAATGAACTTAGTGCTTCATGTAGGGACTCAAAGTGATTTACCGCCAGTGCCTCACAATTTCCCGAAATGCGGAGATCATTTACCGCCTATACAACTACACTGACAATAGTCAATAGTGTATTTTATTAATATTAGATATTAACCAATTCACCCAACATTGCCTAGCTAAATTTATATGTAAAATTTCAAACCAAAAGTTTTTAACTAACATTTATTTATATGCTCAACGTGCAATAAAACGATTAACGTTTAAGTGAATAACGATTTAAATAGTAATATATTGTAAATTAATATACATTTGACTTGATGTGACTTTTTGCTTCTGCAATGCTGGACATATTTATATGTATATTTTTTTTAATTGTTTAATCGTAAGAGATTATATGTATATGTTTTTTTTTAAAGAAAACGATGCAGAATGCGAAGAATGCGTTTACAAGTCAATTAAATTATTGTTTGCGTTTTTCCTCTCCGCTAAATAATAAAGAAAAAAATGAGGAGAGTTGAAAAACGCGAATTCGAAACGAAAGCAATGTTATTTTATGGCGGATGTAAAGTTGTTCAACGATAACTGTGTTAGCCATAAACACTTTAATGTGAAACATGTGATCTTTAAGTCCCTTTAATTGTTAAGTTGATGTCGACACAATGCAGTTGTCGATTTGCGTGCATTACATGTAAAATGTTATACGAGTCATTAATTCAAATCAAATTACATGTCTGCCATTAAGAACAAAGATTTTTATAAAATTGTTTCGTGTTTTTTTTTCATATATATATATATATATATATATATATATATATATATATATATATATCCGAATCCTTCTTATCCTTATTCAGCCTTATACATACATTAATGAAGATAGAAAATGAAATTACTCTGATAGAATAATACCATAGCAAAAAAAAATGTAAAGTTTAATAACATATAATCAAAATTTAGTTGATAAATCAACTTCTTCTAAGTTTCAAAGAACTAATAAGAAAATAAGTATCATTTATTTGGGTTTGCCACTAGTCTTTACATTCTTTAAATCTAATTATTATTAAATAAAAGAGAGCTTTATAGACATTAAATAAAAATAACTTCTCGAACATGGAATAAAATTGGAATATATGTTTTAATCTTATGATCAAATTTCATAAAAAATATTTTTAGAACTCCAATTTTAGATACTGATACTGTGTAATGAATCTATCACTGCTTTAGAATAAAAAAATATCTTATGAAAAATAATTATAAATATGTACATGAAAAATTTAAGGAATTTGCTAATGAAAAGTTTTTTTTTTAATTTAAACGCTTGTAGTAGAAGTAATAATTTTACTCAAAAATAATGTAAATTAGATATTATTTTGTTTTTAATTTATTTAATTCAATGGCCATAGATCGATTTTTTTGAAAATATTATAAAACGGAAATTTAAAAAAAAAAAAATTTTATACATAGAAATGAACGATTCAATAATTTCTCAATATATTTTCCTAGTAGATTATCATTGTATCTTAAAAACAACAATTTTATATTGTTTTATTTGTCTAATAAATTCTTATTTTTATAATTAAAAGTTAAAATCTATCAAAAAAAGAATACTTTTTCATTGTTAAAATGAAATGCCCATTTCTTTATCAAAAAAGTTTCTTTTTATCAAAAAACCTCAAAAAAAAAATACCAAACAAAATCGCTTTTTCTTAGATTTTTCGATCAGAATTGAAAATCTGAAGCAAGAACAGTTTCGTGATAATTTCTTTATTTGATAATCACCAACCTTTCACCAAAAACTGAACTCATTATTTGTATTAAATATTAACAAAATAGAAATACTGAAATAGTTAATGTTATTAGCAATATTCGTTCAACAGATAAAGCATAGAAATAGAGGTGGAATATTTTATCTAATGGTTGAAAAAATTGATGAGAGTTTTTTTTTACAAATATTTATTTAATACATAATTGACAACATAGATTTTAGTCAATATAAATTCATAACTTAAAAGTTTAATAAAAGTTTATATCAAATTAAAAATATAATATAATACATAACTTAGATATCTAGTGTATTATGAAATATTTCAATAATTATAAACTAATTAAATCATAATAAATGAGTATGAAAATGATAGCTTAACTCGAAATAAATAAAATTTACACTAGATAAACATTATAAATAGACGATTTATAAGTCAAAACAATAGTTGAGCAATTCTTTGGTAATCGTGGTAGTCTTTCGTCAGTAGTTAGTCATTAGTCAACGTTATCATTAAATAAATCACTTTTTTATACATTATAAGATCACCAAAATTCTCCTTTAATCGATCCTATAAAATAATATAACGTTTATAATTTTGCTAGAGATGGAAAAATTTGGAATAAATATGGCCAAAACATGCAAATTAGTTGTTAGACTAACAAAGTGTCAGGTCTTTTAAAGTTGCCGCACTTCGGTAAAACGTCTTTGACTTTTTTCGGTAGTTCAGGTTTAACACTGAGAACAATTCCTGTTGAAATGGACGATACTCCTCTGCAAGAACGACATTCCAGCATCCACGTGCCCAAATTGTCTGCGATTATCCTCACAATAACGAAACCTTTCTTTGGAAGTAATATGGTATCTTTTCTAGGAGGATTCAACAGATTTCTAGAAGAATCAATATTTCATATTTAAATATAAAACCATAGAGAAATTTTAACATGAAATTATAAAATATCTGATTAAATCAGTACCATGACATTTTAATAAAACCAATATCGTTATTTAAAATTTTGGAATATTGATTAGTTTATTTTTTTATAAAGTCGAATCACCAACTCTATAATTTTTTTTTTTTGATACTATAAATTTAAAATAATTAGTTTCATAAATAAAATATTATAAATAAATTAATTATTTTAAACAGTAGCCTACTATATATAATAATTACAATATATGTATTTACTTTCTATAATACATAACAATCAACTTAACATATAAAAAAAAATCAAAGATAAACCATAGTTATTGAACTAACTTTGTAAAATTGTATTGATATCAAAAAACATACCTTTGAATATTACCATCATAATCCAAATATTTGACATCATCCACTGTAATACCATTAATGAATGATGGAGATGTATATAAAACATACATAGGATTACCGTGCAAATGGAATACCTTTGAACTTTGACTGTTGGTACCTATTATTCCAAAAGCACATTAAATATATGTATTTTATAGCTTTCACATGACAATTATTTATTAAATAATTAACCTTCATCTACAAGAACGATCTCCAACGTAGATTTATATTCTACATCTAAAACGTGAGTGCATTCTATGTTATTATTTTTTAACTCAGCACCGACGTGACAAATAGTCCTCTTAATCACATCTTCCGGTTGAGTTAAAAGTGGTGAGTTGGGATATAAAAAGTTTTTACCATTAATTTGTATTGTAGTTGCATTTTCGCCATCGACAGCTGAAAATAATATCATAAATAAATTTTGAACAATATAAAATATAAAAATATGAAAATGAAATATAAATCCACTAACATAATTCTGCTGGATAAAATGGGGGCACTGGCATAGCATCATTTAAATATCTATATTCATTATCATCATTGTTGACATTGATTTCATTGGTTTCCACCTTCAAATATACTGATTTTTCAGCTGTTGGTGAAACTGTGACATCAGCACGTGCTCCAAGAGAATCAAATAAATACTGACCGGATATTACTTCGTTAGAAATTATGACAGGCTATAAATTATAGTAAATTACAAGATATTTCTTATACGCATAATGATGATACATAATTAACTACATGAATCAGCAAAATATTATATATATATATATATATATATATATATTGATTATATTATATAAAATAAAAATTAATTACTTCTATATTATCCATGGACTCGATTTCTGTGGAGTTTGAACCGTCATACATTATTAAACCATTTTGATGCAAATCTTTGCAACCGTTTAAACCATCAACATAAAAACCATAAGTGGATGAACGTTGATTTGCATTTAAAATAAAATCAAATCTTTCACCTGAAAGTTATAAAATAAAATAATTAACACATGTATTAGTTCATTTTATAAATTTTAGTTAAACTAAATATTTTATCAATGCATTAATGTTCATTTTCATATTTCAAGTTCTACTTATTTATTGAATAAAAAACAAAAGTAATAATCTTCAGTAGAATTTATGAATCTCCTTTTATAGTTCCAATTGAGTGATAGATTAGAATTATTAAACAATAAACATAACAATATTATTTTAGTCGTAATTATTAAAAACGAAAAATAGAAATTCATCGTAATAATAAAATAAATAAGTTTCATAAAAAAATCCACGACATTTTTAATAAGACTTTAATAAGTGAAATTTCAAAATGTCTCTTAAACACATTCAATAATTATTTTCACATTTATATAATGTAAAAAGATTTTTGACAAATTATAAAATAATTAATTGAACACTGATTGAACACTAATTAATTGAACACAAAACTTCACATCAATCACGAAATATAATCGAAAATACCACGAGAAAAATAATCACATGTCATATCTATTGACGAAAAAATATAAGTTGGATGAAAAATGAACAATATGACAACCTTACATAAAAAAAGCACTAGTATCGAAAATCTCGAAAGGTCAAGGCTCTCAATCGTAGATTTTTTTTATGTATAGAATAAATTTCACATGTCTATATTGAAAACGTATTAGAAATGTATGCCTACAGATTTCATATTATTCAACCGTGAATATACTCCATATAGCAAGCGTGTATATCGATTTAAACTTTCTCGAAAATCTTATATTAAAGCAGTCACAAAAGATGAAACGGCATATTCGCAGAACAAAAAGTTCATTTTTTTTTCTGACCACTCGATTTCTGATAGATGCCGGCTGCGATTTCTTAGCCCCGTTTGAAAAAAAAATATTAATTACATCAGACATTGATCGATGATGACCAGCATAAGAGTGTCATTCTTGAAACTTGTTATATTATATTATGGATAAATTTCACTTATAATATTTATATCGTATCCTTTCACTGACTTTCTTCGATTTTCGCGGAAAACGTTGGTTTTAAACGTGTCAAAATTGCCGCGCGCGCTTCCTCTTGTCGGCCGCTAATGATGACAATAAAACCGCAAATTACGACCATTGACATTTGTTACTTCCGATTTTAGCGTTGAATTACGAAAATTCATATAAAATTAATATTGTAAATTTAAAAATTTACCGAATATATTATGCTTATAAAAGCCTATATATAATATTATTTATATATGTATAATATTAATCATAAATTAAAAGCGGAGAAATTTCTCACGGATGATGAAATTAAATTATACGCTTAAATTATATATAAAAATTATTCCATCTACATTGTACAAAAAAAATTAACATTCAACTTCTATACAATGTTATTCATTTAACATAAAAGCGAAAGTGATATTTATTGCTTTTCTAAAATTATATTTATTAATCACTTTAATTTTAAAATATTTCGATTTAATAATATTTACCTGGGTATAGAACAAAAGACTCCACCGATGTGGGTTTCACTGCTTTACCGTCAGATGATATCACAGTCATTGGATGTTTTTGTAAACTTACAATAATTGGACAATCTAAAGGCACAGCATTGATTACTCTCATCCTATATTTTGAACCACTCTTAACAAATATCCTAAAAACAAATTAGAAATAATTTTAAATTTTCTGAAAAATTACAAAAAAAGTAGTAATCTCATATAAAAACATTCGTTAAATGAACAACAAAATGGAAGGTTAATAAACTTATTAAAATTATTAATTTTTATATAACACTTTCTAATGAAATGAAACAAATTGAAAAATATCCATCGATTCGATTTATTAATATAATTAATCTTTAGATATTTCCTTCAAAATGGGCGTTCAAACGGTGAATTAAATTCGCAATAAAATTTATTGAATAATAAATTCTAGCCACAATCGAGAAACTTGGAATTTTAATCTAGTCTAGCTAATATATTTTTGTTTTCAAACCAACAACTAATAAAGCATAGGCATTTTATCGCACTTTCTTCGCAAATGATTCATTTGCAAATTTCTCTCGCGCCGAATGAGATTTATGAATACTTATTCGTAGGGAAAGTCGTTTTATGAAGTACAATAACCATACCGAAAAGCATAATATCAAATACGTTTAAATGAAAAAGTAACATTTTCAAAACGAGTTTTCCAAACAAAAATAATCATAGAATATGATAATAAAAAAATTTCTATTCCGTCTATCGTTATTTTCTTATCGACAGAAATAATTTCATTTTTAAAATAAAATAAATTATAAGTAGAACATATCATATTTATAATATCAATTAAATGATATGTATTACTGATAGTAAAAACGATCAGAACAATCGCGACTTGTTTAACCTGATATAAATATAAGAAAAAAATGTTTTATACATTTTTGTTTTCTTAACAATTATTATTATTATACGATAGATTATTAAAAGTAATTTAATTTTAATAAAAATTCACGCTCAGATGAAAAAAAAATAATACATGCAATTAAATTCTCATGGTTAAATTAAGTAAAAGCGTTTCAAATAATATTGCACGTCATAAAAATCAAATAATTTACATGCGTCTATTATAAATAATTTTAGCAAGAAAATATTGACTTTCCGCAAATTTTCATCCATACACAAACAATATTGTAATTACTTCTTTTCAATTTTGCACATTAAAAAAAAAGTATTTATTATGCAAGAAGAGATCCGATTAATTAATATATACAGTCATCAGAAAGCGAATAGAATGTATTATTAATGATGATATTTTAATTTTATTCTTAATTGTTGAACCGAACATTTTTTTTGTAATTTCAATTACAGTTTAGAAATCAAAAATTAGATTTTATATTTATCATATAATAATATGTCATGTACACATTAATATATTAATCTTGATTTTTAGCAGCATCTTCATGGTGAAAGATTGATGCTTTCGCGACCTCTTTATGGAAATTATATTCACAAATTCGAATGAAATATCTGTGTCAATGTAAAACAATTTTTTAACGTTGTCTTTATCTGAATATATAAAAATATATACATTTTTTTTTGTATTCTAAATACATTATTTAAAAATTAAATTCGATGATCTTTCACCTGTAGTGACCTAATAAATACCGCAAAAGTTTTCATTTAATCAATTTATTTTATATATTCCTTCTATGTATGAAAAATACATATATATATGAATGATTTTCAATTTATGATTTAATCTAAATTTATTTGCATATATTTTCTTCTTAAAATCATAATGTGAATTATAAAATCATTAGTTATTTACATCATGTTTTTCAATAAAGAAAACTATTTTTGTTTACAACAAAATGTGTATACTTAAAATTAATTTTAGACATAAAATATGGTAATAAATTGAAACATAATCACGCATAATGAAATAAATATATAAAATTATACATTTTATTAGTCATAAAAGTAAATTAATAGATTCAAAACTAACAATAATTAGACGTTTGATATTAGCTTTTCGAATTATCAATGCTGTTTTCTTTTCAAATTTATAATCTAACCGTACTTTTTCCGTATATAAATTATTATAAAAACAGTGAAATTTTCTTCATTTTTTTTTCACGTTGAAAAAAAAAATACAATGCAATAATAATGCATAAAGTGAAAATTAAAATATATGTCTATTAATTTATGCTTGTAAAAAATAAAAATTCACTATACCTTATAGATATCGATAAAAAAAAGTAAGCACATAACAAGTCCATAAAAATTATGTTTATCGAAAGTGAGTTCATTTAATATATCTTAGGTTTATAATTTAAGTTATTATTATCGCAAAAAAATATATATATATATATATATTAATTCGATCCAATAAAACACGTTTATATAGAAAACGATCTCGTGGTGAATGTGAGTGCAATATCGATCATTGTACTGATAAAAAATTCTATTAAAAAAACGAAATTGACTACGGGGCACTCGTATACACAAACACATATAGATATAGATATATAAATGTTTTCTAAGGCATAGAAAGGGAAATGGAAAATTCATCGACAATACGCTTTTATTATAAACGCTCATAGAGTGAAAGTAAAACGCCTGAGAAAAGAGGTGAACCGGTAGATCCTCGACCAAGTACCACATGCCGTTTCGTTCTTGACAGTGACTTTGAGCTAGAAAAAAAGATTTCTCTTTCGTAAAAATCGACTCATTCGTAAAACGATGTTAGAAAGAAGAAATAAAAACTAAGACATCGTCTTAATCGCGTTCCTCGTGGTCACAGTTTTATTTTATTTATTTTTTTTTGGTTTTTTTCGAGGTCGAAGTCGTGTCAATGATGCCTCTTTCACTCGTTCGAAAGTCACGAGTGAACTTCGTTAGACGATTGCGATGAATTCAGATCTCGTTAGAAAAAAAAAATAGACTAAAATTATTAATGTCTAAATTTATAATTTAAGCTATTCTTCTATATGATGTATGCTTAAGAAAATTGGAGATCTATAAGATTATTTATATTATATTATATAACCAACAATAACAAATAGTTAGCCAATAACGACAATGATCAAATATATTAAAATATTATATATAACATAAAAAAATATCAGATATTTAAATAGATATAAATATATTTTGAACTAATTTAAGATTCTTATGAACTCAGAGGCAGAAGTATAATTTTTAAATTCACGCACAATTCTATAATGTTATGATTTTATTTTAAAAATTTGACAGGCTTATTCAATTGCGAATTATTTTAATATGCGAATGATATTTTAAACATTTAATTCTAGAATATCTTTAAAACAAAAAAAAAATCTTACATGCCTAGAAAATTTAAATGTAAAATTAATAAACCTATCTAGATAAATAGATATTATATAAAAATCAAGAATAAATAAAATACTAAGATTCAAGCTACATTATACATACCTTAATTAAGTATTTACTTAATGTTAACGTGACATATTGAAGACAATGATGTATCAATATATTATGATTTATTTGTATTAAAAAAATATATATAATTTAGATATTAAATCATTGATAAGAAGATTTCAAAATATAAATTTCGTTGATCCGAACAATATTAATTTATTAAAATAAAGAACTGAACTCACCTTCGAAAGTCGTTTCTTTTTCCATCGTGACCGTCTATGATCAGATCGGTCAATCTCGGATTGCTGAAGTTGTCCACCGAAGCAGAAACAATTATTACATCTTCGCCGTTTCTATCGTGATCGTACAATGACGAAGATGGTTCCATTGGCCTCGGCTGTTTGACGACAAGCGAACCGAAAAGTCCACTCAATTGTTGTGAAACTGCAATGTAAAAATAGAGACTTACAAAATTTTAATCGGTGGACATGCGAACCGTTGAAATTGTTCCACATTATTTACTTTTTACAGTACTTTCATGCAATCGTATTCTCAAAAAAAAAAAAAAAGAATAAAATCAAGGCTGTAACAACACTGAGAATATAAACTACTGAATTGTAACTTAGAACCGAAGACTATCTTTTAGAAATTAAATTGGAAGATATTTTTTGATTACATGTTATATATATTAATACATATTTTTCTTTCAATAAAAAAATCGATCACAGATTTCGAATAGACTATACTAAACTTACTTTTTAAAAGGCCACATGTATGACTTACTAAACTATTTAGTAAGGTATACCAAATTTTTTAATTAAAAAATAAATGACCTTTTTTTGATATACTTACTATATTAAAAGATTACTTATAATATTAATATTCGCTTAAAATTAGAAAAAATACATATTTAAAAAAGTACGATTGAGTATCGCTGTTCTAAACCAAAAAGCATGATATTATAAAATGTACTGTATAACAAGAAAAAGATGTTGTTTGAGAAAACAGGAAACGACGGCAATTAAAGATCTATAGAATAAACTGAAGAAGAAATAAATAAAAATAATGAAAACGCGGAAAAGAATACTTTGATTATCCAATCGAAGATTTTGAAAAAAAAAAGTATTAAATTCATAGTCTAGGAAGTGAATCTTCAAATCGGGGTCATCGTGATAACTGTCAATCTTTATAAAGAAGACGACTATCGAAAGAAAAAAAAATAACACGTTTCAATTTAAAAAAAAAAGTCTATTTTTCTATTATAACATATTTCTTTATTTATTTATAATAATTATAATTATTTGAAAATACGTTCACATTTCCGCACGAATGAATCGTTGCAATGTTTTTCTTTTCGCCTCTTCGTTTTTAATTGAAATTTTCTTCGATTTCATTTCATAATGTTTACGCAATGCGGAAAAAAATATAATATATATATATATATATATATATATATATATATATATGTATGAAAAAGGGAATAGAACCGAAGTGGTCATCGTTTATTGATTTTAACGATGATAATAACACTCGAATTATTATGATCAATTATTCAATTCAATGCAAACTAAATAATAATAAATAGTAAAGAAAAAAAAACACAAATCTCGTTATGAGATTTTAGCGTACGGCGAAAGTTAATTGCGAATTTATGCAACCGTAACATTGTTGTTAACATCTCGAACGACGAATTTGATTGCAATGTTGGATGAAAGTGGTACACATTTATGTCGAAGCGAATAATCAGGTGTAATTTATGAAAAACTATTTTTTCAAAAAATTTTCAACACACAGCGATATTTTGAAAGTCGTACTCGTTGTATCTTAGATCGATATTCGTATGTTGTAAAAGTTAAATAAATCGCCGATCTATCTATAATTTATTGATTAATATGCAGACATTAATTATATCTTGGAATGGAAAGAATATCGACGATTCGATTCGTAAAAATAAATTATAAATTTAAAGAAATGGTCGTATTTAAGAGAAACATGACGGTGACAATTTTAATTTATTCTAATATTGAACTTAAATTAACTGCTTTGTAATTCAATCATAATTATAAATATTTATTTTATTTTATTAAAACTTAATTTTATAAAATTACGTTGTCAATATTATTTTTTACCACATTTATATTGAACGTTAAGAAAGTTAAAACATAGAAAGAAGACAATGACAAATAAAAAAATACTCAAAAACAATAATGATATTTTTATAAACCATTTTTTTTTTGCTTTTGATAAAAAGATAAATTTAATATATATATATATATATATATATATATATATATATATTCTACGGATTATTTAAATTTTGTAATCAATTAGCAAATTATAGTCAGATTATAAAATTAATCCTTTCATCAAAAGTGATTTTATATTATAAAATAATTAAAATGATATGTGAATTTACCAAATAAAAATCGTTCTTCTGTATTGCATAATTTTAAGAAGAATCAAAATGATCAAAACCTAATTTTATGGAGAATCAAAATTTATGAAAAGCCTAAGAACCTAAATGATCAAAATTATTTATATTACTAAATTTTACGACTTTATGATGATGACGTATTGTTATTTTTTTTTTCATATAAAATTATAACATCTTTTGATAATCAAATATTTTTAATTAATAAAGATTGAAAAACACTATCTCAAAAATATGTATATTAATATCCATTATATTCTTACTGTTTTAAACATTATTAGTATACGTAAGTGTTTTATATAAATATACATTTTGAAATGTAAAGTTTTTACCTGAATATGAATGATAAAAATGAGTTCCAACTTCGTCGGCTCTAAACGCGTACGTGAATCTAGTGTTACTGGTTATCGGACATTGGGTCACCATTGGTACTCCATCCATGTATGGACTGCCTCTCTGGTTCACACCATGCCAGTGCACAGTGAATTCTGTACCTTGTAATTTATTAACGACGTCCACGACGACGATATCGTTGAGACAGACCTGAATCGACGGTCCTGGAATCTGACCGTTGATTGCCAGAGACGTCCTGTTTTCATAGTGCAATGTTTCGACTTTGAATTCAAATATGCATCTCTTGGGTTTCTGACCGAATTTGCAAGGCCGTGAACATTGTTTTGAATCTAAAAAAAATAATTATATATATATATATATATATATATATATATATATATATATATATATATATATATAAATCATGTTATTCAACAATTTATATTAATATTTCTATAAATAAAAAGATTTGTTTAATTTGTTTCATACATTGCTACATATTTTATATGTAGCTTTTTTAAAAAAATCACTCAATAACGTTTATATTAAAATTGGATGATAATGGAATTTATATAAATTTTAGTAATATAAATGCATATTAAATTAGAGATTAGATAAAAATTTTACTTCCATAAAATAAAATTTAAATATTAACCAAATCTTAAAAAAAAAATAAACAAAATATTATTTTTAATTTATGAAATTTGTAATATTTTTTAGGTAATAATTTTAAAATTTATTTTATTTCTCTTACAGTTTATAAATATGAATTTATTACAGTAATATAAAACACTTTATTTTCAAAAAAAAAAAATAAAAGTATTAGATTCTTTTAATAATATTACAATTTTAAATATATTAAAAAAAATCAATATTTTTATAAATTCATTATGACTTTTTGTTGAATGGATTTGAATTATTCTAACATGGATCAAACGCTAATGTCTTAACCCATCAATATCTTTTGTGGTGTAATTGATAAAAAAAAAACGATTTTAAAAAAGTATATATTTAAAAATTACGTTATTTTTACCGCATAAAGCTTAAAAAATATTTATCATGCATAATAATCACATATAACACTCGAATTGTTCCAAAAACCTGCTTGTTCATAAACTGTTCAAGGTTGATATTTCTTAATTTGACTTTTTTTTTGAGATGCAAGGTTGCTTCGTACGTAAGCAAATTATGACCTTTAATTTAAATGTAAAATTTATACAATATTCGTGAATAATATACCCGATATTTTGTTATTGGAATATCCATAAGTGTGAGCCAGGATCGTGTCTATGGAGGCATCTCCCCATATTCCAACATTTCCAAGAACGACTACGATGCACATCAGAATTTTCGTGGAAAACTGCATTTTTACACTTATATATAAACTTTGATCGAATTGATTTATTAAAAATAATATAACTAATTCACATTCACGATACACAACACCAAATCACATTTTATTTTGATAATTGTTTAAAATTTAATAATGTATGTTCAGATTGAACGCACTTAACAATATAAACTGTTTTGATATTGCGCAATAAGTAGAATGATTTTTGAAAAATATATATAAATATATAGTTGTTTGAATAAGTGAACGTAAAAAGCGTGTTTACTCCATGACTAGGAATTGAGAAATAAACCAAGTTTTAGCGGTCAAACCAGTCTCTTTTACGTTATATACGTTCAATATAGTTTTTCATAGAAAAAGTCGTAAAAAATTGATAAATCATCAAATAAATTATATTAATATTATATTTCAATTTTTATTCAATATTCGTAATACAGTTTTAAAATAAATTATCGGTATAAACTTTTTTCATCTATATATTTTTTTAATAAGTAAAATTTTTAGCTAGAGTGTATGGGTTATATTATAAAATAAATTTTCCGTCGTAGAACTAAACACGTTTTTCAAAGCGAACATAATATAAATATTATACATTTAAGTAATTTAACGTATTTATCGCAAATATTTGCCAATGTATTCTCTGTTTAACTATGTCGTAATTATATAAATTATAATTGTACCATATTATGATATCGATCATTTTTAACGATTATCTAATTAAATAAAATCAGTATTGCACAAAAAATATTTTTATATATTGTTACGTTAAAAGTTTAAAACTACAAAAATACGTTTTTTTCCATTTTTTTTCATTTAAATATTTCACGATAATTTGTATTATAATCATGAAGAATAATATATTTTTATTCTTGATAAAAACATAAATTTTAGGAATAATTCAATTTCTTTGAATATAATAATGACAATTAATTTTAAAACTCTAATATTATTATTAATTATAAAAGAAAACAGTAATGCATATTTTTATAATATTCGACTATTTAGAACAAGATAAAAAATTATACACGGCTACTAATTTACATTCGATTATATTTTTTTTTATTATATATGAAATTATTTTCGGTCGTTCACTTTTTTGATTAAATTTACAAATTACTTCAATTATATTTATGTATTTAGTTTGACGACGTCATAAGCCTTAAATGTGATGATAAATAATTTTTATTTATACTTAAATTTCCAATTAAAATCGTTAACAAAATAATTACACTATTAATACTTATTTTGGTTAAAAACAAAATATATACATAAAATTAAGTATCATAGCATAATATAAATAGTATATCTTAATATTTTAACCCTTTGCACTCGTTTGTTGCTAGAGTCGATATTATGTCGCTACTTTTTAAACTCGTTTACATATATAAGCTATATTCTAGGTTCTATTGTATTTATTGTTCTCGTCATTAAACGCATCTTCTAGATAAGATTAACGTAAAACAATTTTTTTTGAGTTTGATTTTATTAAACCTTAATGTATCGCGATGTGATCAATTTAAAATGAATTACTAAGAGTGAAAATATTAAAAAAAAAAATATCATAAAATAATATATAATAGAAAGATTAAATTAAAACTTCATATATATACTCCTAGTGATAAAAAGTAAATATATATAATTAAAGCTCCGTTAACAATATCTATATGTAAGAAAAAAATATTTATTCATTAGAATAAAAATTACAAACAGCACGAAATTTTATTATTTTTGTATAATATAAAATAATTAATAAACGACAGTTTCGATCGGAAAAATCGTATTCAGCGAAACAAAATTTCATAAAGTTTTATCATAAATATTTTTGAATGGTTTAAAATATAATGGAAAATATCCATTTTCACAGATTTGATCCGGGATTAAAAAATAATTAAACATTTTTATAATTTTATTTCTTCCGAAATATAAATAGAAATCTTATTATTAAGCTATATTAAATTTATTTTTGAATATAACATAAATATATAAATTCAAAAATTTTGAGCGCGAAATCTGAGAGTGCAAAGGATTAATATAATTATAACGATACGTAATAATATTTGTAAAATGTATATTTTATTTATCGTGCGTAAAATTATATTTTTAATTAGCATAGCAACGGAGGTACAATTATATTTTATATTTATTTTAAATTATAATGTATTAAAATAGTAATTTTCGTTGGATAAATTCGTAAATTGAAAAAATAATAATTTATTTTGTTATAACGCGATAAAAAATATTTTTATCGCGCGTGCGGCCGATTTGACAAAAAGAGCGACCGCTTATTTTAATTGCTTAAATTTGTCATTATTTAAGTTAATAATTTATTTTATTGCAACGTATATTTTGAACGTAGGATAAGTAAATTAAAATAATATATTTTATGCGGATATTTAATTTTATCGTCGGTGTTGCCAGCGCGCGCGCGCGTCGATGGCGAAAAGCGAGACCGCTTATTTTAATTGCTTAAGTTCGTCATTTTTAACGTTAACAATTTATTTTATTGTATCGTATTATATTTTGAACGCGATAAAAGTAAATTAAAATAATATATTTTATGCGGATATTTAATTTTATCGTCGGTGTTGCCAGCGCGCGCGCGCGTCGATGGCGAAAAGCGCGATCGCGTCACTGGTTGGCGCGCACCGGCAGAGAGCGACCGGCGACCGGCGACCGGCGGCGGTTCGTTTTGGCGGCGGCCGCGCGTTTCGTTCGAGTCCCGGTTTCGGTTCGCCGAGCGCCGACATTTGTCCGACGATGGGCGCCTACCTCTCGGAGCCGATCACCGACAAGAAGTCCAGCGACGGCGACAACAAATGGCTACAGTGCGCCGCCAGCTCGATGCAGGGCTGGCGCGTCAAACAGGAGGTATACCTCCGTTGTGTGCTCCACCCTCCCCTCCCCTCCCCGAGACACGCGTCCAAACATAACCTCAAAGTGTCGCGCGAAGCCCGCGTTTTTAATCGTTTCCCGTTTTCTTCTGCATTTTAGGACGCTCATAATGTGATTTTAGATTTCGACACGGACGCATCCCTGTTCGCCGTGTACGACGGACACGGGGGCGCCGAAGTCGCCAAATACTGTTCTCAAAAGTTGCCGCATCTAATCAAATCCGCCGACGCGTACGCGACCGGAAATTATTCGGAAGCGCTAGAAAATTCTTTTTTGGACATAGACGAAAGGATGGCGCATCCTTACGTGATACAGTCTTTGAAAGCGCTCTCCGGTATGAAACGTTTGAAAAATGTTTTTTTTTTTAAATAATTGTTAAGAGAATTCCGTTTTAAAAATTTTCATTTACGGCGTTCCAGACGAAGGCGTAGACGCGTGTTTAGACGACGGTTCGGAGGACGAAGAGAACGTTCACAATTTGTACGAAGAATCAAAAATGCCTTTAGAAGAATTGATAGCGAAATATCACTGCGAAGTAAATTCGTTATTTTCCAATTTCAAAAAAAACGAAGCGAGTTCGAGTAAACCGCTCTCGCCAAACTTTAGGTCTAGACGATCGGCGACAGTGAACGACGGAGCCGGAAGCAGTACGAACAGTTGCAACGTCGAAGAAATTAAAGATTCTGACGTTTCGTCGAGCTCGAGCAGTTCTAATAACAAAGACGTAAGCGACGGTTTATTAATTATTTTTTAATATATAACGATTGTCGACTAAAACGTTTTTCGTAACGCGCGTAGGTTTTGACTACCAACGGAGACCATAATCTGCCAGAAAGTCCCATTAACGTATCCAATATAAAAAACGGCAAAAAAGAGGAATCTTTAGAAACGGAAGAAGATGAAAAATCGTGCGTCGAAAAAAAATCAGAAATTATTAAAGAAAACAAGATATTAAATTCTGAAAGTAATTTGGATCCTAAGACGAACGAAACTGACGATAATGAGAAAAAATGCGAAGGTAAATCGGAATTAATAGAACCCGACGATTCGGAATGTAAAAGCGGTAGCTCCAGTTCTTTAGACGGTTCTAAACCGGAACAATCCAGTCGCAATACGAGAAAAAGTTTTATCTATTGTTACAATAATTTCTTAGAAAACTTATTAGACGACGATAGTGATACTAACGACGAGACGTTCGACGGTAAAGATAACGTAAGTTCATCAGAAGAAGAGAACGTCGTTAACGGTGTCATTGGTGAATCTTCCGAAGACGGTAATTATTGCAACCGTGCGATTATGCGCTTTGATATTTATTTTTCTCTAAATTTAACATACATTTTATCGTTTAGACGGAGCCGAAGAGGAAGAAGAAGACTCTAGTGAAGATGATGACGATGACGATGACGATGACGATATGAATAGTTTCTCAATGAAAATAAAAAATGAACCGGGATCAAACAGTGGATGTACCGCTGTCGTTGCATTACTACATCGTTAGTATATTTTTATTATAAAAACGATTCGTTTATTTGTATTGATTATTCAGATATTGAAATATTTTATTCTATATTGTATTTTATAGGAAATAAATTATATGTTGCGAACGCTGGAGATTCTCGATGCGTTGTATGTAGAAATGGAGAAGCCGTGGATATGTCTATTGACCATAAGCCCGAAGACGATATTGAATTAGACAGAATAATTAAAGCCGGCGGAAAAGTTTCAAAAGACGGAAGAGTTAACGGAGGTTTAAATTTATCTAGAGCTATTGGGGATCTTGGATACAAACAAAATAAAACTCTCGGGGTAAAAGAACAGATGATTACCGCATTCCCCGATGTCAAAACGATTACAATCGACCCAGAAACTGATAAATTTATGGTATTAGCGTGTGATGGAATTTGGAACTTTATGTCAAGTGAAAATGTGGTAAATTTTGTATCAGAAAGGCTTGCGGAAGGCAGAGAAAAGTTATCAACTATCTGTGAAGAGGTTTGATTTTTTTTTTAATATTATTTTTATAATATTTAAAATATTTACCGTATTTTTGTTGATCTAGATGTTTGATCACTGCCTGGCACCAAATACTGCAGGCGATGGGACAGGATGCGACAATATGACTGCAGTAATAGTTGTTTTTAAACCAACGATGAAAGACTTTATTAATAGTGAAACGATATCAAAAAAGAGGCCTTGTGATGATGAAGATGAGGATAATCAAGATGAAGCTCAAGCCAAACGTTCAAAGACTGAAAACGATAGTGAAACAGCCACAGTTTCATCAAATGTTTAAAACTTTCAACGTAATAGTTATTATAACATTTGGAAGTGTATTGAATTATTTTTTATCAAATGTGTGCAGTGCAGCATTGAATCCAAATAGTTACGAAATAACTTTTATAGTATTCAAATTTATATATTAAAGACATTGAATTTAAAGATCGATATGAAAATGTAACGATAGACTCGTGAAAATTGTTAACGTAATTTTAAAACATTGGAGAAAACTTGCCAAAAAAAAAAGAAAAAAATACCTTTACATTAATATCTATTTTCACAGTTATATTTAGTAATATGTATTTTGGATTGAATTCTTATTATTATAATTTATTGATCCGTATTTTAATTTATTAATGAAAGACTTCTAAGAAATTGTCGAATGGGTTAATAAATTGTATAGGTCAGTTTTTGTATGATCGTGACATGACATTTTTTTAGTTTAACTCACGTAAAAATCATTTACATATACAGGCCTCATAAATTAGTTGTTTAAGTGACAATTGGAATTATTGATAAGTGTCGCTTTATAGTTGGGTCTGTCGTGAGCGTTTTGTTGTTCAAAATCCTCAAGATTATTTTAATTGAATCGTAAAGACGTACTGTTGTACAACGATATTTATTTATATTGGGAATTTTTCTGTTATTTTACGGATTTTTGAGTGGAAAATATAATTTAAAATATATAAGATAAACTGTTAATTTCCTTTTTATCAAATATTTTATTTATTTGAAATTACTTTGGAAACTTAGATATTTTGATGAACTATATTTAATTAATGACTTATGTTTTGATATATTATTTAATGTTGTAATTATGGATATACTTTGTTTTATTTTCATTTCAATTCTTATTCAAATATTATCCAAAAATACTTTTCTACGATGAAAAATGGGAGCTTTTGTTAGAAAACGTAGTGTATTTCAATTTTAATATTGTAGACTCATTCGAAAATCTAGTTCTTTTCAAAGTATTGTCTCTTGAAAAAGAGTTATAAGTACTCTATTATGTATCTAAAAATAATTATTTACATTTTTATTGTATTATAAGCTATAATTTGTGTGTATATTTTACTAGTAAATATTTTTTATTTTTCACATTTACCTTATGTTCTGATTGTTTACAAGGCTGAATTCCATATGATAGTGATCTCAGTTGTAGCTATTTCAATATATATTAATACCAATTATATGCATCCACAATTCAAAAAATCAGATTATATATAATGTCATGTACGTATGCTGGAAGGTTTTAATTTTTCAAGTTATTCTGAGTATATATAAATCTTAGAAAAACTATTACTACTTTCATGTATATTCACAGTACTAGATTTGTTTTAACATTTTTCAGCATGAAGTATTGAACATACCTTACTCAAACAATATGTAATGGTTTTTTCTAATATTATATATATATATATATATATATATATATATATATATATATATATATATATATATATATATATATATGGAATACTTTGTTAAATTAGTCCTTTACACTAAAAGAGGTCATGTTGATGAAATTTAAAAACATATTTTATTTTACTAAGAAAACATTTTTATGACTACTTTTGGAAATCTGGTGTAGAGTTAAAATCTTCGTGATTTTTTGATGAAAAAATTTTCAATAATATATGTGTGTATATATATATATATATATATATATATATATATATATGTATATATATATATATATATATATATATATATATATATATATATATATAGTTCGGTTTCAAAATTAATATTTCGCTTCTTCAAACTTCGAAATTTTGTAGTAGGAGATTTAGCGCATTCCATACAAATTCGCAAACTTGCGTTTTGTCATAAATATAGTTCTGCGCATTGATTGCGTTCGGAAATAAGTGCAGATGAATATTTTGTGTTCAGTCTGGGTATGTGTAGTAGATAGTGAGTAAAAACTAACTGTAATATGAAAATCTCATCTACGGTTATATCACATGTTGCTCATAAATATTGTGTGTAGCTGAAATTTATACAGAGGAAATTCATATTCAACATTTTCCTTATAATAAAGGCTATAATTTTTTTAAGTTCTTATTTATTTGTATTATTATATTTTTTCATGTAGTATTTTTTCCTATTTATTTTAATAAGAATACTTATTATGATTTTTTTTTGTTTTTGTTTCGAAATTGAGAATAATAAATAACATCTGTGTCATTGTATTATTTCAATATGTTTCAAAACCATGTTTATGTGTCTAGTATTTTAAGAACGATTCAGTCAATTAATTTGTTTATTTAAAAAATTACCATTTTAGTAGTTACAATTCTATTATTAAACGATAACAAAATGTACAATATTGTATTTATTTATCTCATTTCACTTAAACATTCGATTAATTCTTGTTGTTCAACTTCTACTAATTGCAACGAGTGGTATTCAAGTTGTAATCTTTCCAATTCCATAGTTTTCTCCATTATCAGCGCCTAAATATATTTTCAAAATGTATTTGGTGTTTATATATTATAAATATATATTTATAATAAGTCGTCTTACTTGTAGTTTTTGCTGTTGTTGTTCTCTATCTTTGGCTATAGATTTTAAAGAATTTCTGAGTCCTATCGCCATCATTTTTTCTTTATCGACGTTGTTTCCCAAGTCTGACAAAGTTTTTATTAAAGAGTCGATCGTATGTTGAAGACTTTTCGTATCTGGAAATCGAGCGCATTATCATTTCTATTTTTTTTAAAGATTTTTTTTGTGACTTACTATCTTCGAAAACTTTATAATAATCTTTTAAGTCGTTAGTTTGCGCGAAGACGTTCGGGTCCATAATTCTGATTTTATCGAATTCGTCCAGACAAAGTCCGACTTTTGCCAGTTCTTCCGTCATTTTGTTCGCGAGTAAAGAATATTTTGTTGACGCCCCGTTTCCATGTTAACGAAAATCGATTTGTTTTATTGTATGTTTGATATTTTATATTTTATATTTCTATTATAATCGAAATAAAATTTATTTTATATAAAATTAGGAAAAATATAATTATTTAATCAATGTAATCGTTGAATAATAATTTTAGTTTAAATATTTGAGATTGATATATATATACATATATAAGAACAAAATTCAAATATTTTGATTGTTTTTTGGAGAGTTTTTGTTTTTATTATTTAACCAAAATATTATTTTTGGTATATATATATATATATATATATATATATAAACGTATATAATTATATTTAATAATTTAGTGTTTTTCAATAAATAATATAAAAATTAAATATTGACACATTATCGATTTTCAAGGCAATAAAACGTAAGTTGGCGAGACTGCATGCGTTTTTCTGAACATCGGTTGGCAACAGTGGGCGAAGTTCAGGGCGGAGGCTGCGACACGGACGGTACGGTGCTTCGCCGCTGGGTCTCCGCGTCCGCGAAGGCCCCTTTTTTTTATTCAATTGTCGGTTTTACGGTATTTTCACAAGGGGAGCGGTGAGGCATGCGGTCGGAAACCTTCGCCACTTATTGTAATCGTCTTTCAAACGCCGGTACGTATTTCGACACGTCGCCCTTCGCCCTACGCTTTACGTCCTATCATTTCCATCTTGTGCACCTATGTAATTGTAACCATCGCGATTTATATTATTATTTGATTTATTAGTCTTCGGTCGCGCAATCCTCGCCGCATCGTAATCGATTAATCGATAATCAATTTTACCGTTCATTTTATTTTATGACTCGACGTCCATTGTCGACCATATTTTTTCGCAATTCGTAATTTCGAATATCTTTCTAAAATTATAAAAAATAATTATTTTATTTTTCATATTGTTTATAAATAATTCGTCATTTTATATTTGCTAGGCGAATTCGACTCATTTATTGAATTCAATTTGTATTCGATAGTAATTTAAAATGTGCAAGTATTTCCTTTTCTTGTGTTAATTATCGATTTTCGTTATAAAGATAAAAACTGCATCTTCCGTAAATATGTACATTTGAAATTGCTAAGAACGTTAATTTAAGTATTACAATAAATATATCAAAGATATTCGTTTTCTTTCCACATATAATTTATATTGAGCGAGGGTTTTACCGTGTTCCTATACTATCTTTAATAATATGTTTAATAATAATTCGTATAAATATATTAAGATGTTTCGTCGTAATCTCCCAATTGTATATTTTTTTTGCAACGGTTTTGTCTCTATATAATAATTTTTGTCAGATAGAAATTTATCGATTAATTTTCTTATAATATTATTTATTATGTGTGAAATATTTTGTTTTGTACATTATAAATATACAATGTAAATAATTTTTTAAAAAAATTGAGAAAAAAAATGGTTAGCGAAAAGAAGATTTCTTCTATTATATCTTTAACTTTTATATATTTAATCATATTGTGATTATTTTAATGTGTATTTAATATTGTTAAATTTCGTAATTTTCTAATGTTTTCAAAAATTTTAGCAATACTGTAAATATTTAGATTATTATTATAATCGAGTAATTAAAGCGTTGGATTACACATATTTATTATCGCAATCGTTTTATTGCGTTATTACGTATTTCATCAGTTCTATTTAATGCTTCAAGCTTCGTCGATTACAAGGTTAATTTTATAATTAAGTGCATCAAATCGTTAATTTTCAGTCAAGACTAAAATATAAATTTTGCTCTAGCTTTCATTTTTTTTCTTTATAATTGGACATTGTTGTTTTAAATAATCGTTCATACGCACAAATATAAGTATATTTATTAATGAAAGATCATTGATTTTTAGTATAAATAAAACTCTCATTAAAATGTCGGGTGATCACAAAACAATCGTTAAGGGCAATCCTTCGCAGTATGTCAAACTAAATGTTGGCGGAAGTCTATACTACACAACGATTGGAACTCTAACAAAAAATGATAACATGCTTAGAGCTATGTTTAGTGGACGTATGGAAGTACTCACAGATTCTGAAGGTATGTTGTTTTGTATAGAATTTTATTCTATATGCTAAGTTTGTTTTTGTAAAATGCAAACGATTTCGCAGGATGGATATTAATTGATCGATGTGGAAAACATTTTGGAACCATATTAAATTTTTTGAGAGATGGTTCCGTTAGATTGCCCGACAGTAGTAAAGAAGTAGCAGAGTTATTAGCTGAAGCAAAGTATTATTTAATAAATGAATTAACTGAATCGTGTGAACAAGCTTTGGCTAAAAAGGAAAGGGATGCGGAGCCCATTTGTAGAGTGCCATTGATAACTTCACAAAAAGAAGAACAATTGCTCATTATGTCTACAACAAAGGTAGTTCAATTCTATGTTTATATTTTATTTTGTTCTTTAAATAAATTTAAAGTCCATTGTTCCATTAGTTAAAAAATAACAATTTAAAATTTGGTTTGTCCAAAATAATGAGCAGTGTGACTAATTGAATAGGTCACTATTTGCTATGAATATTTATTTGATAATACGACATATCGTTCAACGTTGTCATTATTCATTCTCTTAAAGGATATTAAATTTATTTTGTATGTTTTTTTAAGATATTATTAATAAATTTTCTTTACAAATATTTTTTTTAATATTTTATGTTTTATTTATAATTATATTTTTTTGTTTTACAGCCAGTTGTAAAATTGCTCATCAACAGACATAATAATAAATATTCGTATACTAGCACTTCTGATGATAATCTATTAAAAAATATTGAACTTTTTGATAAACTTTCGTTAAGGTTCAGTGGTCGCGTGCTTTTCATTAAAGACGTGATTGGTTCAAATGAGATATGTTGCTGGTCATATTATGGCCATGGTAAAAATCGTGCTGAAGTATGTTGTACATCCATTGTATATGCGACTGATAAAAAGCATACTAAAGTTGAATTCCCTGAAGCGAGGATATATGAGGAAACTTTAAACATATTATTGTATGAAAACCGAAATGGGCCTGATCAAGATTTGATGCAGGCGACTTCGTCGAGAGGCGCTGTCACTGGAATGTCTTACACGAGCGATGAAGAGGAAGAACGTTCAGGTTTGGCTCGCCTTCGTTCTAACAAACAGAATAATCAATCGTAGCGTTTAGAATCTGGCTTGGCACGACTCAGAAATAGTAAACAGAGTAACTACGTTTGTTGAGTCGATGCCCTGCTCTTTCACATCTTCTATGATGACTTTTGAATTTATCCTCGCTGTGAATATGTGGATTAGGAAACTGATGAACTGTTTTCAAGATAATACAAATGATGTAGACCATATTTAACTTTATACTTATTATTAATAATATATATATATATATATATATATATATATATATATATATATATATATATATATATATATATATATATATATATATATATTGGTATATATTGATCGTATAGACGTATAATGTATAAATATGCATAGCAATATTCAAGATGTATTAATTCAAAGGCATTCTGTGATCAATGTATGTTTTTTTTATATTTTGCTATGAATTTTTAGACTTTTAAGCCATGTTTATTATTGGATATGTTTTAATTTTTGATTATACAGATTTTTGTATTTGGAAATAGCTCATTCAAAACTTCCTTAAAGAACATTTGATTCAAGACTGGATAAAGAAACTTTTTTTTACAAGTTATAATGAGAAATCTACTATAATCGGAAATTGGAGTTTGATTATGACGTTTCAATATTAAGGTTGTTATATTTAAGATTTAGATAAATATAGACATGACGAAAAGATTTTATAGTTACAATTCAAAGTACCAAATATTTTTTCAATCAGCAATAAATAAATTTATATTTACAGTCATTTTAATGTAAATTTAAAATTAGATACATTTTAAGAAATGTTATCCTATGTTGTTAATTATAATGCTCAAATATTAAAAGTACACTTAGAAATCTTTCATTAGATATAATATACAAATGAGATATTTTAATGTTAATATATACTGTTACACTGGTTTATACATTGTACTTCCTTAGTGATTAATATATACCAGGGACATTTATTTCTTAGTTAAAATGTATATTAGGTGAGCACATTATATATATATATATATATATATATATATATATATATATATATAAACTAGCGCAGAGAACTCAGCTCAAATTTTGCCAAATTCATGTTGTAGTTCATTCAGTATGTTTTACGTATATAATTAGTATTAAATAATATTCAATTTCACTATGCAGTTAAATGTTCCCCTTTTTCCTCACCCTTCCACATTAATAACCACCTCTAAATATAAGCAGGGTCCCAGAAACTGTGATAATGTTTTACAAATTTTCTCTATATCACTTACCTAAAAAAAAAGAAGAAAAATTTAACCATGTTTATATTATACATAGAATATGATATGAATATAGTGTTTACAGAAAAAAAAAGATTTTTCACAATTTATGGGAAAGGATTCTTAGACATTTTGTGACTTATTTATAATAACGATCGTATTCTTTCCTCTTTCTCGTTCGTATTTATCATTGCATTTATGTAAAGTAGTGCTTGAATAAATTTAATGTTGCAAAATATTGAATGCTGAATTTTTTAATTAATGAAACCTAGTATTATAATTGCATATGAAACGTTTTGATCTATTACATCAAAGTTTCTCAGATTGTTATGATTTTGTATATCACTCTATTTATGAGTGTTTATCCAGTGCATTGGTTATATACGTTACAGATTTATAGCTCAAATTTGTATGTAAATATTTTCATATTGAAAAACAGTGATGCACTAATATATAAATATGTAATAAAACAAACAATTCTTATGAACTTTTATTGTGCTTATTAGTTGAATATTTTTCATAGCAATCTGATATTTTAAAAAATCATCGTTTTTGGTTTGAGAAGATCTATTTTTTTTTTAGTATATTATTTTAATTTTAAAATGGGTTTAAAATAAAAGCTTTTATTTTATTCACGAGACGACAATGTTAAGTAAATTTTTATTATAACATTCAAAACTACACAAAGGTATACCAGTTCGTGAACATGAATATTTTTTTAAATTTGTACAGTTCGACACGCCACAAATGACCGGTTTCGGAGGATCAATTGACGTCTTCGTTTCCAATGGAAATTCAACATCCGGCGGCATAGACAATGTAATACTGTCGACTGTATTCCTATATGAAATTAGAGGTACATGCTTTTTGAGAGGTTTGCCTTTAGTGTTGCTCTTAATAGATTTAGATTCTTGCTTTTTTAAAAGCCTTTCCATCGTCTTTTTCTTGTCCTTCTCTCTTTTCTCATCAGCGAGTTGTTTCCTTTTTTGGGATTTGAGAGCAGCTTTTTGTATTGCTTCTGCAGTCATAACTTTTTCTTTATATCCAGAAGGCAAAGCTAACAATACTTCACCGCCTGGACTTGGTTCTTTGTCGTTGCCTCTTTCATACATAGCCCTTTGACGAGCTGTCATCAATTTTGGGTCTTTGGATTTTATTTTTTTTAATTCTTCATCAACCTGAAATTCATAAATACATTATAATATAAAGAATTACATGAAATGAATATATACAATATTATTTATATATATCAGGTATGGCCAACAAAATTATTATCAAAACTTGGGTTTATATTTCAATTTTAATATACATTTATGATTTTTAGCAAAAAAGGAGAAATACAAAAAAAAAGAAAGTTGGTCGCCCCTGTTACATATGCATGTGTATTATATAACAAAAAGTGGTAATAGTTTTTGCATATGACTTTTGACTAATAAATTATTTCATCTATATAATTTCGTAGACATTAATTCAAAGAAATTGTATGTGTAAATACTTAGAATATTTAAACAACATTGAAGGTGATGGGTTCTTTCTTGAATTTCACTATGAAAACTTTTTCAAAGTGATTCACAGGTGCTTTTTTGCAGATAAAATGTGATTTTTAGATTCAGTTAAAGAATTGAAAATTGTCTCATTTTATATACGTTAAATTGCTCTATTTTGGTGAATAATTTTAAGATAGTAAACATAAACGTCGACGATTTGTGATGATACAGTAAAATGTTCATTGTAACTAATGTTATTTTGAATCTGCAGACCAATGAATTATTATTTTTTATATTGAATATCTTTTGTAGAATACAATAAACGTTAGTTATTGTGTAATGATATCTATTCATGAATAGGTTTCAGATTACATTTATCTTGCTGGATTGAATTATTTCATAGAGAACATAAAGTAAACATAATATAATGCATTTTATAATCATTTCAATTTTATATTATTTTAAGTACAGTAAATTATTGTATTTATATTGCATGTGATTTTTATTAATTATTTTTAAAAATGATAATTATTGATTGTGTTTTTATTAATTATTCTGATATTAGCGTCATGAAAAAATAAAATAAATAAATTATATTCAAAGTAAAATATATTGGATAAATATATTTGGTCCAGTTATGGTATACTTTTTTTTTTAATAATATTCGAGTGTGTTGGCAAATAATACGTTTAAATCAAGTTAAATGTGTGTGAATTTCATACAGCATATTATTAATCATAAAATATAAATTTAATTTTTCAAGTTTTATTTATCGTCTGCTTAAAAGTATATATGTAAGTATATTGTTTTATGTTTATTGTAAATAACGAATTTTACTAATTTTAGTTTTGGTTTAATGACTAACATTACTTTTTAGATTGAATTAGAGTGGTGAATATAATATACTCCCACCTCTTCTAATTTGCCAGATTCGATGGCATCAAGCCATCTTTCTTCTTCACTGGAAGTTCCACTGTCTTTTCCTTTATTTCCCTTTTTCTTTTTGGCATTTGATGGTTTTGGTGATGTGGACGTGCTTGATGCTGTCGATTTTCTCTCTAACAGTCTGCTATTTTGTGCTTTGAGTAAATCGGCAGCTGACGCATCCTTTTTTGTCTTTGATTTTTTTGTTTGTCTAGGACTCAACTCTTCCAAAGATATATCTATCGATGCATCGCTGTCTATATCATCGATTTGTGCTTTTTTTTTACGGTGTTTTTTGTGTCGATGGTGTTTTGATTTATGGTGTGATTCAACTTTTTCTGTAACATTAACAATAATAACAATGAAATAGCAAAATGTATTTTGTTTTTTGAAAAAGAATATCATTAAGATTATATATAATGTAAATTGTGTTAATGTTGTAAATTTATTTTTTTTACAGGTTTGGTTGAACATAAACAAAAATTAGAGCATAATTCACTTATAGATGTGATTAATAGATTTCGCAGATATTCAATTATTTTTTTGACTGAAGATAGTTCCTGATGTGCTAATTCACAAATTTAGATAATTTTAAAATTTTATCGTGATATTTGAATTTAAATAACAAATAATGTGATTATCACATGTATATGTGTATTTTAGAAAGACAAAACTAATTGCAATAATTTTTTAGTGCCGTTATGTATAATTGAACTTTCAATAAATATAATTCTTATTCCTTAACTGTAGATTTCATAAATTATTTTGCAGTCATGGAAATTATTTTATTTTTTACGATATTATTAAAATACCATATTATATGGTTAGGTTGGTGTAGATGATTTTTAATATCTACATTGTATTAAGTATTTTTAAGAAAAATATAAAATAAATGCATTTTTAGCGAGAGAGAAATCAAGTTAATATTTGTAATATTAAATTTTTCATAATATTCATGACAAAAAATGTAGATAGTGAAATATGTCCATGTTGAATATAAACATTGTTGATAATCTGTGGTTATATAAATCGATAACAAATATATGGTTTCTACATAAGAAACGTTATGTATATATGAAAAATAATAAATTTTATTGGAACAAAATATTTTTTGTAGTGGAAGTATTTAAGGTGGTTTCATTTTTAATAAAATATAATTTATTCATCCAATACCTAAAGATGAGCATTCTTAAATATTTTGCTATTATCTATAGCGTATAATTAATGACAACTTTGGCTCAAATTCTAGTTACATATGTATTAACAAATATTAATTTCAAAATCATTCAATGGTAAATATAAAGGTACATTAAAAACAGATTATTAGTTATATATATATATTTTTTTGTAAAAAAATAAAGTATATAGCTAAATAATATATAGTAAAAATGCTAATATTGAATTAAAAAAAGCTAACTTTTGGAGAATTGATAGTTTTGTTCACGATATATGAGTATATTGGAATGAGGTTATGTTTCATTGTTATGCGGTTTTCTTCATGCGATATAATATATAATAAAAATAATATTAAACTGTGAATATATTATCATACAAAATGAATACATAAAATAGAAGGATAAAGATAACAGTAAAATAATTCTATAATGCATATAAAGAAATATATAAGTGCTTACAAATATCATTCATTTTTAGTCAAAAATTTACAATAAACTTTCTAAATTAATGATAATAAAGTGAGAATCATTCATAAATAATAAAAAAATACCATTTTTAACATTTTCTTCCAATTCTTTACGTCGACCCATACTCTGGATGACAGCTGTCAAATGAAATGGTAATAACACTTTGATTTCCGTTCATGAATTTGTTCAAATTTTATATCTTATTACACATTAATTGAAATTGTAATAATTACACACGAACACACACACATACACACATATATATATATATAAATATATATATATATATATATATATATATATATTTATACATATGAAAATGTTAAGCGCTGAACGTTGAACGTCGTCATCATATGTTTTATCTAAACTACTTAATTTTTACAACTTAAAAAAATATATCATTTACATATCAAAGTGTGTAATTTATAATGATATATTTTCACTTAAAATACTTCAATATTAACAATATAAATCACACCACAATTTTAATTATTTTTGTTAATTTTTAAATTTAATATTTTTTCCATTATAATCATTTAATTATGATTCATTATGTATTTTTTTTTAATTTTAAGTGAACTATCGTTTGTAAATGGTATCAAGATTAAATTGTTTTAAACGGTTTTCTTTTTTAAGTTTCAATTAATTTCAACAATTTGTGGTATATCTACACCAAAAGATATTTAGAATTTGTAAAGAATAGTTAAATTTAATCTCTACTCTTATTTTTTATTCAAAATAAATATTTAAATTTGATAAAATGGTAATTAAATTATAAATATTTTAATTTGAAAGTTATTTGTTAATACTATTTTAAAATTTTAGGTTCAGTATGTTTTTTTATTTTATTCATTTATTTATTTTCAGATATAGCAGTAGATTGTTGCCATATAACAATTTGACTGTTAACGGTTATCGGTGTGTATTGTTTTATTAGTCAGACGATTTCGAAATAAAGTTTTTCAAAATATTATAATAAGATTGAAAATTAGTTTTTTTCATGAACAAATTATGTGGATAATTTTTGAAAATTGCTAATTATATTATTTTATATTGCTTACTTACATTACGGTTGATTCTATTTTTAGAAGAGCATTTCAAAAACTATTATGTCACAAAAGCATATAATTTCTTCTTCGTGTGTGGTAATGGTACTTACTATTGAGATATTTAATTTTTTACCATGTTACTTTTATAATGTTTTATATAAATTGAATTTTAATATTGAGTTGCATAATGTTAATAATTTAATTTTTATAATTAAATACATAATAAAAATGTATATATTTTTAATGATCTAATATGTATTTATCGATTGTGATTTTAACTATAAGATGATTTTTATTAATTTAAACTTTATGTGTATATTTTTTTTTGTATTATGATTATTTTTCATTTGATTAATATTATATATAAGCGAAATGTATACTTGGATTAATTAGTTACGCTACTGTTTTTTTTTCATTTCGATCATAGAATTATTTTTGAAAAGTCTAACTTTTCAATAAAATAAAACATCTTATAGCACAAATTATAGTGTATTGCGATCCGCTTGATTTTTATGCAAGCGTACGAATATATTAATACGATGCATAAATTTGAAATCGGGATACACTTTTTTTTCTAAGACAAAATTTTAAAAAAAACAATATCGTACACGCATAACGATCACATCGTAAAAAATAATGGAAATGAACAAAAAGAAAAAAGAAAAGAAAAAAAAACGCACAAAGGAAAAGTGCGTCGAAAGTGTGTCTACCACTTAACTCGGCACCGTGGGAAAAACTCTAACGAGTGTACGGGGTTCTTTGTGGAAAATGTAGACGCGTTTTACAATGTGACGTAGCCTCGGCTTGTATATATATATATATATATATATATATATATATATGTTGGAAGGGGGGCTAAGTCCTATCGACCGGCCGGAGGGCCTGCGCCCGTCAGTGTTCGCTCAGGCGCTACAAGGCGCCGGTCGCGTTTACTACCCCTGCAAAAAAAAAAACCACCCCTATACGACATCGAACACGATATACGGACAAAACGCAGGTACGAACTATATAAATTCAAATCGTATATAAAAATATATATCTACAATGCGAATCGAAATATAAAACGGAAAAGCGTAGCGGGAAAACGTACGATGTCGGCGTTCGAAAACAACCGCGAAATCAATTCCTAACCTTCAAACGACGATGAAAATCGTCGCGATTTTTTCCGGAGGTTAAAAAACGTTCGTCGTCGGTTTACGTTTTTTTGACGTTACGCCACGCTTTTTATCCGACGACCGATCTAACCGCCATCGGTATGATAAGCTAAATGTTAACGTGTTATTGTAACAATGCACGTGTTCGTGTTTATATACCTATTTATACTAAATATATATTTATAACATATACGCAATGCCGATTTTTTTTTTATAATACACATACACATAATAAATATATAATATTATTAAATTCATATATGTGACTTTTAATAGTTTCGAGTTCGCGTGTTTATAACGCACTATTATTATTATTATTATCGATAATATTTATATGAAATGAATAATAAAAATATGTTTATTTACATTTGTTTTCATGAATCGATTTTTAAACGTTATCAGTTATCATTGTTTACTGATAACGATATCGATTGGTAACGCGCCGTTTATATCTATATATATATATTGTATCTCGTATTGCATTCTGAATTGTTCACTATTTTCACAGCAATTTCTCAAATTTACAACCTGAAAATTTGTTATTTTTCAGTTCAACGAACTCACATCTATTGCACATACCTTTTTGTTGACGTGACTCACCGACATTAATTTTTGTTAACATATAAAAAAAAACTAAATGTATACATATGAATATAAATGAAAAGCCTTCAGCCGCTATTCAAGCATATATTTATAATAGAATCGCGTTAGAATTCAGATATATTGTATTTTTTCTTCATCAAATGTAATTATCGTGGTGTTTATTTTTTTTTTCATCGTTAATTTCTTTGAATATTTTCGCGTGTTCAACACGTTTTCATCGTATGAAAGCCTCATCGACTGTCAAAATTACTTTAATTGTCGAAAAAAAAAAATATATATATATAAATTAAAAAAAAAGCTCTCTCAATGTACCGCATAAACGTGCATTTCCTTTGTGCTTTCGATCGTAGACGATTTTCTTCTCGAAAACACGCATACTGTTTTTTTTCCGGTCGTTTCAGATTGTTCTAATCACGAAAAGTATATGATAAAACTGTTTTCCTTTCGGCGGGAAAAGGGAATATCTCAAAAATAGGATTTTCCAGCGGTGCTTAATGACCTTTTTTACATGCCTTATCACTCACAGTCCGAAGGATACTATTCAGCATAGTTCATCGACGAAGCTTTCATGCATGATCGCTCATAGAAACATGAAAAAAAAATGAGATATCCTTTATATTTAATATTTTTCTTTGTGTTTTTCATATTGTTATGTTCCTTTTTTTATATTTATATATAAATATATGTAGTAAATATTGATTTTAGTCGTCTGAGTGCGATAACGTTTCAACATTTGTATTATAAATGTCGCACGTCTATTTATTATATCATATATGAGTGTCATTCAAATGGAAAAAACAGTCAAACGGTTCTTATATTATGATATAAAAGCTTATTGAACGATTTTAAAATATATTTATATATTGAATAAATAAATATATTATATTTTATTTGTACTGTGAAAATTATTATTGTAAATAAAAAGTTTTCCAAATAGCTTTTTTTTATTCATATTTGTATATATAAAATTTAATTTTATATTACGACCATCTTAAGGGAGGTTAAATAAAGGACAATAGGGCAAATATGACGGATATTTCTGGTGAATATATATGTTTATAATAATTTTTTGATTGGTCAGTATTAAAATCAATATTTTTCTTTATATTGAAATGAAATTATTTTTCATTATATATGAAAATTACATATTTTTTTTTATTTCTATAAATTCAATATTGTGTATTGTATAGAATAAAAATTAAAATAGATTCTATTATCATTGAAATATTTAATGTAATAATTTTAATAAATCTAAATTGAAAATTTGGATTTACTTGTAATATTTAAAAGGAATTGAAGTTAAAAACTAAATATTGTACTATGAATTTTCCAAATATATATTTATTTATTATTTATTTCATGTTTTAAATTATATATGATTTGAAAATATAGATCTGCTATTGAAGATTCGCCAAAATTGATTTTAAAGGATGTAGAATTTTCAAATATTATATATATATATAAACTATATATGGTATATTTAATAGAAAATGGCTTTTGGATAGATAACTGAATATAAATGAATGACAGCTTATATTTAATTATTAATAAAATTTATTTTAAGCCTGAATCTTTAACTCTTTATTTATTGAACGATCCTTATATATTCATAGAGCTTGTAGGATTTCATATCGATTTTAGGTCGTCGTCAAAACGAATGAATTGTCCCGATCCTCCAATTTTTTTTCCATTTTCCATCTTGACGTTTCATTTTGGAGATTGATATGTGTGCAAATTTAAACGTAACTTAAATATTTGATGAGGCTCTTCTCGGGCATATTAAAACACGCCCCCCCCCTTGGGAAAAGCTTCTCTATGCTATTATAATATTTATTTAACTTTGGTGCCTTTTAAATGCAAATGAGTATAGGTTGATTTAATGTCGAGAATTTCAATTATTTTCTTTTTATTTCGTCTTTCTCTCATTTCATCGATTTTTTTCACTCTTTTTTTCTCTTTCCGTATTCTTCTCTTGAAATGAAAGAAAAACGATAATGAAAATTTTTGAACAGAAATGGAATTCAATGTAATCGTCTTTAACTTAAGTATATTTTACATTGAGAATGAAAATATAAACAATTCAATATTTATTATGTATATATTTATATATTTTTCTTGTTTTATTTACACGTAATTTATTCAGAATCGATTTAATGTATTCTATTTATTATATAAAATATAAAAATGATTTTTCTCTTTGCGATTTATTGAAGGATTGTTTTTATGATATGAAAATTTCATTAGATATTGTTTTTTTCCATAATTTAATTTAATATTGAAGGCAATTTTTATTTAAAAATGTCCAATTTTTGACATATTTTCATATATAGTAAAAAAATAAAATTACCTATTGTAGTTGTACGATTTTTAGTAAAAATTTATTATTAGTTTAAAAAGCAATTCTATTATATTATTATAAAATTGACAATAAAAAATATTTTATAATATTATATAATTTTCATATTTTATGAACTCAATTTCAATTTCAACTATGGATACATTAAAATTTCATTCAATTTTTCAAATATATATATATATATATATATATATATATATATATGTATATATATAATATATATTTTCCGTCGAATTAACGAAAATTCAATTTTCCACGGAAAATTTTATTAAGTCTTCAACATAATTGACACATACAGGAGATTAAGCATCCATTTTTTTAAACTTAATCGAATTAAATTTGACAAAGACAGATTGGAGCTTTTTCGCCATTATTCGCGGTACGTTTCGGGTTTTTCTCTCTTTTTTTCTTCTTCTTCCCATTTCGAAAGCTTTCATCGATCTCACTTCCTAATTTATTACGCTATAACATAAATATTTAGTATTTCATTATACTTTTTTTTATCTTTATGTGTATAAATATATATATTTATGTGTTCGTATGTTTATTTTTTATTTTTTTATATATCATGCTAGCGTAAAAACACGTATATAATACATTATATATGAAGAAAATCTAGATGTGAAAACGTATCGATTCTCATTCCAGTTTTCCTTCGGGTTATATGTATTATATTACGTTGAGAGACGTTCGGTGTAATTAAGTAAAATATTTATATTAGGTCCTTTATTCGTTCCCGGTCAAATATTCGGGAACCGAATAGGGAAAGGCGACGTTTTGTTGCTCTAAATGTCGAATAGAAGGCGAAAAGTTAATCAAGCATAACAAATTAACAATCTACGAGGCGTACAGTTTAATTGTATGGAAGTGTAAACTAGGTATATAATATTATGTTGCTATCGATTTCTAATTATATTTATTGTGACATATATATATATATATACGTGTACAACAATTTTATTATATTGAAAATCAAATTTTCATTTTCAATAGTGAATATTTTTAATTTTTATAGAAAATTATGTATTTCGATAAATATACGAAGTTTTTTTTATGTATTTGAATCTATTTGAATGAGAATGCAAAAGAAAAGCCAATTTTTCTCGTGAAGAGCAATGTCGCTCGACTCGGAAAATTTATGTCGTTTGGGGAATTGAACTAAGAAAATCGTCGGTTCAGTTTTTAATGTGTATTTCTCTCGTGAATATCATGCTTGCTCTTTTTTAAGGAGTAAAATAATAAAATAAAATAATTTTTAATTATTTGAATAATTATTTCATTCTTAGTTATTTAAAATATCTATATAAGTTATTATTTTTAACAATTTTAGATTTTTACTGAATGGTCTTTAAAATCATCTAAAATGTGTTTGGGTATATTTTTTAGTAGAAACGTATATTTATATACAATAACAAGTTCAAAAATATAAATTTCATAATTGTAATCGATTAATGTTACAATTACAATTTTAAACGGATTATAAGATTTAATACTGTTGTTATTCTAATTATTATTATTATCATTTTTTCTATAATTAATTAACAACATTTTTTTAAGAATATTAATTTGTTAAAGAAAAAAAAAAACGTGAAAATATATATTGATTTTTATATTAATAAATATATTTTTTTCAACAATTTCGTGCATTTTCTAATTTTATTTGATTATCTTGAAAGCGCGCTCAGAAAATTTCATTCAAAAATTTCACAGAAAAAAAGCTCTAAAATATATACATCTGTAAACCCGACGTAAAAATTGTAAATATATATTACACTTTTAACGATTTTTCTTTATTTACGACGCATTTATTTTCTTTTAACATAATCACGTCACCATTTCGCAATCGTTATCGTAATAGAGAAATAAAAAAAAAACATTACTCCCCCCCCCGCCGTTCAATTCTATTGTCGTTATTATTATTTATTTATAAATTATTCATATTCGACATACGTATGTGAAATAAGTAAGGGTTGATCGCGAAGGGGGTTGAAAATGAAGTAGAAAAAAAATATATAAACAAAAAATAAAATAAAATGAGGTTAAATAAGTTTACACACACACTTCACGGTCACGGCGAAATAATTTTTCTTTTCAGCCGGCAATTGCTGTAAAACACGCGAATAATTTCGATACACGTGGTCGGAACTTTTATTCATAAAAACGCGACTTTGACACGTGTACGTTATATATAAAATGAAAAAAAAAAATAACCGCACCACGTAAACACACGTTCGTCTGATTATATATGCATGTGTTGTTTTTTTTCGATGTTGTGGTGAATGTATATATATATATATATATGTGCGTGTGTGTGTGTGTGTGGTGTTTTTCTTTTTTCCAACCGCGTATTTTCGGAGAATATGGCGAAAAACTCGATGCTGAACGGTTGCTATTTAATAGATTTCGAGTTTACGTTCGTTTTTCCGGATGTGTCGTAAAATTTTCATCGGTTAAAAATGGTGATAAGGTTGATGAATGAAAATACGAATGATATTTAAAATGAGTAAAATTCAATTTAAACAACTGTTCATTATGTTGATGACGATAAAGTTAATACATTAAAATTATATATATAATTAGTTGTAATATATATGTATATAATTAATTTAATATTGAATAAGAATTATGAATATTAAAATAATAATATATTGAAGTTTTTCTTTCTTAATACAAATAAAATTCACTTTAAACTGAAATTTAATTATTTTTATAAAAAATAATTAATTTGAAAAATATTAAAATATTTTATAAAAATAAATTTGTTAACGATTAAAAAAATATGAATAATGAAAAATATATTATATGAATTTTAAAATTATATTTGTTTACAAAAGAAAATGAAAATAGACAAATTAATTTTGTTAGTAAAAATTGAATTTATTCTAAAATGCAAATTTTTATTATATATATGAAATTTTTTCATGAAAAATTCAAATAATTTAATTATTATTTTTTTATATATAATAATTAAAAAGTAAAAATTATAATAATTAATTGTCAAATAGAAAAAGTATAAATATTTAACATAATTTACAATATATAATTAGCTTTATAAGCAAATTTAACACTTTAAACAATGCACTTTTCTTTCGGCACTTACCTTTGCTTAACTTCATTTTCACTGAGCGCTCTTCAGAAAAAAAAAGAAATAAAGTTTACCGAAAAATAGAGAGAGAGAAAGAAAGAGTAAACAAGTCGAAAGAGTAGTAAAAAACATAACGAAAGAAAGGGAAGAAAGCTCGGCGATTAAATAATTTCCAAAATTATTTTCATAAAACTTTTATTTTAGGCGTTCGTGTTTTTGAAAGCACCTTAAAAAAGAAAAAAAAAACTCCGAAAAGAAGAAAATTCCGAAATTAAAATTTCACGACGCGCTCACAAAATGACGTAACATTTTTTTTACGATACGATCTTATATATATATATATATATATATATATATATATATATATATATATATATAATACGAAATTTTATCAGAGAAAAATTAATTAAAAATGATTGTTATAACTGAGAAAAAAAACGGAACCGAAAATGCAAAACTTCTATTCGCGGTTTATTCTTATATTTTAAACTTTTTTTTTAAATATAAAATAAATGATTTTAGCTAGAAAATATAATATGTAAGTTAAAACATTATATAAGAATATTACTTATTTAGTGCCTTATTATTTATTTTTATTTAAATATGATTCTATTACATATAGTACAATTAAACAACCCTTAATTATAATTGATAACGTAAATATTTTTTTGTAATTATCGAAGTACAATACAAGACCATAATTAAATACACTCATTGAAACATCTTTTCCAGCATTTTTATTATTATATTAAATTCATTAGATAAATTCGAGGGATGCTCTCATTAATATTATCAAAAATAGCGGTGCAATTCCAATTAAACTTGCGCAATTAGTGTAATATCAACAATGTAATAATAACATAAAGCTGAACGTATTGCATCTAAAGCAGACAAAGTGGAACAATTAATAAAATTAACCCTTTGCTTGCAGACATACCGCAAAAAAAAAGAAACACCCCGTCATAATCATTTCAATACTAACGATGTATTAAAATTATTCGATAATTTTGTGTTAAAAAAATAATCACTATTTGTCTAATAATTACTCTATGTGTTTTTTTTAAAGTCGCGTCGTAATATATTTATTTATATTTTTGGTAGATTGATGCGGGTTTTTTTTTGTTTTATCAGGACTCGTGCGTGTGTTTGTTTGTGCGTATGTAACGTTTCCTTTTTTTAGTCCTTTTTAAAATTTGTATGGAAATCGCGTTCGCGGTTAAAGTCGGTCACAAATAATGAACTCGTTTATGCGTCGATGAATCGTTTGATGTTAGATAAAAAAATAAAATTGTATATACATGGTGTTTCAATAAAATGTATACACATTTCGCATACTTGAAAAGGACGTGTGTATTTTTAAAACATTTTTGAATGTTGAAATACTTTTTAAATGAAAAATTCTAATTATAAGGAATATTTTACTTTTATATATAATAATAAATTGATTGTGAATATATTTTTAAGTCTAATTTATATTATATATTGCATAATAATTATTTATAACAGGTTCAATCAATGCAGAAAGCGTGAAAAACGAGCTCATTCTCTGTACGTTCTATATGTATATATTATACATTATTTATATATGCAAAATATATCAAAACATACTGTTTTATAATATTCGTAAAATATTTATTTAATATAAATTTAGTCGCTTTTAGTATGTGAAAATACGCAACGGGGGAAAAGGAAAACCGGGGAAAAATACGTGAGAGTTTACACAGAATAACGTAATTCGATTTTCTCAGTAGGAAGCGTCTAATTTAAATTTATATTAAAAAAATTCTATAAAAGGATTACTTTGATAAAATTCGAGTTTATTACGTGCCGTCTGCGTAATGCAAACGTATATTATGTAATATTTAATTTTATTTATTTATATATTTTTTTTCAGTCGAATATATTTGTGCGAATCTGGCAAACAAGATTTCAGATTTATATTATCAACGTATATTACATTTTTTTTTTAAAACTCTTTTATAATTATTTTAAATAATTACACGTAAAACTTTCGTATCAATCAAATCGAATCAAATCATACGAAATTCTAAATAATATATAACTTTTTCAATTGCCTATCAAATTTAGATTAAGCACTTGTACAATCAAAAAACCAAAAACGATTCGATAAAACTTCATACTTGAAAATAAACCCAATTTTCTAACGAATATTTTTAGCACGATAAATTCTAAAGTTGCGCAAACTTTTCGATCAATTCGACGCGCGTATTGTTTTCATTCGTTTTTATATTTCAGCTGAAAGAATGAAAGGAACGTATCGTCGCTCGATGACGATAATAATATGAAAGAAATAAATGCGAAAACGGACAAGAAACGCCCTCGAGGCTGATATATATATATATATATATATATATATATATATATATATATATATAAAACCGGAACTTTTAATGGAAAATTCGAGCTAAGATAACAACGATAATAAATGGTTGACGATTAAGCGTATGTCTCGTAAAGTTACACGACGAAAATAAATAAATATTTTTGTCGTAAAGCGACGTTGTTATTGCTCGATAATGTGAAAACGTTATATATATATATATATATATATATATATATATATATCGATGTTATTAAAATTATTGTTATTGCGTGTTTTCAAAGGTACACGAATCGAATCGTTTATTTTTTTTTGTAATATTTTAATATATATTAATATAGCTTATTTCGTGTAATAAAATTCGGGTCCATATCGTATGAAACGCTGTAACGACGTTTTGAAAATATAACGATCGTTTATATATATAAAAAAAAACATTGATTTATCGGTTTTAATTTTGTATATATTGTTTTGTATTTATCGATATCGTGTATGAATATATTTATTATTTTATTGAGCGCTGTTAATATTAAAATTGATGATTTAATTACTTGTTTTTATTATATAATATATTTAATAATCTTTCATATTTCGATAAACGTAATAAATAATATATATATATATATATATATATATATATATAATTTGACTATTCTCATAGGCTTCCCTTTCAATATCGAATTTATATATATATAATCTAAAATATTTTATAATCGTTATCTCAATAAATAACGAGTTTATATATTTTTATATCGAAACATCCCTGAAGACGTCGATGAAAAGTTCAGCCTTAAAAACAGATAATCCATTTTATTTTAACGATATTACCGGCTTACTTTTTCAAAAATGTCTTCTCATGCCACCGACACACACACATACAAGAAATAATTTTATCATTAAAAATATAAAAAAGAAATTAAAATTGTATATATTTTTTTCCAAAATTATATAAAAATAAAAATCTATGTCTTTTAAATTGTAATCATGATTCAAATGATTAATATGAAAATATACAAACATTAATAATAATAATAATAATAATAATAATAATAATAAAATGAAAAGCAATAATTCCGCATAATGCCAGTCGTTAATATTGTATTTAATTCATTTTTTTTTCAAACGCGACAAAGCTTTTAAATTACAGCGATCGGCTTAATATTTGCGATAATATTGGGATTTTGTTATGAGACCTTTTTTATTTTATTTGTTTTTTTTTTCTATCATATTCACCGTCCCGCGAGCGGTTCTTTTGCGAAAAGCGAAAAATCGGATTAGCCGGTCTTGTGTGCGACGCGAAAAACGGAAAAACCGATGAAAATTCGCCGCCTATCAAAATTATAAAGCGGCCATTACTTATGACAGTGACGAATGAGCGCTTAATCGTAATTTATACGATTCGCCGTGTGCCAATTATTTATTATATCTGTTTGTGTGTGTATGTTTATTTTCGAATATCATATATCAAAAATTGATAAAATAAATAAATAAATATATATATTTTTTTTCAATCAAAATATCTTTTATATATAGTATATATATATATGTCTAGATATTATATTGTTTAAATAAGAGTATATAAAATAATTAGATTCAAATTGAAAAATGATAAAATGGGATATAAATCGATTACGGCGATTTTTCAGCGTGCGATTTGAGCATAATTTCGGCGAAATTGTGTAAATATTGCAGTGGCACTGTAAAGTAAATGTTTGCCCTCGTAGAAAACTCGCGGCGTTTGCGCAAATAAATTTATATTGTCGATGGTGGTTTTTCGCCAACGTATGAATCTAACGCGTTCTGTTCGGTGCGGTTATAAAGTTGCCGGATTATATACGATTCGATTGTCGCATATTATACGTATTGTGGAATCGAATCGATTCGATTAAGCGTTGATTTTTGTTTTTATTAATAGATTTCACAATTTTTTTTGTTGTTGTATCGTCTGATTTTATGATTATCAGCGATATAAATACATTCAATTTAAAAAAAAAAAAAATTTTATAGTATCAATTTAGTAGAAATATAAAATATAAATGAGATTTTAAATATAATATATATTTTAATGCTTCAAATTTATTAATATAATGTATTTAGAATCAACAATATATTTTAAAAATTGTTGATGTTCTTTAAGAAATTAATTAATTGTATGACAAAAAAAGTTTAAAAAATGGTCGTTTTATATTATATAAATTTAGTTAAAAATCGTCTTTGTTTTCATGTTCTTTTAAAGATAATTATTTTTTATGAAAAACAAATTCTTCAAATATTTTTATGATATTTAGCACAATTTTATATATAATTTATTTGAAATTGTTTTTTCGATTATTATTAAATATTATTTTTTTAGGAATTATTTATAGTAAATTTAATTATTTTGAGATATGTAACACTTGAATTTTTTAAAATCTTATAAAAAATGTTTACAATTTCTATTAAATATTTAAATCTTGATAAAATTATATTATGACATATAATATATATATATATATATATATATATATATATATATATATATATATATATATATGTCATAATATAATTTTAAGAACGCTTTATATATATTTTATAGTCTAAAACTATAAATATTAGTAAGTCCCGTAATTTTTTGTCGCATTTTTACTTTCAATAGGATCAAATAGTAAACGTGACCATGTTTAAATCATATTCAACATTTGTCACATCTTTTACGATTACGCACGCACGCGAATATGCACTATTTTATATCACACGCACACACACACATATACAAGTCTTATAGGGACCCCGTTCGGAAGTGCGAATCGGTATTTATTACTCCTGAATTTAAACTGCGCAAAAGCTCGTTTTCATTTATGATCCCACGGTTAATGTTTCCTCGAAACGCCGGGAAAATCGGAAAAAAATGGGGGGGGGCGGCATGTGTAGGACATATTTGCATGTGAAAAGCCCGAACTTTAATCGACGACGTCGCCTCTTTATTTTCCTTTATGATCAAACGGGGGAGGGGCGAGAAGCATGATTTTTTTTTACTTTTTCGTCGGATTTTTTGGTCCGGAAAATTTTTCGAAATATTATCGTCGTTGGCTTTTGAAAACGTTCACTTTTCTCCGGCGCGAAAGAATGGGCGACGTTGAAGTATAACCCGACTTTACTTTTATACGTTAAGGCTTTACATGTAAAACGCGGTAATGAAAGCCTCTTCTCTCTCGCTTTTTCTTTGAGCTTTTTGCACGTGGCTTTCGTGCGATTTTTTTTCATCCCCTGTGAGCCGCGAGAAAATTCGCGACGTGTGACGAAGCATCTTATCTTTCTGCCAAAATAACGACTGTATTATTTCAGAATTTATGATGATATTATGTTAATTTGTAATAACGAATTATTATTAAACTTTCTGCAGTATAAATAATATTAATGTACAATATAAACTATATTTTTGAACGCTTTTTTAAAATTTCATTAACACATTCAATACATTCATATTTATTTTTTTTCTAATATATATTAATAAAAATTTGAAAAATATATTTTAAATATTAAATCGGTTTGTTATATGTATTTTATATTAAATAAGTTATAACGCCTACGTGAAATATTTATATATTGTCAAGAATTTACGTCGTATAATATTTGTTCTGCCCTTTAATCCATTTGACTTAATCGTAAAAAATGTCAGATTAATCCGATTAATGTCTGAAATATGGCTTACAATTGAAAATAAAACTGACATTTAAGACGATTAGAAATATTTTGAACATTACTTACTATTATTGATGTGTTTATTTATCAAAAAAAAAAAAATTCAAATTAGAATGTTGCGATTATTAACAAGTTTTTTTTTAATTTTCATCGATGAAAAAAATATTTTTTTTATGAAAATATTTATATTACAATTTTACATATTTTTAAAGTAAATAAATCAATGATTTAATGAATTTTCATTGATATAAAAAAAAATAAAAATAAATAAACATACACACAAACGGTTTACGTATCGAGTTTACGGCCGATTTAAATTGCAAAGCGCGCGCACTACGAAACGAGAAAAGTTTTCGAGTTGCCAAACCGGAAATGAGCCGGCAACCGGAAACGATTTCGGCGACACGTATTTTATATTTATTTTGTGCGCGAATTCGCCGCGCGTTGCGGTTAATGTGAAACAAATGCGGCGGTGAATGTGCGCACTTAATAATGACACCATTTATTGATAATTAAATTTTAAACCATATTTTGAATAAATTATCTGTCATATTTTATATAAAATAATTGCGTGTGAGTTTTATTTTATTTATATATTTATTTATTTTTTTGTTGGTATATTTATTTTTAAATATAGTAGTACTTCTAATCGCATTTCATATATTTGGATTTATATTATCGATCCATAACTTTGTTGAAAAAACTATATTTTCAAAATTACTCACAGAATAAGATTTTTTTCATCTAGAAGTATCTAACGATGTAAAACAGTATAAAATATGTGCTAAATAATTATTTGGATAATTTGAAAGTTAACCTCTATAAAGCACATTTTTAATCTTTTTCATATATTTTTATATACTTTTCTAAATATTTTGAAATGCCAATAAATTTTATATCTAAGAGCAATTTAATCTTGTAAAATCAGGATTTATTTGAGAAATAAAGAAATTATCTTCACATTTTAAAATTTTGTGAACATGATTTGAAGTAAAATTTTGAAAAAAATTCTGCATAACCACCGTTAATTTTGTCATTTTTTTCGCGCGCAAATTCAATCTAATTGACTAGTATTTTGCAATTTTTCATACAAAAATTCCATTTTTAATGCAAAAAAAAGTCATAACTTTACTGAAAAGGCTGCGATTTTTAAAAGGTTTTCAGCATACAATTTTTTTTTATTAATTTGCATCCAATGATGTATATTTTTTATAATATGTTTTAGAATAAATCAGATATTATGATAGTTCACCCGTACAGAGACCAACTTCATACATTTTCATACAAAACACAACTTTGCTGTGAAAGCTGTGATTTTCAAACGTTTTTTTTTTTGCTTTGGTTTATATTAGATACATTTAACAATACAAAACAATTTAAATAATAAAAATTATATCGTTTATTATCGATTTTAGAATTTTCGTTTAATATATTCGCCATGTTGAATCTGTGATTTATATATATGGGAATAAAATAAATCGTTCTCATATCCGTTATCATTTTCCATTTCCTCAATACAAGTTTTGCAAATCAATTTCATCACTTCCTTTTTATTGCATATATGTATATATATATATATATATATATATATATATATATATATATATATATATATATATATATATATATATATATATCTATAATAAAAATCATCACCATTAAACATCAGATATGTCCCGAACTTTTTATCTTCACTAATATCTAAGTCGTTTAGCACAACATTCTCGCGGGCACTGCTCCCGCTTCATGCAGCATTTCCGGAACGATTCCCATTATTTATCTTTATCATTACGTTTCATCCCTGGCATTCTATTCGATGTCAAACTTTTTATTTTCCGTTCTCCGTTTAATGAATCGAGATAGTTTCGCGTTGCTCGTAACGTTTCCGCTTTTCTCGCGGGTGCTCTATTTTCTTCACATATTACCCCGGGGTGCTCTAAAAGATTGTCAATTATATTAAGTAATCTTGGAGAACCTTTCGTAAGTCTTGTTATTTTTATATATTGCTCGCTTAACTTCGTATATATCATCGTCTATGCGTATTTTTATTTTTTATTATTGTTATTATTCGTCCGAGTTCTCGAGGGGTAGCGATAAATTTTCCTTTATATTTCGGTCTCTATCGTTGAAATTATTTATTATCATTTTTAATTGAATCTAATAAATTTATATATTTTTAAAAAATAATAAATAATAGAATTTCTTCTATTAAATTGATCGATTAAATCGTTGAAAGAATTTATTAGTATGAGAATGTCTTGAATTGAACTTAAACAATGTTTTATAATAATAATTTTGGTTAATGATATCGCAATTTGATTACATTATACACAAATAAAAATATAAAAAAATAAAGAGGATAAACATTATTACGCTAATTAACGTTTCATTTTGTATTATGAGCATTAAAATAATTACACATTTTATTGAGTAATTGAAGATAGGGGATGAAATAATTGTTATAACGGGATAATTCGACATTAATATTATACATTAATACGTTAAAAACGCTCATTTTTCAATTTTAAAAAAAATAGCGTATGTCGAAAAAACAGAAACGACGTTAATAATGGATCATAGAATATTTCACATTTTATCAAGTTTTCTAAAATGTTGATTGATTTGAATTTTCGACTGAAAAATTCGTATTTTACATCAGATCGTTTGTTTTGCAAAATAATTTTTGCCAAAGTTAAAAACTTGATATTTTACACAAATTGGAGTCGGCGAAATATTTCAAGACGCATTTTAGAACGCTTAATGCGAAGTTTTCAGACATTTTGTGATGAATTGGTCCAGTTTTTGGTGAAAATTCCAGAGTAAAAGCCGAGGGAACGCTTTAATTAACGTCTTGTTTGCGTCAGTCGGTTATTTCACATTTATTATTCTGTTGGCAAGTTTTCCGCAGAAGGCTTTTAATATTTTTGCAATTGAGTCGAAATATGCTTTTTTATACAAATTTTTATTCTATATAATATTTCTTCACACATAGAACTGCATATAAGATAAATTTCTCATACAGATTACTCTTATATTATCAAGTTAATTAGCACTTTTATCTATTATATAATTTGACAAACATATAAAAATTGTTAAAATCATTAAGAAAAATATTTAGATCATTACAATAATTGATTCTGTTTCGTCTCATCTACATAAATTAAACGCAGCATCGTCTATTCTGTTAATAATGATTCGGTTTAACTAATTCAATCCAATTTCCGCAGTTCGGTCCAAATGTGGAAATTTAATTTAATCCGATTCAATTACATGCTCGCACATTTTCTCGAAGGAGACTCGTTTTACAAATGAAAAAGAAAACCGAGTGAAATAGTTTTTCCCGCAGGAAATGCGTCGCATCTCGGAAATTTAAAAGTTCGCGAATAACGTTCAATTTTTAAACGATTTCTTTTACACTTATTATGATCGATATGCATGGTTATGATTTCAGTTTTTAAAATCTATTTTTTTTTTCAGATAAATTTTAACTTCCATTTTTAATATATATGACATGTTTAAAAATAAAATTATAAAATAAATAAATTTCTCATATTAAAAAAAAATATTTAATACAAAAATTATCTTTCACTATATTATGTTAGATTTTTTTTCAATATATTTATTTTTTCAGATTTGCTATTATTATCAGGAAAAACGTTGTTTTGATTTAATTCCGTTCGGTTCGTTTTCGCCGTTTCGGTACGAATTTTGAATTTATATTCTGAAATCATTTAAATTTTAATCATGAATAAAATTGGGTTTTCGTCTTTTTCATCTACGAATACATCAAATATCTAATTAACGTATTATACATATATATATATATATATATATATATATATATATATATATATATATATATATATATTATAAATACACATAAAAAATTCAATAGCATAACGTTTTAATATTCATCGACGCATTAATTAAATCGGACGAAGATCGCGTTTTCTTCATTTCCGGCATTTTGGCGAGTCTGAAAAATGCCGCATTAAAAATCATTAATATTCAGCTGCAATCGTTTTGGAAATTTACATATTTATCTGCTTACATAATTTTATATCAATCTGTTTTTTTACACTAATATAATAATGTATAAAAAAAAGATTTATCTACATTTTTTTTTATTTTCTACTGAACAATTATTCCTGTATATTATTATTGGTTATTTATTTATGATTGATTTTTCATATTAATTACTAAGATTTTTTAGCGTTGTATTAAATAAGTCGTTATAATTATATTATTTTAACTTTTGCCAAATACAATATATTTCAACTTTGATTAATGTAATCATGTTTAAAATATATAAATAAGATAAAAACTGATTTATTTTGTATATGATAAAGATTAGGGGTTAGAATATTTTATTTTACAAAAATTATTTTAACATTTTTTTTATTAGTGCTCTATATTATTCATTATCATATTTTATTGGTTATATATTTTATAGTTTTGTTAGTTTTATATTTATCAACATATTTTTATCAATATTTTTTTTATTATATAATAGCATGTAAATATATGATAAAACGCGTTACCACTATATCATAGCGGATATGTCAGATTTTTGAAATCATATCAAATATTTATCGATATAATAATTTATTTGCAATATATCATACACACGATTTAATTCGAGGATCAAATACAAACATGAAAACATAATAATTACTCGAAAAAAAAAAAAATAAAAACATGGAAATCATGTTGTTGAATTGAACATGTTTGTTTTTAAATTATTAACATCGCCATTAATTATTTCGACACACGAGACCCTTCAAAAGGAAGGGTCTCGTGTTAAATTTAATAAATGTACGCGTGCAGAAATTTATAATAAACGAAGGGACTCGTGTATGGAGAGGCTTTTGAGTTATTACGCGAGATTCTATATTTTATAGCGCGGAATTTTCCGACAGCGACGACGACGTCCGGAAAAACGAAAGAGATCGACAATTTTCCCGAGAAAAAAAAAGAAAAAGAATATGCGTCGACTTGGACGACGACGCATATTTTTGCCCCCCCCCACCTTCGATCAAAATATATATATATATATATATATATATATATATATATATATATATGTAAAAAAAATGATGAAGGGCAGGGAGAACTTTCGAACGACATAAAAGGGAATTTCATTCACCCGAGTCGTCCTTGTGAAGGGTACGGGGCTCATCCCCGAAATCGTGATTAACTTAATAAAGCGTTACATTTTAGGGCACCCCTCGGTGCCGTTTCGTTTGTCTCGCGACCCACAGTTTTATGTTCTTGCCCGAGTATCGCAATCTTCATCGGATTCGTTTTCTTTTCAGCCACAATTTTCTGTACGCGCACCGAGGAGCGGCAATGTCGCAATTTTTTCACAGCGGTTTTCACTATTCCGATTTAAGATCGTCGTTTTTCTAAAAAAAATATATATATAAAATGTTCTGTATAATCGCGTATTTTTTTTATCCGCCTAAGTAAGTTGAAATAAATTCGAAAAAAGTTTTTAATTCGATTCCATTTTTTTTTCTTAAATTATTATATAATATATTTATATAGTTCCGTTCGTAAACTTTAATCTGTTTTTATATATATTTTATTTATTTTCGTTTTTAATATTAATATTATATTTTTACAGTATTTTTTTTAATTAAAAAAATATGTATAAGAAACAACATGAATGGAAAAATAAACACATTTTTCTTTAATATTGATTAATTTATTATATTTGACAATTTAAGCAACAGGAAAAAAATGCTTGTAATTATTTTATTATTAAACATTTTCATTACAAATATATTACTATATCAAATGTTTAGTAAATGATATAGTAATGTTTCTCAATAGTTTTTTAGATTATAAGGATTAATTATCAATTTTTAATTTAAACAAAATTGTTAAAATTTTAATTTTAATATTAATTTATGTTACGAATCTAAAATAGAAATAAAAAAATTATATATAATATAAATATTACTTTTTTTACATTCAAAAGCGTCATTTGTATGTTTATAGCAGCAAAAAAAAATATTATAATTATTTTTAGGTAATTTAATCCTTATATAACGTAAAAAGTTATTAACCTTATAATACAGCATAATAATAAAATCAAATTAAACCTTTGATATTGATTGACGTCAATAATTTCGACACTTCCGTCGTTTCGATTTTTCCCGCCAATTTTCCGACGATCGACCCTACTTTTTTTTTTCATTCGACATTTAAATACGGCACCTTTTCCTCGGTTCGATCGCGTTTTATTTTACGACTATTTGCGCGATATTTATTTATTTTTTAAAAAAAAAGCACCGGAAAAAGGGTCGAAAACTGTAACGAATATTAGGAAAAACGCTCTGAAAAATTAAACTCGCACCGCGGCCGAGTGAAAAGTTTCTTTCGAGTTCGGCGCGGAAAATTTTCGAGCGTTGCTTTTCTCGCTTACTTTGAAATTCCATTACTTTCATTATTTGCATATCTCTTTGATTTTTCCCGACGTAATCTTCGCCGAAGTATCCCGGCAAGTTTTTACTTTTGCGAGAGGTGGATGTGAATCCATTAAGAATTGCCGTAATTTACGGTTGAATTTCCCGTGGAAAATTCGCAGAAATTGAGCCATTATCTTATCGCGGCTAATTTAGGTGAAAATAAGATGTTAGAAATAAATAAATTTACAATACATTAAGGCATTTTTTTGAAAATATATTTTATGTAACATATATATTTTTTGGAATAATTTTCTAAATATTGATATATTTATTATACATTCATTGATATTTTATTTTTAGTTTATTTTTCAGAATCCAAACACCTGTTGTAATCTTATTGGTATATCACAACTGTTTATTATGCAACAGGTTCCCGATTCGATTCCTGAAATATCATTTACATTTATATATACATTTATGAAACATATTTTATTTTAATATTTATCGATGAAAAAGTTTTTCAGCATAATTTAAGATATATTATGAATGTGATGAAAATATGTACAACTAAGATAATTTGTTTCCATTTTTGTATTCAAGAACTCGGATTTATATTTTTTAACTTATATATTTCATTGAAATTCTCTAGTGTCAATAAAACCTTTTTTTTTAATATTTCGTTAGTTTTATGTTTATTTATATAAATATGATATAATTAATAATTATATATAATTCATTTTAGATATATTAATAAAATACCTCATAAATACTTTATAACGTTAACTATAATAATTAATAATATACTATTAACATTTTTTTTAGATTGAGATAGAAATTTTCATCAAACAAATTCTCTATTCTATTTTCAAATGAAACGTAAATTAATTTTATATATAAAACTTAATAATGAATATTTGAAAGTGAAATTTTAAATTTTGCTATATACAATAATAATAAATTAAATTTTTAAATAGACCTCATTAACGTTCAAAATTTATATTATTAAATAAAAAGAACGAATCTTCATCATTTCAAATTGGAAATGACAAAATTAATTTGTACCATTAAAAAATGTAATCGAACGTTCAAAAATATCGAATTTAACGAGGGTATAAAACGTTAACAAAACGAATGATACCCGATTTGTATAAATATATGTATAATATTATATATATATATATATATATATATATATATATATATATATACACGAAAATGTATATCGTTTTAATGACATTTTCCTAACGACTTTTTAATAACGATTTTTTTTTCAGCGACACCCGCATTATCGACTCATTTCGATGTTTTATTGTGGAAATCCGTTTATCATTTATTTTCTATTTCAACTATGGTCATTATTTATATTTGAATTGCTGAAATGATTTTAAATTATTTTTTTAATAATTCAAACAAAAAAACAAAGGAAATTCTATTCATATATATATATATATATATATATATATATATATATATATATATGAATAATATATAATAAAATTATTCATATATATATTAAATTAAAAAATGAGGAATAATATATATTATATAAAATGTTTTTTTATATATATGATTAGTATGAAATCGATTTTATTTGTATATATTATTATAATGTCATATATATATATATATATACACTAATAATAAATACAGGCGACATTATACACTTATGTACATAATATATTCGAGCCATGAATAAAAGTCGAAGCCTTCGTAAGCTCGATTTGTCGTCGCAAACGCCTGTAGCTTTTCACGATGAAAAGACATCAAAATAACATTAGCACGATGATGATGGTCGACTTGTCCTGAAGGGATCATCGCGAATAAATAAATGTCAACACGTGTTCGCTTTCCCACGATTTTTTTTCCCCACGTTGTGTCGTGAAAAATCATATTATATATTGCACGTCGATAAGGCAAACTTTTGCCGAGCTTATTCATAAATATTTCTCATATTATATATATATATATATACGAACAAACGCTGAAGAAAATGACGTTATTATGTACACGTTTTGAACTATGATATTGAATATGTTAACGGCTGTATATTGTAATATTAACAAGTTTCAGTATATTGAAGTCTTAGAAATATATTCGAATTAATGTATATAGATATAGAGGATTTTTTCATAGTATATATATATATATATATAAGAAGAAAAGCTCTCTTGAGGTACAAATATATGTGTTGATTTGAATTTTAAAATAACGATTAAAAATATTGAAATTATGATTACAATTTTTAAGAACTAATAAAAATATTAGTATATACATATATATTATATTTAAAAAAAATATAAAGATTTTCATCTAAGAAATTAAATTTTATTTTATTTATATGAAAAAAAAAGCATTTCGAATGTTTTTATAGATGTAAATTAAATATATATATATAAAACAAAGAATCGATTAAGTTATATAAATATTTTAATTAATAATAATTATAAAATATTACGTGCAACAGTTTCATATGTGACAAAGTTATTTTTATGAACAAATCGCGCGTTTCGCAAACTGATAAATGACTATAAACATATATAAATATAACGAAAATAAAGATTGAATAATGATAATAAAATTAAATGTTCACTCGGAAGCTTTCAGCAAGTTTGCAGCTTTTACAAGTTTCTCTGTATCGATTCGTTTCCTAGATCGAGTTGCAAACTTTGCCCGTTAAATAATTTTTCACGAAGAAAAATACGTTTATTCGCTAATGAAAATCAACGTACTCACGATATGAAAATTACATTTTGATTCGAACTCGAAACTCGATGCGTATTTTTGTTGTTTTTTTTTTTATTATTATGCACTATTTTAAAAATATTCACTTTCGGCACAATCTAATCTATGTAGATCGATAGATTTTCTTAATAATAGATTGTGCGGCGGCTATTTCCTGTCGTGACCGTTATCGTCGGGAATTTTCCGAGCGCACGAAAAGCTTCCGTGTCCGTGTTTGTTCGCAACTTCCTGTAAAGACTTTTTAACACCAGACATTAACAGGCATTCAAGGTTTCCATTGACATTTCGCCACGACTATGAACCGCTTTATTGTCGTAGAATTGTCATTTACAAGTTCGCAAAACGCGTGACACGTTCCTGAAAATAACCTTGTCAAATATAAAACCATGTCATATTATATTTTATGATTATTATTAATTAAAATATTTCTATAATATAAATCAACTTTTTGTATTTTATATTTTTTAATACATTAATGATTTTTTTATTTATATCTATTATATAAAAAAAATATTCAAAACTCTTTGTCATGTAAATCAAATCAAATTGAATTTCTTAGTAGAAAAATCGATATATAATATATGGTAAAATATATTTTTAGATATAAAGAAATTTTAAAATATAATAGTTCTTTTAGATATAAATCCTTTTGAGTTGTATGATGCTGCTAATAATTTATAGATCAAAGGCAATATTTTTATTTTAGCTCGATATAAGATTTTATCACACAATCATGTATTTTCAATATTTTTTATTATATATAAAAATTGAAAAAATATATTCATTAATTGGGTATCAAATTATGCATATAAATCTTTATGATATTATATTCTTCATTGTTCATATATAATATTATTAAAATATGAAGTTAATATTTTTAATAGAAAACATAGAACTTTTTATAAATATAATATATAAATTAGCACCGCGGAATGTGAGAGAAACAGACTCAGAATCAAAAGAGCCGTAATGTCGATGATTTATCCGCATGAATAATATATGATACGTATATAAAATAATCAATATTGGAATTTTATCACCGTTAAATTTCGCACACAAACATCGCACAAAGTGATAAAAGCTCGTCGTAAAATTCGACGATAATTTTATTGTAATGTATCGAACAATACAACATATAAACTTTTATTATAACTGGTACATATCAATATCGAAACAGCGAACAAATCGTACAAAGTGTCGAAAGCACACACACACACACACACACATACACATAGAAAACATTTGAAAACGTGACCAAAAAAAAAAATATTTCGTTTTTATTTTTCCACCATTTTTCTCTTTCCTATGTACAAGTTTGAGATATTGAGGGTGGGAAAAATAGTAGTTTTTTTTCCTTTTACCTTGTCGCTGAGAGGCTTATACAATTTTTCACGGGTTAATTTCGGATTTAACTTCGAACGAAGAATACAGTCATCAACTTTTTCCATTCAGCCAAACGTATATACAAAGCATTCAATCGCGAAACCTTCGGAAAAATATAATACGTCTATATAAAGACAGGCTATGACGTAATCTTTTTAAGTGGAAATATTAGAGAAAAGGATTTTCCGCTATTTTTTTCATATATATATATATATATATATATATATATATATATATATATATATATATATATATATATCGAACTAGTGATCAAAGAGTCATGTTTTCAAAATACATTTTTTTTTGGAATATATAGGCGAAAAATAAATGAAATTTTCTTTATATATATAAAGTGTTTCATATAACGATTTGAATCATTTATATTTTCATATTGCAGCTTTAAATTAATTTATAAATCTGCATCCCTCAGATTCCTTTATATTTTTTTATCATCATTTATCTAAATATACATTAAATATCATACAATATGTACGTTTATTATTTGTGCGTGTTTACGGTTTCATGTTCAGTTTTTTGACAATGAAAAAAAAAGAGTACACGTGAAAAAGGTTTGACGTGTTCGTTTTTATGAAAAAAGAAAACAATCATTTTTCCGCAGTTTTCTTTCTTTGTGATGAAAAAGTTGTTTTCGTGACACGTTACTTGTTTTTTTTTTCGGTTCGGAAAATTGACGACTGTTTTAAATCAAAATATGCCCGTTTTTCATCGACGAGAATTTCCTCTGACGATTTGTAATTTTAATTCAATTTTATATGCGAATCAATAGAGTATATTTTTTTATGAGAAGTGGTTTTTATAAAAATATTTATAAAAATTAAAAATAAAATTTGAATATCATATTTTTTTCTAAAGTACATATCTTATTTTGGAAACAATTAAAATTATATATATATATATATATATATATATATATATGAATTAAATTATAATGAATATTTAAGATTGAATGTTTGAAATGATTATATAATATATTTGTTATTTATTTGTAATATAAATTAATTAATTTTTATTAAAAAATTTGCAGTTCACAGTTTTATAGTGTACTAAAAATTGAATTATTTTTTTAGTATATTTCATTAAGCTTCATAACGGAAAATTGATGAAAAATCCATATACTGTATTGCAGAGAATGCCCTTTCAAGGCAAATATGATGATAAATGAACCTTAAATTACCGATTCATTTAACTACGTATTCTTATTGCGTAAGTAAAAAAAAAATATATACAAAAATAAGAATCAATATAATCATCATTATATTAGATTTTATGACTTAATTATTATATTTATTAATTTTGTATATAGTTTATATATATATATATATATATATATATATATATATATATATATATTAAAATATACAAATGTTAATCCCAAGTGTTATCACGTTGTTATAAAAATGATTGTCAATTGATCATATCGGACCTTTATTTCGCACGTACCATGTATATATAATACAATATTAATATAGTGGCGTGTTTTGCCTACAATTTTCGTCATATTATTTGTATTCTTTGCGACTTTATTTTTTTTTTGATCCAGGTTACGTTTTCAGAATGACACCGAAGTTCATGAAAATTCATCGTCAAGGTTTCCACTTTGACAGAATGAGGACCCGTTGAGGAGGGTCAAATATTCGGAGACATGCGAAACGGGCGCCAGATCAGGAACTTTTAGTTCCTGTTTATTTTATTTTCCTCTTTTTTTCCTCCCACGGCTTTTCGCATTTTCTTTTTGTTGTCGGTCCGAAAAGATCGTTTTCTAGTCGGTGACAAATTGTCTCATAGTTGTGGCGATTTTTGAAGTCGACTTTAATTGGACGCGATCCGTCAGATTTTTCTCTCTTTTTTCTTGTGATTTTTCCGAGAAAAATATTCTTTATCCTTAACGTGACATTGCATTTTAGATTGAAGAATATATTCCAAGAACGACTTTCTTTTTAATCCGTTCAGAATATATATATATATATATATATATATATATATATATATATATATATATATATATATATATATATATATATTTATATTTCATATAATAAAATTAAATTGTACAACAGAATATTCTAATAATTATTTCATATTTTTATATTGTGAAAATTACTATACATTTTGGCTCTTATCAAAATGTTATATATTAAGATAATTGCTTACTAAATATGAGGGTATTTTTATATTCACTTTAGATTCGAACAAAAGTTCAAAGATTTTTAACCTTTTATGTGTTCAGAATTTTTTTTATTTCACTATTGTTTGTTATACAAAGGGCTACATAATGGTCCTTTCATATTGTATGTGCATTTTTGCAGCGCGTTATGCACACACAATCATACACACGTACAAAAGCTTATATATATATATATATATATATATATATATATAATTTATCGCTATTTCGAATTGAAAAATCATAAAGCAGTATTAAAATATGTCAAATATTTTAATATTGCTCTAAATGGGTTTAAATTAATGGAAATTTGACGAAAAATTTGTTTCGACAGTTTAATTTACAAATGTAATTTGAAATATGAATATGTTTTAATTAAAATATAAATGATTGATAATTTTCAACTTTATCATGACAATTTATAAACGATTAATTTGTTAAATATTATATATTAAGTAAAATTTAGTAATATTTTTTTTCAATTAAAATTTATTTATTTTATATATATACAAATAACGTTTAATGAATTATACGTGTTTTTTAATTGTTTCATTTGTACAGTTCAACGACCATTTTAATTGTCGATATTTCGTGAAAATCATGTTTATTCTTAAAAATCAGGTCATTATGAAATATAATATTTTCATCAATATTTTCATTCATAACAAAAAGTAATTTATATTTTCGTATAAATATTTTATACAATTATATATTCATAATTCATAACACGTTGATTGATAATACACTAAATAATCGAATAAAAGTTATTGCATATAATAAATGAAAGTGCGATTATAATTTATATAAATATAAATTATTTTTTAAGTACGATTGCGTATATAGATAGGTTTTATATTATAAAGTGCGACACACACACACACACATACATATATATATATATATATATGAAAAATTAATAGTTTTTGTCGGTCATTTTTCCTTTATTTTCGGCACAATGTCGTCGTTTAGAATTCGTCGCAGCACGCGAAAATTTCCACAAAACAAATTGAACCGGGGGGTTGAAAATTGGGCGAGGGTTAAGAGGTGAGGGGAGGAGAGTGGGGGGTGGGGTGGAAAATTGAGACGTATTCGGAAAGATTTCGGGTAAACACCTTAATAGAATATTAAAACTGAAAATGAGGGTGCGCATGTGTGAAAATCCGACTAATGTTTAGGCGGGTCATTCCTATAGGAATATAAAGGAGAATCGCGTGTTTTACAACACAATGAGTTTTTTTTTTGTATCCATTCTGCTCCTTATATACGTATATACGTGTTAAAAATGAATAAGGTGATTCAAAAATACATGTATATATAAGAAAATAATTTTATTTACAAATATTCAATTTTTAATTTAAAAAAAAGTATGCAAAAATTCAGTATACGATTGAATAAAAACGATAACTATTTAATTTTTATATACAATATATTTTATCTAAAAAAAAAAACAAATAATAAAATGTTTTATATTCTAAAATTAATCTGTTATTCAAATTATGTATTACTAAAGTAATTAAGATTACGAGATGTATTTTGAAAATAAAATGTTTCGTAATAAATGCGAACTCGAAATAGTTTCAGCGGCTGAAACGATGTCTTCAAGTTAGAGGACAAAAAAATTTTTTTTTTCAGAATTCTGCCTAAAAATATAATATAAAGAGAAAGGTTCTGATCGTGAAATTTGATTTTCATTATCAGCAATCGTAATTCATTCAGTTTATCAGAAAATTATTTCGAATTAACACGAAGGTGCTTATTTTGATATTTGATAGAAAAAAAAAGAAATCGAGTTATTGTTAAAAAAAACCGCTTATATTGTGATATTCGTATTAATTGGTTTAATTCTCTTTATATTTTAATTAAAAATATTTTACATAATTGTATTTATAAATTGCAATGGAATTGTAGAGTAAGAAAAAAAACTTGAAATGATTTAGAATATTATGAAAAATACTTTAATTTAAATTATGTGAAAAAAAAATACAAATTTATATTTTATGTAATTAATAAATATTACAATATTATATAAAATAATATTTATTATCATTTAGATAATTTTATGTTTGATTCGAAATATTGTGGGATATATTATACATAATTATAAATATTTTGTATGCATATTTTTTGATCACCCTGTACATCTTTCGACAATATAATATAGGCGCGTCGATTTGAACTTTCATATAAAACATACTAGCGTGTCGACCTCGTTCGACTAAAAAAAAAACAGAAAAAAAGAAAAATTCTTTTTTTCATTTCACCACCTTCTTATTTTCTATCCACCCCGACAAGTTCCTATATTGGCGCATACATAGAATACATTTTCATTTTATTTTATTTTTTTTTATTTTCTATAAGGGAAGCGTCGTAATAACGCACGGCCGTATTGTGAGCCCGAATTTCCCATCTGATATCGGAAAATTGTGGTCAAATTACCGGAGAGCGAAGGAAGGGGGAGGGGCCGCCTTTTTTCGCGACGCACAAAACGGGACGAACATAAATCTTATTTTCGTCGTGAATTTTCTTCTTCTTTTTTTTTTAAAATTTTTCACGTTTTTTTTTCATTTTGTGAGGTCGCAATATAAAAAGGACGGTGAAATTTATTTCTTTTTCGCTTTTTTTTTCACATGCCCCTCCCCTGACTGCGCACACGTCCGTCTGATGGATGCTTAACCTTCCGTCTTCGACCTGTGAACCGGCCTTAACGAACGTATTGTGAGAAAGAAAATTTTTCCCGCCGAAAAAAAAAGTTTGATTACATCTGAAAAATTTAACGGGATCCTTTCTCGTCGTCTATTTCTAGGCGGGGGTCAAAGGGGATGTTTTTGAGACCTTTTTTCCTCCGTATTTCGTGTTTCTTTTTTTTTTTTTGCCCCGAGTCTGTCGCATACGAGAAAGAAAAACGTATATTCATTTCGTAGATCGAGTCGTGTTTTGTGACCGTGAAAATTTCTATCTAATTTACGTGGAAAAACTATAATTTAATTAAAAAATAATACTTTTTATAATTGTGTGAGAAAATTTATATACAAACACATTTTCATTGTCACCGTTAATTTATTTATATAATTTACAATTAAATTTTCAAAATTTTTAATATTAAAAAATATTATTCGAGTAGTTATACATTAATAAATGTATTGAGGATTTATTAAGTATATAAATTATATCTTATTGTTGACGTATATTAATTTATTAATATATATATATATATATATATATATATATATATATATATATATATATATATATATATATATATATATATATATATATTAGAAATTATTGATGGATATAAAAAATGATAATCGTAAAAATATTTTATATACTATATTTTTTAGTATTTACTAAAAATATTTTTATCTAAATAAGGAAAATTCAGAATATAAATGATAAAATTCCGTCGTTTTTTTTTCTCTATCAAAAACGATAATAAATTAAAACAATTTCATCTTGCATCACTAAATTTGCGGCCGAATTATGTATCAACCGCAAAAAAAAGAAAATAAAAATAAATAGAATAAAATATGTTTTATTCATATCATTCGTTATATGGAACGATTTTATTTTATTTTATTTATTTATTATTATTATTTTCGGTGACGTGCGTATTTATTTTACGCGTGACTGTTTATATAAAAATATTGCAAAGAGAATATCGTATGACAGTAATACAAGGTTTTTTTGGGAGGGGGGGGGTCGAAAAAAAACCGGTTTATTTTCTCGAAATTATTTTGTCGTTTTTTTTCACGTCTTTTCTGATGTCGCGCTATCGAATGATAGTCGAAGACAAAGAAGAAAATATATATATATATATATATATATATATATATTATTTATTTATATACATATTTTATCATAATGTGAATATTTTTTTATTCACGTGCCACATTTAGATAACTCGCATGATTTATGGGAAAAAATATTTCTAATATTCACAATTCGCAAACTCGGATAACATGTATTCGGAAATTTGTTATGCTATATTAAGATAATATTTCAGAAAAAAAAATGTTGCATATGCATGAATATTTCCGTTTTTATTTATATAAATATAATAGTTATATACATGCGATGACGTTAGTGAAGAATTCATTTTATATGCAATAAATCTTGGATATTTTTTTTTTTACATTATCAAACATCATTATTTATTTTTCAGTTATAAAATATTTTATATTACTGAAGAAATTCAGATATATAATGATTTTCTTTAATAAAAAAATAAATATATTATATAAAAAAAATATATTAAAGATAGTTTATGAGAAAAAAATATATAATATTTAGATCAAAAATATTTTTTTTGACATTAGTCATTTTTTAGAACATAGAAAAATAGATTAAAATGATTATTTCAATTGATATAAATATTGATAATTCGAAGAAAAGTTAGAAATAAAGAATTATCGCAATATGCAATAACAACCAAAAATTTTAATCTTGATAATCGGTTTATAATTATAAAATTTAGATTCGAAAATGATTTGAAATAATTTACTAAAGATTGATTTGTATTAATCATTATATAATATCCTACATATTAAGACTGATTGTAATAAAAAATATTTTTTTTATATGTGATAATTAGATTATATTTATTCAACATAAATATATTTTTAAGAAAATAAACACACACACACACACACACACACACACACACACACACACATATATATATATATATATATATATATATATGTATATATATATATATATATGTATATATATATATATATATGTATATATATATATATATATGTATATATATATATATATATATATATATATATATATGCTTTATTATATAAATATTGACGTTCGCTAATCAATCAGAGAACTCGTATTGTTTACGTGTAATTGAATATACGAATCGCTTCTAAATAATTCATAATGTCGAGTAATTAATTATAATGTGAAATTTCACAGTGGGGGTGAAGGGGTGGGGGAGGCGGTTTCCAAATGCGGACCTCTAAGGGTGAGTTCAGGTGGGCAAGCTTTGGGGCTTAATTACAAAAAGGCGCGTATTAAACGATCCACGTAGGGATTTGAGAGCTAGAAAGGGATTACAATATCTGCGAAAAGTAAGATCGCTTATGCGAATTTAAATCGTTACACCATAATCGGATTATGGCCGTTTCGGATAGTTTTATCTCTATTTTATTTTTATTTTTTGGATTGTGCGTCGGCGCGAAACTTGAACGATTTTGAAAATTTTTAATGCTCATCCTTCTAAAAGTCATAGAAAAAGTTTATATCTCGATAAGAGCGATGAGCGTTTTCTATTCGTAGGCGATGAAAAATTGGTGAGGTCTGAAAGATTTTTTTGATGATAATGTAAATTATTTTTTGTTATATAAATTGCATTATAATTTTAATATTTTATATAAAATAATTTTATTATATATCTATTTTTATAATCAAAATTTAATATTCACAATTAAGGAATAATTTTAATGGTGACAAAAAGTATTGTTTTTTTTGAGTTAAAGTCGTATATTGTGTTTATAACCGTGATAATAATGATAATTATTGTTAATAGTTGAAATAGTATATAATTTCGAATTGGTTAAGACATATTTCAACTTTGAACAGTTGTATTAATGTAAAATTTACCCTCGTTCATTCAATATTATGATACTTTGTGGATATACTAATAATTTCAGTCAAAATTTACACTGTTTCACCCTCTGTTTATAGAAGCCTTAATCAAGATATTCGGTCGTATAATTTAAAGCGGAAATGCATCGAAATTTACCGACAAAGCGAACGTAACCGAAAAAGAAACAATCAAAGTGACGCCTCGGGCACACGCCCGCTAGTTTTAATTAATTATACGCATTAATGAAGTGTAAATATTGCGTTTGAAGCCTTTCTGCAATCCCCCTAGCAACCCCTCAGCGTAGAAATTAATTATTTCGTCTTTAATTGGGCGTTTCGTATATTCGAAGGTATTGAAAATTTTTGCGGGAAAACTTTTAATTTTTGCTCGAAGGGGTGTTTTTTTTCCCCTTTTTTTTGTGGGGACGAATGGGGGTTTAATGTCGTCTATTCGGTGGATCGGGGGATGTTTCGCATAAACGGGGAACGTTTGACTTTTGCCGCTCGAACTCGATTGAATATTCATTAGTTAAAAGTTTTTCAGACTCGTTCCGGCGAACGAACGAACCGAACGTTTCAAACTCGTTAATAACCAGTATTCGAAACCGTTTTCAAATTTAAATTCGATTTTTTTTCCCGCGCTCGTATTTTGTATTTTTGCCGTGAGGAGTTTTCCATTTTCCGACGTGGAATACTTTCCAAGTTTTATCATATTTATTTTCAGTAAAAATTACATCACATCAGACACGAAGCATTAGACGTTCAAATAATTTCTATATATTATTATTTTTAATAATATACACAATAATTTCATATAAATCATTACTTTAAAAGTTGACGTCATTATTTATTAAAATATTTTCATCCTCATATATATGATGATGTAATAATATTAATAAATTTATCTTAGTTGTAATTTTTTAATTATATATATATATATATATATTAATATAAAATTTATATTTTTAATATAACTATTAATTTGAAAAGACATCGGATAAAAATAAAAATAAATAATCAAACCGATATATCTAAATATAAACACATGAATTGCATATAAAATAAACTAGCAAACAACAAAGTCAATTTATTATGTACAAAATCAATGTTTCGAAATAGAATCGTGTTATATAAAAATGCCATTTTTACATAATACGAATTGGCTTTTTCTAATTATTAAATAGTTTTACGCTAATTAACTCATTCTAATTACACGTTGATAATTATCGAAATACGTAAATATGGTTTATAATTAACCGATATTGGAAATTTGTATATGGAATACCAAAATATTAAGCTCATAAAATATTTTCGCTAATTGAAAAAGCGTAATAATTATTTTTATATAATTAAATTATGATATATATATATATATATATATATATATATATATATACATGTAAAGATTCATATTATTTTTCTGTATTATTTATTAATTTTATTTTTATATTTCACGTTATATTTTTATTTATATCTAAAAAAATGTACGAATTTATCGTGGAAATCGAAATATGTACGTCGAGAAATGGGATGTGAATAAATTCGATTTCAGCTTTACTATAGAAATTTTTACGAGTGTATATATATATATATATATATATATAAATATATATATATGCGGTAAATTTTCCGGTTTATTTTGCTTTTCTTTACGAACAATGAAAATGTGGAAATGCGCCCGGAAAAACCGGGTGGATTTTTCGCAAAAACAACGAGCGTGAACTTGTATATCAATCAGGTTTTTGCGTTTCATCAATCAATTGTTATTTACGTGACCAGCACGAAAGAAAAATAAAGATGGATCGTTCGGAGCTGTGCTCGCGGAACACAGTTTGAGAAGCACGACACACTATGCGAATGAAAGTTTTTCTTACTAACAATTGTTTTTTTTTTCTTCTATTCTCACAAAATAATAGTAAAAAATTGCGTTTTAATATGGGTTTATTAATTAGTTTTATATTTATATTATATAAGATTTTTTATTTATAAGAATATATGGTAGTTGCTCAACATTTTTGAATTATATATATTTTGAGAATATTTTTTCTTGTTATTTAAGAGGAAAAACAAGTTTTCTAATTGAAAACAATATAGTAATCTAATGTTTTTTATTGACCTTAAATAATTCTCAAAATTCTATTATTATTGATTTCATAGTATATTTAGATAAAAAATTCTATTAGTGTATTTTGAATTTATATCTATAACAATTTATTTTTATTTAAAAACGAACAAAATTTTTGATATTTTTAGATTAAATCTATTTTTTTAGACCAATCTATAACATAAACTTATGGATATTTTTCTTTTCGTATTTTTATTCCTTATATTAAAGTATAAAAATTTAAATTTATATACATTTTATTATTTTAAATACAATTTTCTATGACGATATTTTTTTAAATAATTTTCAATAATTTTGACACCATAGAAGTATATATGTTGAATGTTCTACAAGTTATAAATTCTTATCTATATGACATAATATTTATATATATAGAAAAATATTTTATAAATTGTTTAGAAAATAAATATATTAATATATATATATATATATATATATATATATATATATATATATATATATATATATATATAGAAGAAAATCTCATTGTGAATTAATTAAATGTTTGCCATAAAAAGGGAGGGTAAAACCGGGGGGATGGAGGATAAATTGCGTTTGTAACGAAATCGACGCCACGTATGTGTACACGGCTTTATTATAAGGCAGCGTTCCCATCTTGCGCGGCATTTCGTACTCGTTCTACTATACAAAGTTCATCAGCGAAAATTTAATGTGGGTCGTTGTTGATTATGCGCTCGCTCGGTTCGAACAATGCGCCCCTATTGTTTACGCCATTCGAAATCGTGCCGAATTTATTCGCATTTCGGTGTGCGAAATTGAAAACCCCTGGCGGATACGGACGTTCGAAAAACGATCGACGAAACGCCCCGCTGAATAACGTCGATGAGACGTAAATAACGGTTAATTATTAACCGTGGCGCGACGTTAAATCAAAACAATAATAATAAACCGCGACAATGGGTAATTAAAGACGAATATAATAATGTTATAGTTTATATTGTTTTACGCGTATTATTGGTTGATGATAGTGCGGCGGGCTCGTTTTTGTGTCGACGTTTCGTGAAATACGCAGTATTAAAATTTAAAGCTTTAACGACACGTTAGATATGTTGTGATGATTAAAATAAAATAAAATAAATTCAAAATGTAATATATGAACACAATTTATTTAATTTTATATACTAAAAAAATAATTTATATTTGTAATTTTGTAGATAATAATTTATTTCATAAGAAATTACTTAAATTATTGAAAATTTATTTTAATTTAATATTCATCAAATGAAATATGGATTTATGTTAGAAGAAAAAAATGATAAATATTTTGTATACATTTAGATCAATACTAAATTGGTGCAATTTTGTTAATAATTAAATATAATATTATTAAATTTATTTATATATATGATGTAATTTATAAAGTATATATCATAATTATTATTTAATACTTAAAATAACATTTAAACCTAAAGTATGATAATTGAATTTCGAATTAAAAAAATTAAATTAAAAACTTGTATAGAAAAATGTAGTATTAATAATTTATTCACTATATAAAAATGTGATAATTATATAAAAAATAGTAAAATATATATTGTAAAAAAAATATAATTTAGTTTAGTGGATTTTTTTTACGATTTGCCGTGTGAATATAAAATTTTTCCGTCACTTTTACGAAATCATCCGCTTCGCATTTTTATATTCGCACAATTGCCGGGACGCTTTCGCACGATATTTCCGGAAACATTTCTTTTTCCTCTTCCGGTTATCCGTCGATTAATCGTCGTGAAAACGATCCGCTTTTTTTTTTTCTTCGAGCGACCCTTAATCTTTTACACAGATAGAGGGACGGTTTGTTCGTGATTTGCATTCGACGTTCGATTTGCCAAACGACGAGCGGATGCAAAAGACGAACGGAAAAAAGGCGAAAAAAAAAAACACATACACACACAAGAAAATATTGGAAAAATAAAGTCGAAGACCGAGAGCGAAAAAGGAAAAGACCAACGTCAGATAGAAAAAAAATAAAATAAAAAAAATATTCGATTTTATTCCTTGCGGTTCCAATTTATCGAAGGCACATCCAATTTATTCGTCGAACAAAAGGGAGAGTCGATATCGCGACCGGAAAAACCTTCATGCATATTGTTCTCGTCTTTGTCTCGTTACAGTTTTCCTTACGCTTTTCCGAGCTGAACGGGTGGATGATAAAAATATAAAAGGAATTTGCAATGCTCACCCACATAATCGACGTATAAACTTATATTAGACGCCGTGTAGAAAGCACAAAGGGTTCACGTTCACAAAACTTACTTGCTATAAAAATGACGATCCAAAGTGCCATCATTAATATATACATTTTCATCTTTTATACCATTTTATTTTGTTAAAAATATAATAGTAATACTTTCATAATTTAACTTGCTATTTTTTATGTAATGATATATTATTTTTTTTTAATATAAAATAATTCTATTAAAAATCTTGTTATTAAAAAATTAATTTAAATAAAAATATGCTTTTCATTATCATTGACAACCTATGTCTTATATTATACAATATATATATAATTGGATTAATAATAATAATTAAAAAAAATTCGATCGAATAGTATCGATTCGTCCCGCATTTTTCGCGCGCCCCTATTGTCGAGTTTTCCGAGAAAAAAAAATTGCGAATCAAAATATCCGGAAAAACCTCCGCATTAGGGAGATGTTTTTTTATTTTATTTTATGTTTTTTTTTTTTTGGATTCGACGCCGAAAAAAATATGAGCCTCATTAATCTTCATTGTGGACGAAAAGTTAAGCGCGTTAAAATTGGCAGATTTAGACGATCGAAAACTTTTCGACCGACGAATAGAGAGAGAGATTCATAAAACGAAATTATCGCGCGTTAAACTTCCGATCTCGTTAAACTCGCGATTACGAATGTTTGAGAAACGATGAACGTATATATACATATATATGGTACAGTTAAAGTTGTAGATTTATCGTTCAGTCGTATATATTATATTAATAAAATGATGTTAAAGTGTAATAAGTAAAAAAAATTGATATTCATTTTTTTATTGAAAAACAAAATTACTTTTAAATTCAAATATTTATTATAAAATAATAATAAATGAAATAGAAGGCAATGTATAGTAATTATATAACGAAAAATTTAATTAAAATTTTAAATAATTTTTAGATCTATTAGATTTGAGGTTCTCAAATTATTTATTAAATTATAGAGATTTTTTTCATATTAAAATTATTATGTTTATTTAATTTTGTAATGTCTGTTTTTGATTTCTTAACATAACTTTGTTAAAAATTATAAAATAATTAATTTTATAGTAAATTTAAATAAAAAGTTTCTATTGGTATATATATATTTTAAATTTATATATATATATATATATATATATAATATTTTTTTTCCAATTAAAGATAGTCAACAATTTTAATATTTTTAAAGCAAATCAAGTTTTTTCAATCGACTTCTTATTATATGATAACTAATAAATATTTTTTTCACGTTTTCATATATTATATTAATGTAAGATCATCTTATATTAAAGTGTAAAAATTCAAATATTTTTAATATATCTTTGTATTTTTATAATAATAATATTTTTAACGTGTGAAAAATGTTGTAATATTTTTTTATTATATATATATATATATATATATATATATATATATATATATGTGTGTGTGTGTGTGTGTGTGTGTATGTGTATGGTGAATAACATTAAAAAACAATATATTTTTGTAATGTACTACTTTTTAATAGAATTAAAAATAAAACTTTGCCGTTAACATATATACACAAAACGAACGATACACATATATACAATTTAACGGTTTTCTTTCTTTCGTAATCGTCGTAATATATTCTGACGACCAACTTCGTCGCGTAGGCGTAATTTTCGAGATCTGTTTCGCCAAAAAAAAAAGAAAAAGAAAAAAAAATATGTATATTTTCGCCGGCGAAAAAAAAGAAAACAAAAATTTTCCACCCCCGCAGAACGAAATAAAAAAAAAATCGTTTTCTCTCATTTTTTTTACGTCGGCGATCGAAATTGGTCGTAAATTCGCGTGAAATTTTCACACGCATGAATATTCAAACGTTGTTCGCATAATTTACAACGGGCAATATGCGATTAAAAATATCGACGTTCATAAGCATATATAGAACCTTCGTTTCATCCCTTCAGCCTTCTATTTTTTTCTAGTGTGATATATTTAAAAAAATATATATAAATATAGAAGTATATAATAGAAAAATAGGTAAGTTATTTTCGCGCGAAATGAAAAAGAAATGTGTGCGATTTGTGGCGATTCAAGTCGTTTCAGTACATTTTCAATTAATCATAATCGTATTAATGTTGTCTGTGAAGTGAATTCGTGTAACATTATTTTCTATTTCCATCGAATTAACAATAAAAAATAATATTAATGATAAAAATACAAATATATTTTCCCAGAAATAATATTTAATATTTTTTTTGTTTGAGTCAAACTATGAAAATTCGACGAATTTAAAAGTTTTGTATTTGTAATAAAATAATAAATTTAATAAACTTTTATTTATATAATTTTTTGAATATTTTATTTTTATTTTATTGAATTGCTTTATATTTAAAAATAAAATTTAAATTTATTTTAGTCATAACGTATAAAAATAATTATATATTTAGATGTGAAATGTGATACGTTTATATAAAACGATCACTCCATTGTAAATGAAATATTGTTATTCGATAATCCGTTGTTAATGTCATGGAAAATATTAAATTTCGTTATACAAGTTAATCTAAATAAATTTTATTATAATATAAAAACGCATCATTAAATATAAATTTAATAATACAGTGCGATAAAAAAAAAAGATAAAACCGTACGAAAATCCATTCGATATATTTATTAGATATTTTCATTGATGTGTCGTGTTTATTTGATACGCAAGAATTGTTGATTTTCCATTTTCACGCTTTTCACGCGGCGAAAATTTCCCAGGCGACTGTAAACCATCGACTCTACACATCGACGATATCTTAATAGAATTAAAAAAAAAAGAATAAAGAAAAGTCATTATGCGAAAAAGAAGAAAAATTGAATATAACGTACATTTTCCGTCGTGCCGCTTTATTATTTCGTTATAGAATTTTCCATCATATTTGCTTTTCATTATCCGCGCATCTGAATAAAGCTCATAATCTGGTTGACGCGTTTATATTACATACTATATATAGTATAAACATATATGCTGGAGGCCTGTGTGTATAAAATTTTGTCTCAAATCGAATATATTCAGCGTTATACAGTCTAAAAGAGTATATAAGGTTTCAATTAGTGTTTTGAAAAAACGGATTTGAACGACGAAAACTGAAAGGAAAAAGATATTTCTCGAAATGCTTCCCGAAAGTCGTCAATTAAGCTCGTCGAGCAAACAAAGGAGTGTCAAATGTTAAACGCGATTTTGTTGACAAGCAAAGGTTTTGATGACTATGTTGAATGTTTCGAATTTGTTAAAATTTTCTTTGTGTATATAGAATATCTTGTTTCTTTTCGTTCGTTAAATTTTCCTTTTTTTTTGCAGTGAAAATTGATTGGATATATTTATAAGTAATGATTATATATATATATATATATATATATATATATATATATATATATATTGTATATAGTATATTGATCGATATTTATAATTGTTTTTTTTTCATTAGAAAAATATATAACTTTTCCATATATATATAAGCATCTTTCAATCTTGAAAATTGAAACATAATTTCTTCAAGACATCCTTCCGCCGGATATATTTATTTTTAACTATAAAATCTTACATACATTTTTTATTTCGAACGATGCGGTGAAACTATCGCACCGAGTTTTTCCGCCGTCGACTTTTCCTTTAATCTTCGCTATCGTGAAAAATTAATTTCGTTCGAACGGAGCTAGAAATTATCGTGTGAAAATTTCTAGACGCGCGAATAATTCTAACGCATTTAAACATTTATAAATGTTTAAAAAAATATATATATAAATTTATTTTATTTTTATTTGCATATTGTGCGTATGTGTATGTATATGCATATTTGAGATAATCCGGAAAAGTGAAAATTTGATAAATAAAATGAAATCAAAATCGCGTTCGTTCTTTTGAAATATTCGACATCAATCAAATTAACGTTCGCACGTATAGCACTTTATCGATTGTTTATTTAGCGAATTTTCATAACGTATATATATATATATATATATATATATATATATATATATATATATATTTATATATATATATATATATATATATATATATATATATATATATTTATATATATATATATATATAATAAACAGGATAGGCCGTAAAAGCTATACCGTAAAATAAATAAATATAAAATATACGATGACCCTATTATTTAAAATTGATATTTGAAAATAAAAATATTCGTAACGGAATATACGTATAAAATTATCTGATGATGCAACCCTTCGAATATTGGAACCAACCCTTAATGCCATTCCCTCGATTTTGGTTCGAAATTAATTATCTAATTCACTTTATTTTCGAGCTTATCTGGATCGTCATAAATGCAATGAAACATGGGTTAGTCTAATATATAATGAAAGTTATCGCGTTTTAATAAACAATATTAAACCCGTTTCTATTTTGATTGAGTATTTTTTTTTAAGCGATTAATATTATGTATAATTATTAAAAATATGTATTTATTATTTTTATAATTTTCGTTTATTTAAAATTGAAAATATATAATAATATTGTATAATATAATAATAAAATAATATATACTGTAGATATTTTAATATTGATGTAATAACGGAAAATAATAATAAAAAATTGTTGATATTGTTAACTTTATATAACATTTTATATTGATTAACTCGCAGAAATGCTTAAAATAAACTCTAAAAATACGAAAATGTAAACATTTTCATTCAATTATATTAAACGAAAATATACGTTTTTTTTATTTATTTATTTATATGAAGCAAAATGTGTCCAAAAATTTGTTACAATCGTAAATATTAGGACTCTTGAGACGCATATGCGAAAAACGAAAATATATATATATATATATATATATATATATATATATTTTATATAAGTATTGTATAAAAATGATTTCGCTGCGTCTGCGAAAAAAAAATATTTCGAATGAAAAGAAATAAATATTGCTGTGAAAAAAAAAATAATATATAAAAAGAAAGTTGTCAAAAAAAAAAAATTATAAATAATAACGTATAAAAAATAGAAGAAAGAAAAAAATGTCGAAAGAACGTATTTTCTCGTCTAGACTATTTTCTTAAAAAGTTACGCAACCCCTGCTTTTACTCCTTTACGTTTATTACAATTTTCCAGTTAACGGTGTGAGATAGTAACGGCGATTCTTTCAAGGGTTAGGCGGGTTGATAAAGAGTAAAACGGTGTATTACTATTATTATTATTATTATTATTATGAGAATGTGTAAATATATAAATATATTATATTTTACATATTATGCTCATGTAATAATAGTATAGTTATTTACAATTTAAAATTTTACAATTCCCGCGCGGATCTTTTGTAATTATGAAACACAAGCTTTTTACGGGTTTACGTTTACACGGACGTATATAATAGTTATAATTGTACGTTTGTAACTTTAGAATTATTATAGACATTATGCTCGGAAATTCCATATTAATTATAACAAGTTATATCTGACGATTAATTTAACTGTACATTCGTCTATTTTAACCGTATGTATATATATATATATATATATATATATATATATATATATATTTTATGATAAGTTTAGAGAATTCGTATTACACACTATATTACAGTTAGGATTATTACAGAAGTTTCATAATAGATAATAGTTTATAATTTATATTAAATATCAACTATTGATATATAATATGTAAAATGCACGTTTGAATATTATGTGGAAATATATAAATTAATATTATTAATATAGAGTTGAATAAATAGATTTTTTCAAGGTGTTAATTAATCGAATTTTCTCGCACTAAAGTCATTTTTAAACGATCACCCGCCCCCCTTATGTCTAAAGCTCCCCCTCCCCCACATCCAATTTTCAATTTTTAAGTTCGATTGCGTTACATACTGCAATTATTGTCGTTCGTGTCGAATTAAACGAGCGGTCGGCTCGTTGAATCGAAGGTGTTTAAATACCGTAATTATAATTGCACACGAAAAGGGCCTACAATTATGAATACGTAATGGAATAATTCAATAGTGCCTAGGCTGTATATATATATATATATATATATATATATATATATGTAATGTGCACGTAAATTATTTCTAGTCATATCACCGTACATAAAAGCGTTTATATCAATATATACTACTACGTCATGAAGACATGTGTGTGTGTGTGTGTTTATATGTATGTTCACAACGCTATGGGATCATTTGTCTTGATCTGACATAAATTATTACGCACGTATGCTGTATAATAATACGATCGTAAACTGATGTTGAATGATAGTTGATATCTTAATATATCGTTTTAAAATTAATTATAATTATTATATTATTAGAAAAATTGATTGGAATTGACGTTTCAAAAATATTACAAAAATGTCTTCGTCAAAGCTTGATAAAAACAGCTGAAACATTTTTATTTTTTTATAGACGATAATCGAAATCTTTCTTCGGAAAACATAAAAAGATGTGATTTTTTTCAGCTGAAAATCTTATCTTTTAATAGAAATCTTTCCAATTGTATTGACATCATTTCTTATCTAATGTTTCTTTCATTAATAAAAAATATTGTATTATTGTATATTTTTCATAAAATATAATATATTTTATACGAGAGATATTTTCTAAATTCTAACTCAAGATTTGTTGCATATTAAACAGTCATAATATCGATAAAACCATCTCAAATGTCCAAAATAAATAATAGCATACTTAAAAATCGAAATAAATGGTTCTCTGCGTACTAATAAAATATTTATATGTTTTTCTTATACTTATATATATATTTTTTTTTTGTATCTTAATATAAGTTTTTCGCAGAAATATTTTATCGTATATGATAACGAATGATAAACGGTCTGAAATTTTTCAGAGCGAGTTAGATGTAAAAGCTTCTTCAGATAAGAGATTAATCCCAACCGTTGCACATAAATTTTGGTTGAGTGTATACTTATATTTTCTTTTTCTTTTTTTTTTGAATAAAATAAGGGGGACGCTAAATTTTTGTCGAGTCCGAAAAGCATGCCGGTTTTTTTTCTATATTTAAATGAAGAATAAAAGATAATTGAAATTTTGGAACAAAAATGTGAGGATGAATTCTATAAAAAATAAATTTTAAATGATTTACAGAAATATAAAAAAAATATTTTTCTATTTGTATTATAAAATTTGAATTTATTTCATGTTTTTCTTTAATTATTCAAACGTTAATAATATGAATGTAAATTATGTTCTTTATATGCATATATTTTTTATAATATACCGCTTTTTATATAAAAATTTAAAATAATGTATTTTTTACAAATATGTATTTTTTTATAAATCTATATACGTTGTTTTACATAAAATTGATTTGTATATGAATAAATTTATTTTTCTGAATATTATATTACATATTTATATGAAAAAATATATACGATTCATAAAGTTCTAAGAAATTTAATCAGAACGAATAATGGAAAACTAATAATACTTTTATTTTTCAAATATTGTAAAGCTTATTTTATTTGAAATATATATGATGTATGAAAAATATAGATAATATTTATTATTGCATTAAAATAAATATGATGATTTTGTAATCATATAGAATGTATATTTAGTAATTGTAATTTTTATCACATGGAACGTCCTTTTTTTGACTTCAATAGACCACATTCAAAACAATATGGGTCTCTTTTGACTTTTTCATATATTTTTCCGCATTTCCTTTCTTATTCATTTCGAACGTAGTTTCCTTCGTCGGAAAATTCAGCGCTACGTGGAATAATAAGGGAACAAACGCAAAGGGCGCTCCCTTTCTTTTTACATATGTGTTTATATCGCGAAATAGAGAATCTTGCGGAATAGAAACTAAAGTAGTATTCTACGAATAATATGAGTGAGAAGACAAAGAAGAAGATGTAGGAGAAGAAGTGGAAAGGAAAGAAAAGGCAGAAGAAGAAAAGACAGAAACATGACGTGTATAAATGGCTGAGTGGGAAACCTTTTGTCTACGAAGCGGAGAATTTCGCTTTTAAAACCGTTACAGACAGACAGTTGAAAGAAAAAGAGTTATATTCAATGGTCACAGTACGGCAATGATTTATGTTCGTCGACGCATTCATAGGTTTATTCTCAGTTTTCCTTTCCATTCTCGTATTCTAGTGGAAAATTGCCGCGACCGTGTACGTGAACACTCGGAAAAGCGGACGCGCTCGCCGTTTTTCGCTCGCAGTTTTCCGAATGTGTCGAGTTCGTAGTCGGTTGGCGGTCGCGCGATTTTCCCTGCTATTTCCCGTTACTAACTTAAATTGGTAAACCGGAAGCGATTTCCGGACGATGTGGCGGTAGTTTGGTCGAAGGTTGTTGCTCTGAAAAACCATTACGAATTTCGTTAGAATTGCGGTTCATTCATCGATGATGAAAATTATTATAGTTTATTTATTCTCTGGAAATCTGGTTGAATATAAAAATATAAGAATATCGATGCAAAATATATTTTTTTTATTATTATTAAATTTTGATATATTATTGAACATTATTTCAAAATAATTATATAGCAATAAACAAAAATATGTATAAATAATTTCAATATAAAATTATTTATCAAGGTTTTATATTTGTAAAAATTTCAATATTTTTCTTAAATATAAAAATTTTCTCTAAATTTATGATTAGTTTTGGTTTAATTTAATATTTGTGATATTATATAGATTAAAAATTTATTTTGAAATAAATTTCAGGTAACTTTTTATTCAATAAACAATGAAAAATATAGTATAAAGTTTTCATAAAAAAAACGATCCACTCGTTTTAAAAAATAATAGTTGAGAACCATACAATTTAAGTATGAATATTAGATACACTAACTAATAATACAATTTTAATCAAAATATACTATATTTTATAATACAATATACTTTTTTTTATTTCTAAAGGTAAAATAAATAATGAATAATTAGTTTGTATAAAAGCTCATTAATCATTTACATTTTAATTTCGGGTAAATATCGCGGAGAAACGTTAACTTTATGATTGAATTAATTACTTAAGTTTAGTAAATTACCGAATATATGTTTCCGCTTTCGGCTATTTTTATCGATAATTTCATTATATAATTCGTTGCAAAAAAAATACATATATATATATACATTTTTACCTCATTACCGATTTGTTGTACATACATTATTCACGGAAGATTACCGTAAAATTTTAGCACGAGATTAGCGAGCATTACGTGCAAGACACCCCTAAAAATGAGCTAGATCGACACGCGAACGAGAAATTTAAAGCCGTTCTAGAAAATACAAAATAAAAAATGAATCGCGATTTTCGGAAAACGCAAATTTTTCACCGACTAGCGACGGGCGAAAATTTTCCTAGAGATGAATTAACCGCGGCGCGCATTAAGATTTTTTCCCGGCGATTCGAAAGCACGCCGAAAAAAGAAAAGCGACAAAAACAAAAAAGAAAACATCCCCCTCTCCCCCGAGAGACGAAGGTTTATTTTCGTCGGAAAAAAAAGCCACCTGCGGCTTTCGTGCATTTATTATACGTTTTCGAAATAAGGGCGCGGGATGTAATAAAGGAGATCGGTTATTTTCATCGTAGTGTTTTCGGAATATATCATTTCGCTCACGCAATCGCCGTCGACGAATCGACCGGAAAATCGGGAAAGTGCAATAAATTCCGGAAAAATCACTAATTTTCCGGAACCGCCGCTAACCCAGATTCGGGGTTGTTTTTGTTTTTGGTACTTTCGTAAGGCTTTGAAAAGTCGATCGAGAATTGTTTACGAGTGCTTCGTAATTACAGGGAACGGTTTCTAGCGATATATTCGCATTTAAAGTGAATATTCCACAAAGAAAATGAAAACTTTTCAAATATTTCACTGTATGAATAAATTTTATAAAATGTTTAATTTAAGTGAAATATTAAATAATATTTTTTTTTAATACATCTGATTATAATGATTTTAAAATTGATTCAAAAAAGATTTAAATCAATTATTGTTACATTTTTTCTATCAAAATATGTAATTTCTTTTTTAATATAAAATTTTTAAAATAATATATATCATTCCTTGCTGAAATTAATAATAATTTTCTGACATAAAAAATATATTTTAATATAAAATATAACGGTTTAGAAATTAAAATCGTCATGAATCCATATTATATATTCAAACTTCATACTTTTAATTATTTTTTTACAACATTCTTTAATTATCTAACGTACTAAAATAATATATTATATATAAACTTAAAGATGTCTTTTATATAGTAAATAAAAATTAAAATAATATTTCAGTTTAAAAATTATAAATAATTACATATTTAATAATAAAACGAATAATTATACCTTTAATATGATTAAATTTTATTTGAAATATTTATATGAAAAAAAAACAACAAATATTTATTATCTTTCATAATTATTATTAATTACCGCATTCACAAATTGTCGTATATATTGTTAAATATACCGTTGTGCTGTATTTGAAATTATAAATTACCATGTAATAGCAGGTTTACCATTAACCGTTGTACCTTAGTTCCTATTTGCAATCAAATTCGAAACTTGGAATTCAAGTAATTAGGTCAACCCCGTATATATACATATATATATATATATATATATATATATATATATATATATATATATATATATATATATAAATTCATCTGCTTATCACGCAACCTAGATACAATTACCTCACATGTTTAAAATTCTATTTCATCGACCGAAATTATATATATTTTTCAATATAATACGTCGAATATTTTTTTTTATTTATTGCGCGGTAATATTCTAGCACGTGTATCGAGACATAATTTCTACAAAATATTTTCACCCCTGTGAAAATATTGTAAGGGGTGGGGGGGGGTTTAACGGTGGCGCATTTTCGATTTTGAATTAAAATCACGTGCGGACACACTAAAAGCTACGTACTCGCAAATATAATATTATATAATACTTACATAACGAACGGGAGAGAAAAAAAGATGGAAATGAAAATGAAGAAAAAAATATATATATATATATATATATATGGAAAAGAAAAGAAAAAGCCAACTTTAGGGGTGGGCGGTGTAAAAATAATAAAAAAAAGAAGTATATGAAATCTTCCCACCTGAGCGTAAAGTGAATGAAAGACGACGGATAAAGACGAAAATCCCACTGCAAATAGACACGGTCACGTTTAATGTATAGGAATATAAATATATATATATATATATATATATATATATATATATATATATATATATATATATATATACAGCATGATACGAAAGTCGAATATTGATCGAGAAAAACTTTAACATTCAATTAGACGGATTAATATATTGTATTTTTGTCGTCGATGTTCAATACTCGTTTGTTTTAATGATTACTTCTGTGACGTCATCCGAACTATCAGATCGCGATCATTCTATTTATACGTTTTATATAAAATAGATCGTCAAAATAGACTGGAAAGAAAATATTAACAATTTGCATTCGGGTGATGCTGTTTGGCAACTATTTAGTAACCATAAACGCTATGAAATGTCTCGAGTATAAAACATTTTATACTTCAATCAACCTCTTTATCTAGTTTGAAAACGGTAATTACTATTAATGAAAAGTTTTTCTTTAACATACAGACTATATTTTATTTATATGAAATATGATTATTTTAAATATATATATAATTTTAAATGATATAATTCAAAATAAGATATAATTATTTTATTTCAATACAATTTCCGACGCACACTATACATTTATGCGGTTTTACACAGACACACATTCATATAGAGGACAGTTCCACGGGGATTTCCAGGGTTGAGCGTCTGGAGACGAGGGTAGTAATTTATTACAGAGACGTGAGTTTTGGTGAGTCAGTGGCGTTGACCACAATTCACAGACTGACGAACAGACGATATATTGTTGTGCTCGAGGCGAATGTAAAAACCGCACACATTTTGACACAACCGGATGACGTCTCGGCTTTTTTACTCATTTACCTTTTTTATAACACACATACACACACACGTATATATATATATATATATATATATATATATATATATATATATATATATATATATATATAATACGGTAAATATCTACATTCGCCGTGCGAGAAAAGCCAATGATTGATGAGGCGACTAGGATAAAATGGTCTCGCGTTACAAGCCAAACGAGAAACATTAGGAAAATGTTCACCTTATGATGTAACAATGTAATTAAGTTGACTATACGATGACGTCTTATATATATATATATATATATATATATATATATATATATTCATCATCGTCATTGCATTTTTACAAATATTAAATTTTTATTGAAAATTGATTTCGATATAATAAAAATAAAATGATAGTTTTTATTATTGTTATATTGATGTTCGTTTAATTAAATCAAAATGAATATTTTTTAAATATTAAAATTATTAATTTATTAATATATATATAAAGAAAAAATATTTATGATGAATTATATAAAAATGAAACAATTTATATTCTTGAAATATACTATATATATATATATATATATATATATATATATATATAAATATATATATATATATATATATATAAATATATATATATATATATATATATATATATATATATATATATATATATATAAATAAATATATATATATATATATATATATATATATATATATATATATATATATATATATATAACGTTATTGAAATTTGTATTAAATGTATTTAGGTCAACATTCGAGAGAACAATTTATTTCTGTATAGAACAATTCCTTTGTCCATTCTAGTAATTATATTTTCATAATTCAAATTTGACCTTTTAAAGTGTGTTTATTTAATACGTCAGCTAAAAACTATCATCATCATCATCATTATATATATATATATATATATATATATATATATATATATATATATATATATATATATATATATATATATATATATATATATATATATATATAATGTTTTCATCACATTTTTAATCGTGTATATCAGGGGGCGGCAAACTTTTTCGGACGGCGTGCTATTTTCAAAATATTTTTTTTTTGTGCGGGTCGCACATTCAAATGTAACTTAAATGGTGATTTTATATAATATACGAGTATAAATATTATTAAAAAAAAATATAGATATGCTATAATAATAATATCAGAGAACAAAAATTTTATATATTTTAAATGGAAAAAAATAAAATACAATTGCAATTACTCCGGTCATATTAAACGTTTTTGATGATTTTTTTTTTATATTGTGAAATTTCGTTTTGGAAATAATAGGTGAAAAAGGATCGGAAACGTTTCTACCTACAGAGAGGGAGCTTCATTCAGAAAATTACGAAAAATCTCCAAAAACTATAATTCCTCTCATTATTATTGAAAAGCACCCAAAATTTTACCCTTTTTCAATTTTTTGCTTAAAACTTAGAAACTATTGCTGACTCCCTGATATATATAAAATATCACGCTCGAATGCTATCTTATTTGTACGATTTAATATTAAATGACCTTTACAACTCAAAATATACATCATCGTAATGTCGGCGTTCAGTTTATTATTATATGTTTTTCTGAAATATTAATTTTCATTTTTCATTTTTCTATTGAAAAAATTCATTTTTCTGAAATATTATTTTCTAAATAATCATTAAATACATTTACGATTGAATTTTGCTTCGATTAAAAAAAATCCTAAATCCTAAACGCTAACATGACGATACTTTTTGTAAACATTTTTTTACAAGTGATTTTTAATTGTGATATTTTTTCTATAATCGTAAATTAATTAATTATGATTTATTATTATTTGTTTTTAAGTATATTTTTCAATTTTTATTTTTAAATTCAATAAAATTTGAAATTTTTATATCTACACCAAAAATATTACATTAAATTTGTGTATTTATATTTATTAAATATTAAAAAAATACATTTTAAACAATATTTAATATATTATTTATCAAATATATCAAACATTAGACCTAAATACGTTGTTTTTAATAACATATATAAAATTGATATTTAAAATTATTATTTTTTTATTTGTATGTAGTTCCGTTTAATGTAGTATGCAGTTTATTTAGAATTAAAAGTAATATTTTGATTATCAAGTTTGTAACGATTTTTTAGTTGAAATTTGCGGCTCGCGACTTAACACAAAACACTCATGCGGCCCTGAATATGCTGTGAGTTTGACACGTCTGCTTTACATCTATAAACGTTATATGTCAGTGGAACAAATAGAGTGAGCTTTGAACGTTCCACGATTTTTGGAAACAATGTATGTTTGTCTAACAAATTTTTAAATGAAATATTGTACAAATCGCATAAAAATAATTCGCATAAAACGAGACCTTACAATATATATTCAACGATGAACCGTTCAATTTAAATATTATATATAATATTTTCAATTTTTATTTACCATATATAAAAAAATATATTTTTCTAAGGACTATTTATGAATGAAACAAAATATTTTGAAATGTGGATATTTAAGAGGATGTACATTTGTTTCTAATTCGTAGATGTATCT